>JAWZSL010000001.1:0-397500 GCA_034769285.1 Lutjanus argentimaculatus
CATGTTTTAATGTCCTGACTGATGTTTCAATTTACAATAATATTCTCTCTTCTTTTCATTGTTGCTCTGCATGCTTACAAATGATACATTACGAACAACTTTGTCATTTTAATCTGATATTCTGTTTTTTTAGGGTGACTTTGCAACATCTGTCCAGGGACCACAGATGAAAAATGACTCTTAGCTAACTAGTGCATTTACAGTAATGTTTATTCATGTGCACTGCTCCTGTCAAATAAATAAATAACCTTTACTGCCGTTTGTAAAAATATTCTGAATTTGATGCCTGTAACACATTTCAAAACAGTTGAGACAAGAGCAACAAAAATTTGAAATGTGCTCCTTTAATATCCAATCATGATAATGTCACCTGTTATTAATGAAGATGTTCACCCAATGTTCCAAATTTGGACATCATGTCTATGATTATTGATTAATCTGCCCATTATTTTCTTGATTAATTGATTAGTTGTTTGGTCCATAAAATGTCAGAAAATGGTGAAAAATTTAGAGATTATTTTAATAGTGGAATAATAATCAATGAATCGTTGCAGCTCTAATTTTTTCCATTCATCAGTCTTGGGTATAACGCGACAAGCATTACACGCCTGGATTTGAGGATTTTCTGCCATCCTTCTCTGCAGATCCGACATCTCAAGCTCTGTGAGGCTGTACAGGGCCACATTTTCAAGTGAGTAAAAACTAGTGAACAGATTACAAACCTAAGAGTAACAATGGATGGTGGTTTCCAACTCAGAAACATTTCCAAAATCAGAGGCTTTCTTTCCCAGCCTAACAAAGAATACCTCATGCATGAAAAAAGAAAGAAAATAAATAAATAAATAACTGAGGAAAAAAAAACAATTATTAAAATCATGACTGGGTGACATATTTTGGCTTCTATAATCAACCAAACCTTTATCAAAACATTGCAGCTTGTGCAATTTGGATATTTCACTTGGCCAATCCTCTGAAAGCTTCACTGGCTAACTGCTGTATTAAGATTACAATTCAAATTTCTCATTTTTGTTTTCAAAGCATTCGCTCGTCTTTCTCCACAGGACAGTCAGACACACTGCTTACTGAAGCAACAGTTTGCCAACTGATCTTAAACTTGCTCCAACACTGTGTTACTTTAAAACCAAACTAATAACGTTCCTTTTCAGCTCTGATTTATTTATTCTAATAATTTCTAACCTAGTCAAGGAATACTAGATGAGAGATGAAAATGGTAGCTCTGATGAGGGCAGCATCATTCAATCTGCTGGTAATTTAAGGATTTTTTTCTCTGAATGGGGAAATTGTACAGTATGATCTATATTACAGTAAACACAGAGAAAAGATCTACATCAAGCCTTTCCCACATAGACTTTACCAGGGTAGGGTGCACAGGTGTGGTCAGCGTGACAGTAACACTCTGCTCTGCTAAGAAAAAAGCCAAATTATCTGATTTCAGCTTCGTAAATGTGAATATCTTTTAACTTCTTTACTCCTTTATGACTGAAGATCTTTGGGTTGTGAGTAAAACAAGACATTTGAGGATGTCATCTTAGGTTTTGGGAAACACTTATTGACTTTTTGTTTTACCATTTTTTAAAACAAACAGCTATTAATTGATTAATAGAGAAAATCATCAACAGATTCATTGACTATGAAAACTCTTGTTAGTTGCAGCTGTAGTTTAATGTATATTATGGCTGAAACGATTCCTCAAGTAACTTGAGTAATTTATTACTAAAATGCCTCGAGGAAAATTTTTTGCCTCGAGCCCTCGTTTAAATCTGAACAACTGTACAGCGCACTGTGTTTCGCACGTAGGCTACTGAAATTCAGTATTAAACAGCTGAATTATTAAAGAGCAGAGCATTGATAAGCTCCGACGTGTAAGTTTTGATGTAATTTATTATCACACGGCTGCAGCGCCTGTCCTCTCTGTGCGTCAATGCAGCTCCTCCATATACACACATACAATAATGCACAGACAGAGTGAGGTCAGTGTGAGCGAGCTGCAGTGTTTGTGTGCAGCAAGAGACCAGAGGAGTGTGTGTGTGGACATAAGGTGAATTAAAATGAAAATGGTGAAAAAGAAATAACCTGCTAGAAATAGGGTCATTCTAAAATAATCATATTTACAAACCTGGAAAACAAAATACACTGTGTAGAACAGTGACAAATAAGAAAAGAAACTCAAATATTGTTTGTAGAGATTTTTTTCCCCAGCCTTGGAAAACATTACGCAAGCCTTCAAAACTTGGTTTCAGTCTTGCCAAACTTTTATGAGTTTCCACCTGTTAAAGGTTTTTTTTTTTTTCTATTGCAAATTATGACATGATATTCATCCCACTAAAGAACGGGACTGAGGAAATGAGGGCATTCAAAGGAAAGTAGGAGAAATCAATAGAAACAGAAAGGAAGAGGATGTTATATCAAGGATGAGGTTTGGTCACACTTCATCAGTACATTAATGTATAAACCTGCTACATGTAGCGCTACAGGAAATTGTGAAGCATGTATTTTTATATTTCCGGAGATGAACAAGAGACGTGCTGAAAACTAAGCAAATGACACTTGACATTAGAGTTTGAGGAAGTCTGCCTTGTGCAGACTGGAGGAAGGTTTTATACACATATGGGTGCAGTCTAGAGCACCAATAACAGGGAAAGCTACAAAAGTAAAAGGGGATGCCCTGCATTTTTCACCCCTAATATTTACACTCAGATATTTCATACAGTTGTAACCTGAGGGTGTGTAATGGCTGGATTACTCTGGATGCCAACAACAACACATTGTGACTGTAATCAACCAATCAGAAGCTAGAAGGCCTTAGGTAGACTGAGGCAAAAGTGTGAGAACAACAAGATGCAGATTCAGCAAAATAAGAGGTCAGGGGTTCGATTGCAGCCTGTGTCCCTCTGCTGCATGTTATCCCTTCTCTCTCTTTCTGTCCCACTCTCCTGTCCTCACTTCAGCTGTCCTATCCTAAACTGTCTAAAACTAATTAAACAACACATTGTCATGGAAATGTGTATGATTGCAATACAAGGGGATGTTTTATTTGAAAATACATAAATACATTCTGTACAAGCTGATATGATCAATTTTAGGTAGCTGCGATATGGTCTGACCTTCTAACCCCCTTTGAAAAGATGAGCTCTGCTCATTTCCCACAACATAGATTTGAAGTGGCAGGATATCAGGTTATCTTTCAAATGAAAGGCTGCGAATTCAGGGGTGCATGATAAGTGGTTTAAGGTAGTAAGTACTGTATATTAACCAGTCCTACAGCATGTGTTTGCTAATTGCTCTTTTCTTGTCTTGTATTTTAGAGTCATTCAATAAGCTGGCCTTAGAATCCTGTAGCTTGAGGACAGAAGCCAAATATAAAGGTATGTCATCAAAATATGATCAGATATTGCACACGTTGTTGCTTCTCACCTTCACAGTACAGTGTTATTTGGTCTTAAAGCTTTGCAGAGCACATTTGAATTGGATCTGGCCACCCTGTTAGGAGAAGCAAATGACTGTTGTCATGTACATGTTCAAGACAGGACTCTTATCAGTCATGTGAAGTCTGAGGCTGTTTTGACCATTTACACTAAAGTTACAACAACTTCCTGTTCCATCAAAATTTGACGCCACAACCTTGCCGTTCAATGAAAATGTTTTATACAACTTCTCATCACAAGAGAAGCATAAAAATTCAACACCACGCTATGGCAACACTCTTCTATGAAAACAGAATCTTTTAATAAATTTTCATTTTGAAGGTCTTTAGAAGGCACACACTGATTTTGAAGTCTATCTGATTAATTTTGTACGAGGAGTTTGTTAAAATACAATGCCTGGAAATCGCCAAGATTGACCACATGATTAAAAATGGCCAACTTCCTATTGGGTTTATGCTACAGGCCCCAAGTGAAACATGCAGCGGGGACTGCTGTTTAGAGGGCGTTACCAAGCCATTATGCCACGCCCATCGGCAAAACCTGTACTAGACGAAATTTTGGTCCACGACTGAGGACTGTGCCAAGTTTCATGCGCCACAAAAATGTGTTTTGTTTGAGAGAGACATTATAATGATTACCTCAGTATTAATAAGGTCCTCTAATTACAGTTCTCAGATATAAGCAAGTATAATTAAGAGATAGTGGCATATTGAGCACATAGACCTACATGAAGATGTATTTCGAGATCTCAGTCCATGCTAGTCCGTACAGTCCACTCCTAGGAGCCTGGGCCCCATCATTTCCAATGTAGTCCAGAAAAGGGTATGAAAAAACTTGAATAGCTGGTCCTTGAGCCAGAAGCTTATAGCTTCCAAAGGTATAAGTTCTGGATCCAATATGAAATCAGAGGGACAGTGTCTGAAATCCACTAAAGAAGAACACACGTCTTTGCACTAAAAAGAAGCACCTTAAGCAGCTTCAGTGAAGAGGGGCTAAGGTTCAGTGCTGCTGACTGTATCCCAAAAATGCAAAACAGGTTCAAGAGTCAGTTTTTTTTCTTAAAAATAATATCAATTTCTTTACACACTTTGACCCAGAAGTCATTAATAATGGGGCAATCATAGATACAATGGAAATACGAACCTTCAAAAAGCTTACACTGACTGTATTGCAGTAATTTGAAAGCGTAGGATTAAACTTGTTGCGTTTCATTGGTGTAATCTGGAGCCTGTCCCACTTCTCATTCTCAATAGCCCCTCCAAAATGAGCTTCCCAAAGATCTGATTCGACCCACATATTCATTATTTGGGATTGACAGGGCCTCATAAAACCCAGTGGTAAGTTTCTTGGTGTCAAGATTTTGAATAACCTTTTCTACTGCTGAAAGGGAGAACCTGTTGGGGTGTAACTTCATAGCAGAAGAGATAAAGCTGTGTACCTGCACATATCTGAAAAAGTCATTCTGAGGAAGATAAAGACTTTGGTATTTGATGATCTGATATGAGAACGGGTTGATCATGCACAGTGACTAGAAAGTGAAACGTAAAAAAAAAAAAATGCAGGAATAGCACTGATTAGTCTGCAATGCTGATTTTTACCAGAAATTAGACTGAAAAATGAAACTTTCTCAACATCAGTTAATGCTGTAAAGAAGGTTTTTATTTTATTTTGTACTCATAGTTTAACAGAATGCATAAGAAAGTATAAATGTATAAAGCTGTTACTCATCAGAGTGCAGTTTGTAATGATTAAGTTCCCAAGCTGAAAAATTCTAGGTGAAGGTGAAATCCCATAAAACAATAATCACACATTCAAGACACCATATATCTACTGTTTCCATCTGAGGAATCATCCGTTCTTGAGAACTGGGACAAATCATCCTACCAAAAAAAAACATCTAAAAATGATCAACACCAACACTCTAATTAAATTTTTTTGGGTGAAAATGTGTTCTTAAAACCTTTATACATTGGAGATTTATGTAATTTATGAAATGTTTTGGTTTGCTTTCATTTAAAAAAAAAAATTTCATTTCTAAAATCCATCAGATTTTTACAAAAACATGATTTAACCAGGCATAAAAAGGGCTAGCTATACCCGAAGAATCCATGTCTCACTTCCTGGTTTAAAAAAAGGCGGGAATTATGCTCGACCAACATGTCAACTCTGTAGTCCTTCTAAATCAAAGCTAAATAAGAATTATGGTTCAAAAATGTGTATTTTGATTAGCATTAAGAGAAGTCTGAGACACTTTAAAAAATGAAATGTCGAATCACTACGACTGTACTGTGAAATCAAAAAATGTACCATTTTGTCAACTCCGTAAGAATTAAAAATCTGATGTTGACGCCTACGTTTAATAAATATTTCACCAGGAGGTTGGCCCATTACGAGGTTTATTCATAAAGAGTTTAATCATGTAAAATATACAGTATTTTCCAGCATAACTGAAGAATAAAAATCAAAACTCCCTCAAAATACAGTTTTGTTCCAACTCTCAAGAATGAGCGTAACATAACCAAACTGTTGATTTCCATGTGTCTTCTTGGCTTTGTAAACTGTTCAAGCCAGTGCATCTTTCTTGATTAATGATCTTAGACATAAATATACGATTCACTTGAATAAAACTGGTCCCATTTTGACGTCCAGTCTCCTGATTCTTCAGTACCTTGTGTACTTCAGGATGACTTGGTCATTTTTATTGGGAATGTAACATCCGATACCTGCAAACAAGATCCACAGAGGATTAAAATAATATCATTTGCTTTACAGTGAGAGTAGGGACTAGAGAGCTTTTTATGGATATTAAATGACAGAAGACAGACAGAAAAGTCTTCTTGGTTGACTCACCAACATCAGGTATGATGATTGGGTTAGGCCTGGGACCCCAGGACTGGGTTGGCTTAGTTGTGTTCACCAACAGCTGCCAGTAAGTCCGTTTTTCTTTACATCCGGGCAAACCGTTGACACTCTGCAGGAACGGCCCATAGTTTGGATCCTGTGTGTAGGTGAACCTGCAAGGACAACAGGAGGTAACTTGGCAAAGGACTTTGTCATGACCTGGCTCAAAGCCATGACAAAAACGAGGAGATGTACGGTTTTTTAAAGTAAAAAACAAAATGATTTTATTACAAACAATATGAAATTAGGTAATTGGCAACATAATCAAATACTAACTGAGCTAACAAGTAAACTAACTAAACCAAACATAATGCGCCGAGGAGTCGCGGGCACAGTGATGCAGCCACGCCATGTAGGTCACAAAGCCTAGCAGAGAGAGTGTGAGGAGTAATGCCAGCTCTTATCCACCTGTGGACTGGCCAGGTCCACCCAGGTGTGGCAAGCCCCACCTACGACCTGCAGGGAAAGACAAAACAACACCAGAGAGGGAACACAAAACACGACAGCAGGCCCTAGAGGCAGGAGGCCGTCACACCCCCCTCCATAAAAACCGGGTTCCTATCCCGGAACCCCCAACAACTCAGCGCTAACTGAAATCTAATAAAAATATAAATTTTTCAATTTAACCAAATCAAATGCATCTATTTTCCTTTTATTTCATCTTATCATTACATTAAACGATTTACAAACTTACCCATAGAGTCACTTTTACAATATGTACAAAACCCTACCTATGCTTATTATTAACACTCCTTCCTTCACCTGCGTCACCCCCCTGCCCACCTCAGCAACCTGGTACCTGGGAGCAATTTAAGAGGGGTAAGGGGAGGAAAACAAGTGGGACGAGGAAACAACAACATAGGAAAAACACTTGGCTATATTTACTCTACAGGTGCTCGGGACAATGCGTCTGCCACCACATTGTCAGACCCTTTTATGTGTCGAATATCAAGCCAGTGAGACTGAAGGAATAGTGACCATCTCACTAATCTTTGATTGGGACACTGTAACGAGTTCAAGAAAACAAGAGGGTTATGATCAGTGAAGACCACTACAGGTACGACACCAGATCCAAGATACACATCAAAATGCTTAAGTGCCCACACTAATGCCAATGCTTCTTTCTCAATAGTAGAGTAGTTGAGTTGGTATGAGTTAAACTTTTTAGAAAAGAAGCTCACTGGTTTTTCGATACCAAATTCATCACTCTGCAACAGTACCGCCCCCACCCCCACGTGACTGGCATCAACTTGGAGAGCAAAGGGACGATCGAACCTAGGAGCAGAGAGAACAGGTGCATTACACAACAAGGATTTAACTTTCTCAAATGCCTGCTGGCAAACAGGAGACCATACAAAAGTCGCGCTTGCCTTAAGCAAGTCTGTTAATGGTGCGACTACATCAGAAAAATTTCTGCAAAAACTCCTGTAATAACCAACAAGACCTAAGAAACGCATGAGCTCTTTTTTGGTTGTAGGAACAGGAAAACACGCAACTCCCTTAACTTTCTCCTCAACGGGACAGACAGTACCCTGCCCCACCACCCGACCGAGATATGTCACCGTTGCTTTGGCGAACTCACACTTTGCGAGATTAACGGTCAAACGTGCCTCAGCCAGACGGGCAAACAAGGCACGCATGCGCTCAACATGAGAAACCCATGTGTCCGAAAAGACAACCACATCGTCTAAATAGACGGTACACCCCTCCAAGTCCCCCAGAACTTTTGTCATGAGCCTCTGAAATGTGGCAGGGGCATTACGCAACCCGAAAGGCATGACATTGTAGGAATACAAACCAGTCGGAGTAATAAACGCGGATAGCTCACGCGCACGCTCGGACAAAGGGACCTGCCAATAACCTTTTAAGAGGTCGAACTTGCTGACATATTTGGCGTGACCCACTTGATCGACGCAATCCTCCATGCGAGGAAGCGGAAAAGAGTCGGGTTTCGTTACAGCATTTAGCTTACGAAAGTCGGTACAAAATCTGGGAGTGTTGTCAGATTTAGGCACTAAAAGACAAGGGGAAGCCCAACTGGAAGAAGAAGGTTCAGCGATGTCATTATCAAGCATGTATTTTATTTCAGCATCCAGATATTTACATTTTTCAGGGTTCACCCGGTAAAATCTCTGCCTAATTGGCTGGGCATCTCCAACATCAATATCATGCTCTAGTAAGTTTGTCTGCGTGGGAGTGTCGCCGAACAAACAAGGAAAAGATTTTATGACATTACATAAATCTGCCTGTTCGGACTCGGCTAAGTGACCTAAGAGAACCTGCAGGTTACTCAGAGACTCCGAGTTTTTAAGGCGACCTTGAAGAACGGCGGGATCAATACAAGGTAAACTATCCTCTACCTCAGTGGACACTGACTGTGGAGAATAAACTGTGGACACTCTCCCCACCGAACAAGCAGAGTGCGGAAGTCCTGAGGCACTCTCCCTGTCGGTATCATCTGAAACACGAGCATAATAAGGTTTTAACAAGTTGACATGACACAGCTGCGTTTTCCTTCTACGCTCTGGAGTAGAAATCATATAGTTGTGTTCAGAGACTATTTTTGTCACTTCATATGGACCAGAATACTTAGCCTGAAAGGGAGAAGTCACAATAGGTAACAACGCTAAGACTTGGTCCCCCACACTAAACACGCGGCGTTCAGCACGCCGGTCATACAGTTTTTTCATCTTAGTCTGAGCAAGTGTCAAGTTTTTCTTGGCCATCTCTCCGGCAGCAAACAGTCTATGGCGGAAACCATTCACATAATCAATAAGATTTTTAGGTGGCTCGGCATCCTTCCACTGATCACTCAGAACATTCAAAGGACCACGCACAGTGTGACCGAACACCAAATCATTTGGGCTGAAGCCAGTGCTCTCCTGTGTCACATCTCTGGCTGCCAGCATTAACCAAGGTAACCCCTCCTCCCAATCTCTGTCCATCTGCACACAGTAGGAACGCAACAATGATTTTAAGGACTGGTGGAAACGTTCCAAAGCTCCCTGACTTTGGGCATGGTACGCAGATGCTTTGTTATGCTTAATGTGCAGCTGTTTCAACACTTGAGAGAAGAGTTTGGAGGTAAAATTTGAGCCTTGGTCAGACTGGATCACCTTTGGAATGCCGAAAATAGAAATAAACTGAGACAGTGCGCGCACAACCGAGCGCGCAGTAATCGTGCGTAATGGGTACGCCGCAGGAAAACGAGTGCTTTGACACATAACCGTTAACAAATACACAGCACCTGAACGCGAGCGAGGAAGCGGTCCGACACAATCAATGATGAGGTGCTCAAACGGCTGATCTACGGCAGGAATAGGGAGCAAAGGAGCGCGCTTGACGCTCTGGTTCGGTTTACCTGTAAGCTGACAGGTGTGACACGTTTTAAGATGAGATACTATATCCCTCTTTAATCGAGGCCAAAAGAAGTGCCTGAGGACCCGGTTATAAGTCTTTTTCACCCCCCAGTGTCCAGATTCATCATGAGCAAGTTTCAACACAGACTCACGGAATTTAACAGGCACAACAATTTGGATAACGGGGTCTCCAACGAATTCATCTCCGTGAGGCACCCACTTTCTCACCAGAAGCTCATCCAGCAAAAAATAACCATGAGAATTATCTTTTACCTCATCTTCAGGTAACACCATGTCAAACAAACCCTCCAAAGAAGGATCCGCCCGCTGCTCCAATTTCAGCTCTTCCTGCGAAGCCGAGAGAGGGACGTCAGACAGAGAAAAATACAACGAATCTGACACCTCACCTTTAATCTTTACAGGTTCAGATACTGAATCAGGAGTGTCACGTGTCATTGAACGCGTTACCGCACACGCAGTGAAAACTTAAGGAAAACTGGCCTGATACTCATAGGGCTGTTTTCTCACCAGCGGAACAGAAGAGACTACAGGGGGCGGCGGAGGTGGAGCGTCAGCCCAGACACGTCCACCTGCCACACCATTACCCAGAATCAGAGTGATGCCCTCAATTGGCAGCGCAGGACGCACCCCAACTGTTATCTCCCCCTGGAAAAGATCAGAGTACAACATCATCTTGTGCAAAGGAACTTGCAAAACCTTCATCCCCATTCCCAAAACCGGCACAAAACACCCCGTGTGACTCTGCTCAGAGAACGGCAACACCGAAGCCTGAATGAATGAGTCAAGAGCAGCAGTGTCCCGCAGTATTTTAACAGGAACTTTACAATCACTCCCCACCAAAGAAACGTGACCATCAGAAACGAAAGGCAAGAAGGATTCAAGTTCACCAGGTACATCTTTAACTTGCCCATCTACACTTTCTACCTGTATTGAGTGTGTCTTTGGCACGGACACAGCGAGACAGGCACCTTTCGGCTGCCCCGCAGGTCCACTCTGTTTAGTCTTCGCTTTAAGCGCAAAACAGTCTGCTTTAAAATGCCCTTTCTTGTGACAGTAGTTACAGATTTTATCAGACTTTCTTGTGTTGTGCTCTCTAACGTCAGACTTACCCAAAGGAACATAACTCACGGCACCTGCACGCTCACCAAAACTGGCACCGTGAGTGCGCAACTCTCCAAAAGACCGTCTGTGCGTCAGCACATAGTCATCCGCCAGGGCAGCGGCTTCGCTCACAGTTTTTACCTTGTGGTCACTAATAAGTTGCGCAATGTTCACGGGAATAGAGTTTTTAAACTGCTCCAATATTATCAGATCACACAGGTCATCAAAAGTTTTGACCTTCAATGCGGAACACCAACGCGTAAAATGTCCAGTTAAATCCCGAGCGAACTCGAGATGCGTTTGGTTGTCAGCCTTTTTCCACGTACGAAAATGTTGGCGATAAGCTTCGGGTACGAGCTCGTAAGCTTTTAACACAGCAGATTTCACAAGGCCGTAATCCTGGCTGTCTGACACGGACAGAGCTGAATAAGCTTCCTGCGCTCTACCGGTCAGCGCGCACTGCAACATTAAAGGAAGAGCAGACTCAGGCCACTTTCTCGTCTCCGCAACACGCTCAAATAACGAGAAAAAAGTCTCCGGGTCTTTTTCATTAAATTTAGGCAACAACTTAAGATTACCCAAAACATCAAAACAGTCAGGAGACCCCGGAAAACACGAAGACGCATCCACCTCAAAAGAGCCATCTCCAATTAACTTACCGCTTTTCATCAAATCCAGTTTATACTGCTGAAGCTGGAGCTTTGCCTGTTCAGTCTTAAAGCGCAACTTTTCAATTGCTAATTGCTTTTCTATTTCCACTTGTCTCATTTTATCATGTTCTAATTGCAACTTTAACACTTCTTTTTGCTGCTCGAAAGTGAAATTAGATGCTGCAATGAACGGCGGAGGAAAAACTCGCATCAGGAGGACACACAGGCTCTACGGCCAACACACCCATCTCAGTTAAATTAGCTGTCAAAATACTCTTTACAGTGTCCTTTAACCGCCTGTCCGAAATATCAATTTCAAAATGCTCTGCAATTTTTAACAACTGCTCCTTAGTACATTTATTCAAAAAGTCCTCAGAGGGAGCTTTAACGAAGTCAGAAATATCAGACATTTTCTATTATTACAGCGGTTCAAATCAAAGATTAACAAATTTACCTACCCAAAAACCTCGCGCACAAAGTGGCATCAAACACCAAATACTCACCGAGCTGCTTTGATTCTCCCCAAACTCTAACAGATGGGAAAAGTTTGAGACACCCCAAACCCTGACTGCCTACCCACAGTTCTAACTTGAGCCTCAAATAGCCGTCTTCGATGGCTTGCCGAGCTCGAAACGTCACCAGACCCGACATACCACTCTCGACCATGGACACAGCCGATCGTAATACCCGAGCCCGGAGCGCTCCCTCCTCAGGATTTGCCAACAAAAAATAAAAAAGGAAAAATAACAAAGTGACAAGTCCTGCTTGCCCGCCGGCTAAGCTTATCGGGGTGCTCAAAAAACAATAAACTTTACTTAAATAAAAAGCAGCCACGGCAAATATTACTTACCAAACGGATTATTTTTAAACATAAAACGGATTAATCTTGAAACAACCATACCTCTCCGCGCAACGTGCCAAACATTTCAAACAAAGCCCTCGCAGTTTCCGGATTCCCACGCCTCTCCGTAGTGAGCACGGCAACGTCACTTCATTCATAACCTTCCAAGCCAATACACAAACGGACTGAATGAATGACCTACCGGTGCGCACAGGCAAACAAGTGGACGAGCCCCCATTTTGTCATGACCTGGCTCAAAGCCATGACAAAAACGAGGAGATGTACGGTTTTTTAAAGTAAAAACAAAATGATTTTATTACAAACAATATGAAATTAGGTAATTGGCAACATAATCAAATACTAACTGAGCTAACAAGTAAACTAACTAAACCAAACATAATGCGCCGAGGAGTCGCGGGCACAGTGATGCAGCCACGCCAGGTAGGTCACAAAGCCTAGCAGAGAGAGTGTGAGGAGTAATGCCAGCTCTTATCCACCTGTGGACTGGCCAGGTCCACCCAGGTGTGGCAAGCCCCACCTACGACCTGCAGGGAAAGACAAAACAACACCAGAGAGGGAACACAAAACACGACAGCAGGCCCTAGAGGCAGGAGGCCATTACAACTTAGATATAGGGTACATATCCAGAATAGTGTTGTCCACTTCTTATATAAGCATTACAAAATGCTTTATGAAGCACAAAAATACAGCAGGCACAAAAAACTCAAAGAATTTAAGTAAAATAGAAATTAAATAAAAGAAATAAGACAGAATAAGAACTTGAAGGGCTCTCTACTGAGGCCGATAGTCCACTCTTCTCTGATCTGCAGTTCTGCCAAGTGCAAACTAAACAGTCAATATTATTGCCTGTTCTTGTGTTTTTGTGACGCATGAAGGTCAAACATTTTTCCTCAATATCTCTGGAATTTATTGCAGACAGTTAACATTTGGATGTGAGTCAGAGCTGTGGCGGACTCAGGCTGTCTGAGGGTCAGGGGCCAAACTAATGAAAAAGGCACCGGCTGTATGTGATGGGGCTGTATTATTACCCACCGATCCAAATTTGAATGATTTAAAAAAACACAGAATATAGACACCTAGATCTCAAAACAATGAAAAAATTAGCAGTTTTCTCTGCTCTGAAATGTTGGGGGCGTGACCTCTCCGCTGTTTCAGTGTCAAATGCCATTACGACCTGATAACAACCTGAAACATGGACACTTTTTCTCACAGCTTTGTTGGACATGTCCAGGCATTTTTGAGCCACCAAAGGACAATCAAGCACAGGGCTTTCACCCAGGACACTGGGGTTTGAGTCCTCTGTGAAACGAAAGGTAAATGTAGAATTATTTAAAGTTTTTATTAACTATTAGTTATATTTCATTATGGATGAGACATCCGTTGCTTCACTTCTGTGGCGTGATTGACATCATTTCCGTCACATGACATATGTAACCTAGCTATTTTAACCCAAACCACAATCTTTTCCTAACCCTAACCCTGTGTCTGTAAACCACATGTGTAATGTCACATAAGTCATGACGTGTGACTTACTTAACGTAGTTACGGTCTGGCAAGCCTGTCACTGCTGCTACTCTCTACCAGTTATATGTGGTTTTGGGAGCAATTGACAATCGACCTTCTCTATTGTTTAGGCATGAGGATGTGTTGGAAATACCATTAAAAATACCCTAAAATATCTAGAAAATTACTTCTTTGTCATTGCTGGGCCAGATACTGGTAAATAGTATATTACATGTTATGTAATATACTATATGTGATGAATACACTTAAACATCAATTGTAACATGGGAAATTTAAAGTTGTCACTTTGTTGTAGTTAAAGGTGTGAAATAGTTTTTGGCTGATCCCAGAATACAGGTCACTGTAAAAGTGTAGATTCATTTTATAAGGTTAGCATAAAAATAATCAGATTACATTTTGACTCAGTATTGCTCAACTGGAGGAAAAACGATTAGGCAACATTAGTCATCTGACAATCAAAGAAAAGTTTGGAGTCACACCGAAACACATGAAACACCATTTTCAAGCACAAAATGACAGAAAAAGAAGAAGTGTGTTGTCCCCATCTCTGACAGTCTACAGAGAGAAAACCCTCAGGAGGTGTAGAGTTCCAGCTGGTGAAAAAGTGAACCAACAGGTGTTCATTTATATGACAAAGTTGCACGGTGTTACTCCGTGCTGGTGATCTTACGTAAAGTCTTTGGTGGTGTTCTGCAGTCTACTCAGTCCACCCAGTAAGATTCCTCTGAACTCCACGTACGTGCTGTAGGTCTTGTTCGGAGTGTGTGTCACAGAGTCAGTCACCAGGACAGTGATGGGAGTTTGATCAAAACCTGAAAAAAAAGGAAGTCAGAGTTAGTGCAGAGGATAAAATAGGGACTAGAAAAGCAACGTGCACTGACTTGAACTGGTGACCTTTGTTGCGGTCAGTTGGTTTGGCTTCAGCCTTGTGCGACCCTGCAAGGATAAAACAGGAACAGAAAACCATCACTATTCCCTTCATTGACCAGGAGTTTTAATATTCAGTAAAAGTGAAAGACATTTGTCTGAAGCTAAAGCTTACTTGCAGCTGGAATCCAAGAAAACTGCAGCAGCAGCAGCAGGGCTGCAGAGAGCAGAGCAGGAGTCTTCATTCTGACTGCTGGAAAACAAAGTCTGAACCTGAAAGGTTAAATACACAGACATGAGCACAAACATGTCAAGAAATATCTTCCTTAAATAATTTCCACATGGTATAAATGTTTTATGGGTTTATGCAAGATTGTACTGTGCCAGTTATTCATTATGTTAGTTTAACTTGGCTGAATTCATCCTTTAATACAAGATTCTGCATTGTATAAAACAAGCTGAGACAACTCAAAATTTCAAGGCAACTTACTGCAAGAGATTGTTTAGTTTTAAGCTCAACTCAAACACTTCAGTTTTGAAATAAACTTAAAACGTTTTGCTGAACTACAATCTTTAATTGAGATAATTTACTTTTCTTCATTAGATAAACTTTGATTCTTTGAGTTTTGGAAAAAAAAAACTGTATTCCAAAAATTGGTCAAAGTGAGCTGTGAACCTGATTTGTTGTTATTTTGGTGCCTGAAAATTAATTTGTTTTAATTGAAAATATTAACATTTTAACTATCATTCACTTTTCACCTTGATGAATTTACTCAGTCATTTTTAAATACAGTTTGTTGGGGTTCTCTAAAACTGAAAGATTTAAGTTTATCTAAAGAGAAAAAGTACATATGAATTTCAGTTGGGCTCAAAAATCTAAAGTAGTGTGTTACCTTGGGATTTTGACTTTTCCAAACTTTTTCATTTTTACCATGTAGGCCCAGAGGAAAATTATGTTTCTCACAATTGTCTTTTCTTTATCTTATGAAAAATAAATGAGATTCTTATTTTGAGCTCACTGACGTCTCATCTGGTTCCCCTTAACCCCCCTGTTAGGACTGAAAAAGGAGCAAAACAAAAGAAAAGCAGGAGATGTTTTTGCTGAGCTCAGAGGTGTCTCAGAGGTTTCTGCTTGGTGATCATATGGAGCTACAAGACTTTATTTTGACCACTGAGACAAATTTAAGATCTTATTTAAGAAGACTGAGTTTTTTTTAGATCTCACTGTTATCTCAAGAGCAGATTATTTAAGACAAATTTAAGATCAGTGCAGTGAGAAAAAAAAAGAACATTTTACAACCTTCAGTTGGGCTCAAATTTAGTCTTAGGACGAGACGAGACAAAGACTGTTTCTCAGGTGCTGAATTTAAAGTGATATTCCACTCTTAGATGATAGTCCACTCAATATGTACTCACCCCTATGCTGATGTGATGATGGGTGAAGATCTTCAGTTCACAAAACAATCCTGGAGTTTCAGCAGAAAACAGTGTTGCAGCTAATGGCAGTGAATGGAGACCAAATGTAAATGTAAAAAAAAAACAAACACAAAATGTCTCCATCCTGCTCGTGTGGTGTAATCCAAGTGTCCGCGAGCCGCGACATTAAAATTTAACCACAAAAGACACCATTTACGGCATGTTTTTAGCTGAAATGTCAACTGTAGCATGTAGCAGGTAGGATGTAAACATGGCGTTGATCTCACGATATTTTCACACGTGCATCCATTAAGAGATATACGAAGTCTCGCGATACATCGACGCCGTGTTTACATGCTACCTGGGAGGCTACAGTTGACATTTCGGCTAAAAACATGGTGTAAATGGCGTCTTTTGTGGTTAAATTTTATTGTCGTGGCTCGCGGACACTTGGATTACACCACACAACAGGATGGAGACATTTTGTGTTTGTTTTGTGTTCTTTTTTTTTACATTTTAAACTGGGTCTCCATTCACTGCCATTGTACTGGATTTGGCTGCAACCCTGTTTTCTGCTGAAACTCCAGGATTGTTTTGTGAACTGAAGATCTTCACCCATCCTCACATCGGCATAGGAGTGAGTACATACTGAGTGGATTATCATGTAATGGTGGAATATCCTTTTAAGAAGAAGAGACACAGGCTAAACAAAGACAAGATCTTATTTCGAGCTTTTCCTTTCCTCTGGGGGTTGACAATACTCAGCCACTCAACCATCTGCTGCTGAAAAAAGTCCTTTTACTGTCACTTTCACTGGTTTCTCTGCTTCCATTGTTAACAGCGGCTCCATAAAGTAGCAAATGAATTAAGTGTATATGCTGGAAAGAAGTATATTTTCAAATGTATTTTAAAGGGATAGTTTGAATTACCAATTTTTAAATATGACAAACCGTCGCCAGACATTCAACCATCCTCTCATCAGTAAAACAATACACATTTGCTTTATTGGGTGCCGCAGCATTTCCCAAACTTCTTACACCACGTACCACCTCAGAAAACATTGAGTTGTCCAAGTACCTCCTTACTGTTTTGGGCCGTTCGGTGCCAGCAGGTTTGGTGGACACTTCACTGGGGCTTGTTAAGTAGTCACTACTTGTGTTTGGTTCACGGTCATAAACTTTATTTTCAACACAGCTGCTTGAAATATTCTTCTCCTGAGCTGCACTCCTCATTTTAATCGTTCCCGTTTGGAGCCACAATTGTGGTGCTTTTGAAGCATTTATTTTCATGCTCTTCATTCTACTGTCCTGCCATCACAGCTTAGCTTGTGACTGCTGGTTGGATGACCTGTGCTCACACTATGTGCATGATCCTGACGATGTAGCAGGCTGATCTTCACACAGTTCAATGATCTGATATTTTACTGTATGTATATGTGTTTTCATTAGAAATTTTATAGTGATAGTGATAGTGTCACATGTTTTTTAAATTAATTTGTTTCATTAAAAAAATATTTCTGACGTTCTTTTGCGTGCATACACAAACCACAGTTAGAGAATCTAGGGTCTAGAGCTGTCGTATGGACAAATAAATCATTCATGGAACATCTAAAACAAACAAGAAAAATGCTGTAAAAATGTCCACTGAAATGAAGCGTGACTGATTTAAAGGAAAAGCTTTAATTTTTTTACGTGACATTTTGGAACTCACCGATGTAGCTATAGACATGTAGCTCAGGCCTGTGCTCAGCCTTTAACCTATTAAATCCACTGATGACTAACTGATATGTCAAACAAACCTGTTTGAGGTTAGAAAAACTTTTCTAACCTCTTTCTGCTTCTTCTTCTTCTCACCTCTAACAGACGTGTTGGAGTGCAGAGACAGTTGAGATTGTTCAGATCTGAACAGAGGATCCTTCCTCTTCAGGTGCAGCAGCTCCTGGTCTTACTGGGAGAACTGGTCAGTAACCTTTATATCGCTCCTCCACACGTCACATCACATCATACTGAAACCAGCGGTCACTGTATTATACAGACTCAACTCTTATATCTTAGAAATGCCATCAGAAAGAAACTGTGTGATAATACATTAGGAAACCACATAGAGTGATGAAGAAAGTGGACACATTGAGCAACATTAAATGTTCATTAACAGTAATACAATACTCTAATAAGAGGAAGTGACCCTCCTGTTATGACGAGGTCTGCTGAGGAAACAACTAGTGTCAGAGGAAGTAATTACTGCATGTCCTTGTATTATTACATGGCTTTGTTAAATATTCTGACTGGTCAATTGCAGTGTTTTAAGGCTTCTTGTTTCTGTATGACAGATAGTTGTTATGAAGAACAAACCATTGCTGTGGACAGTTCTGATCATAGACTCTGGAGGAACAATAAAATCATGACTAAATCACTAAAATAATTTTAAAATTAATATTTTGTGTCAAATTATTGATTTTTTTAAAATGCACATTCATGCATCAAGCAGGATAATGTGCAGTGAGCAGGTCACTATTGCAGAAAACCCTAAAATCATTTTAAAAGTAATATTTTGTGTCACATAAATCTACAAATTTGTGCCCTTTTTTTTTTAGGTAAGTAACCATGTAATAAGCGGGTTAATGTACAGCAAGCAGGTCATTATTGCATAATAAACTCCTTGGATCATCCTGTTCAAATTTATTTCAAAATAGTGACCTGCTTACAAGACATTATCCCCTACGTTTTAATATAAAATATTTTTGTATATACAGTCAGGTCCATATATATTTGGACACTGACACAAGTTTTGTTATTTTAGCTGTTTACCAAAACATATTCAAGATACAGTTATATAATCAATATGGACTTAAAGTGCAGACTCTCAGCTTTAATTTGAGGGTATTCACATCCAAATTGGAGGAAGGGATTAGGAATTACAGCTCTTAAATATGTAACCGCCTCTTTTTCAAGGGACCAAAAGTAATTGGACAATTAACTCAAAAGCTATCTCATGGGCTGCATGGGCTATTCCCTTGTTAATCTGTCATCAATTAAGCAGGTAAAAGGTCTGGAGTTGATTCCAGGTGTGGCATTTGCATTTGGACGCTGTTGCTGTGAACCCACAACATGCGGTCAAAGAAGCTCTCAATAGAAGTGAAACAGACCATCCTTAGGCTGAAAACAAAGAAGAAATCCATCAGAGAGATAGCTGAAATGTTAGGAGTGGCCAAATCAACAGTTTGGTACATTCTGAGAAAAAAAGAGCGCACTGGTGAGCTCGGGAACTCAAAAAGGCCTGGACGTCTACGGAAGACAACAGTGGTGGATGACCACAGGATCCTTTCCATGGTGAAGAAAAACCCTTCACAACATCCACCCAAGTGAAGAACATTCTCCAGGAAGTAGGTGTATCAGTATCAAAGTCTACCATAAATAGAAGACTTCATGAGAGCAAATACAGAGGGTTCACAGGAAGGTGCAAACCATTAATCAGCCTCGAAAATAGAAAGGCCAGATTAGACTTTGCCAAAAAACATCTAAAGAAGCCAGCCCAGTTCTGGAACAGCATTCTTTGGACAGATGAAACTAAGATCAACCTGTACCAGACTGATGGGAAGAAGAAAGTATGGAGAAGGCTTGGAACGGCTCATGATCCAAAGCACACCACATCTTCTGTAAAACATGGTGGAGGCAGTGTGATGGCATGGGCATGCATGGCTTCCAGTGGCACTGGGTCACTAGTGTTTATTGATGATGTGACAGAAGACAGAAGCAGCCGGATGAATTCTGAAGTGTATAGGGATATACTTTCAGCTCAGATTCGGCCAAATGCAACAAAGTTGATTGGACAGCGCTTCACAGTACAGATGGACAATGACCCAAAACATACTACGAAAGCAACCCAAGAGTTTTTTAAGGCAAAGAAGTGGAATATTCTGCAACGGCCGAGTCAATCACCAGATCTCAACCCCATCGAGCATGCTTTTCACTTGTTTAAGACAAAAATTAAGGCAGAAAGACCCACAAACAAGCAACAACTGAAGACAGCTGCAGTAAATGCCTGGCAAAGCATCACAAAGGAGGAAACCCAGCATTTTTGGTGATGTCCATGGGTTCCAGACTTCAGGCAGTCATTGACTGCAAAGGATTCTCAACAAAGTATTAGAAATGAACATTTTATTTATGGTAATGTTAAGTTGTCCAATTACTTTTGAGCCCCTGAAATGAGGAGACTTTGTAGAAAAATGGTTGCAATTCCTAAACGTTTCATAGGATATTTTTGTTCAACTCCTTGAATTAAACCTGAAAGTCTGCACTTCAATTGCATCTCAGTTGTTTCATTTCCAAATCCAATGTGGTGGCATGCAGAGCCCAAATCATGAAAACTGTGTCACTGTCCAAATATTTCTGGACCTAACTGTATATATATTATATGACTTTTACTCCACTTTGCAGAACTTTGGAATAAAGAAGTGGCATAAAGAAGTGAAATGTTTTCATGTGTCAGTGGGTGAGGCCAAAGAATCAGAAGACTGATACTGAGGCATGAAGTGCAGGGAGCAGCAACAGTCAAAAGCCTAAAAACATCACACTTAAATGTAAATTGACTGGTTTATCTGCTGGAGACCAGAGGCAGCTGCAGAACGAAGGGTCACCACAGGGGGGCACAAACTGTTCACTGTTTCACTGAAGTGTGCCGGTAAGAAGCCTCAGTTCAACAGGAGGAAGAATAGAATGGAGCAACTGTGGCCATGACAGGGTGAGTAGATGATCCTTTATCAGAATATCATCATAAAAAAAAACAACAAATGATAACACTCTCTGTGGATGCCAGTATAACTAAAAACCACAATGCTTCCATAATCATGTGCAGCCACACAGCTGTTATCAGTTATTTCTGTGATCAGGTGGTGATCAGGAATGACAAAGGTGTAATTTACCAGCCCTACACACTGTCAGGAGGGTCAGGGAGATGTTGGTCAAGCAGTCAGTACACATCTAGAGGACTAATCAGCGAAAAGAAATAAAATCACCAGGTTACCTGTGCAAGGGTGTTCTTTCTTTCTTTTCAAAGATTAATTTGACCATCCAATTTAATATCAATTTGATAGAAGGCTAGGTAATCTAATGGAAGAGGTATAGAATTATATGTTTAAGTGTTCACAATGATTACTAACCTCAAAAGCTTAAAGGGATAGTTCACCAAAAACGAAAATTCAGGGGCACCCCTATAGCTCAGTTGGTAGAGCGTGCGCCCCATGTACTGAAGCTGTCAGTCCTCTGCAGCAGCCGCTGGTTCAACTCCCACCTGTAGCCCATCTGCTGCGTGTTATCCCCTCTCTCTCTACCCCCTTTCCTGTCATATCTTCTGTGTCTGTCAGAAATAAAGGCAAAAGCCAAAAAAAATCTTAAAAAAAATAAAACAAAATAAAATTCAGTCATCATCTACTCACCCTCACGCTGATTGAAGGTCGGGTTTAGTTTTTTAGTCCACAGAACACTGCTGGAGCATTGCAAAATCTCCCAAACAATGGGAGTGAATGTGACCAGTTTACAAATGTGAAAAAACAACAGAATCATCAGGTTTTTTCAGGTTTGGTTACTTACAATTTACTTCACCTGTGGGTTTGTGTCTCACACACCCTCAGGCCATATATAACGAATGTATATTTAATCGCAGAAAAACAAAGTTTTGAACAGAACCTATTAAGTTTTTGCCACATTTTATTTTAATTTGATATAATTTTGTTTTGTTTTGATTTATTTTATTTCATTTTATTTTAACCCACAGATGATTATTACCACTCAACAGTTACCCTCAGCTGATTAACTTTAGAATGAGTCTCTGACTCCAGAAAGTCATTCTTGTTTACTGCTCGTGTCTGCTGCCCTCTAGTGGCCCAAAACAAGAAATGGTTAATGGTTCTGATACAGGCAGTTGAGTAACTGAACTGTATTGTTGGTGTGAATCACAATTTCAGACATCAGATAATAAAGAAAGATAAAAATAAATAATAAATAAATAAATGCACGTAAACCCACTTGCTTTATACTGTATAGCTGAAAATGTAATTATTTGAGGAGAATGGACCTGTTTTTCATTAATGTGTAAAAAATTTAAACACTCAAGTTAAAGTACAACTCACTTTTTGTTTTTCAGTTTGCTTGTTAGCCCAACTTAAAAATCTGAGTTGTTAGAAATACACAAAACAGAATATTTTACTTAAAATGACTTAGGTATTTGAACTAGTAATTCTAAGTAGGGCGCAGTGGTTAGTGCTGCCGCTGCACAGCAAGAAGGTCCTGGGTTCGAATCCCCGAGCCAGCAGGGCCTTTCTGTGTGGAGTTTGCATGTTCTCCTCGTGTCCGCGTGGGTTCTCTCCGGGTACTCCGGCTTCCTCCCACAGTCCAAAGACATGCAGCATAATAGGTTGATTGGTGACTCTAAATTGCCCGTAGGTGTGAATGTGAGAGTGAGTGGTTGTTTGTCTCTCTGTGTGACAGCCCTGTGATGAACTGGCGACTTGTCCAGGGTGTACCCCGCCTCTCACCCAATGTCAGCTGGGATAGGCTCCAGCCCCCTGCGACCCTCACGGATAAGCGGTTACAGAAAATGGATGGATGGATGGATTCTAAGTAGTCTATAGTTAGTCACCTCTAAAGTAAATTGTCAAGTACTCTACAATTATTTTTAGCTACCTTCTCTCAAGTGTAAGTGTACTACACTAAATAAGCAGTAGTTAGTACAACATGCACCTAATCCACTTTACTTAGTTACTTGAAGGCATCGGTTTGCATGTTTGTTTGTTTTTTTAATAATTTACACTGTAGTGTGGTACTTTGTAATGACATTGTGAATAAAACATATTTTTCTT
This sequence comes from Lutjanus argentimaculatus, assembly GCA_034769285.1. Taxonomy (NCBI): domain Eukaryota; kingdom Metazoa; phylum Chordata; class Actinopteri; order Lutjaniformes; family Lutjanidae; genus Lutjanus; species Lutjanus argentimaculatus. The sequence goes on from JAWZSL010000001.1 coordinate 23,004, forward strand.
AGAACAAGGTTGATATCATACAGACTTGTTGCTTCTACAGGAGCATATATATCATCGTTCAACAATCTCACAGCTCGTGGTGAGTCTACCTTGGATGGTTACGAAATCATGACTCCAGATACTGTATTCAGAATATGACTGGGATTTTCACTTAAGTAGCATCACTGCTGAGCTTAATAGCATGTTATTACATGGCTTTGTTAAATACTTGATTCTGATTGGACTACAGCCTTCTAAGGTCTGTTATTTCTGTATAGGAGACTGATGTTATGAAGACCAGACTGTTGCTATGGACACAGCTCTGATCATAGACTCTGGAGGAACAATAAAATCATTGTTAAATCACAAAAATCATTTTGAAATTAATATTTTGTGTCACATAAATGTGTGCCAAATATATATACACACACACACACACACACACACATATATATACATATATATATATGTATATATATATATATATACACACACACATATATATTGTGTGTGTGTGTGTGTGTGTGTGTGTGTGTGTGTGTATATATATACATATATATACACATATATAATTTTTTTTTGGGTGAGTAACCATGTAATTAGTGGGATAATGCATAGGGCAAATAGTCAAGGTCCTGCATCATCCTGTTGGGATTTATTTCACATTAATGACCTGCTCACTGTACATTATCTCATACTTAGTATGGAACGTCTGTTGCAGCCTGTGAGTTAAAAATGTCAGTAAAAATGTTACAATGGCCCCCAGTCTCCCCTACTTTTACTTTGAATACTTTAAGTACATTGTCCTGATTATGCTTACATACTTTTACTTAAACAACGTTTTTAATGCAGGACTTATAGTATATGAGTATTTTCACAGTGTAGTACTTTTATTGAAGTAAATGATGTGAATACTTGCTCCAGCACTGTTTATGATCACAGCCAAGAGAATAATTCCTCTGCTGATTCTGCACAGGGGTCAGCAACCTGCGGCTCCGGAGCCACATGTGGCCCCTTTTCCCCCTCTCCAGGGGCTCCCTGTGGCTTTGACAAAAAATAATATGGAAAAAAATAACTATATTTTCTTTACATTAAAATTTTGATTTATCATTGTTGTGATATGTTGTATGTCTAAATTAGTGTTCCCCAATTGTTTTTCCTTGGGACCCACTTTTTAAAAATGACCAACCATTTCGACCCAAGGCATAACGAGCATTATCAGTAAAATCTTGTATGAGTTCATTCCATGCATAAATTAACATTCCTGACCATTTTTACTGCCATTTTCTGCATCCCCCTATATTATCTTGACACTTATATACATGTTAAAACTTTAGAAATGAGAAATAATTTAATTTAGGCTGAGTTAACAGACAATCTCATTATTTTTATTTCAGGAAAACAACATAGGAAGCTTTAGCCTACCTCATAAATGAAACAAAATAAAGGCATTTACACAGATTTAACAGGTTAACTAATTAACATGTTCAGTAAAACAATATATACATTTTTACATTTTTATAAAGGCTGTGCTGCAGATATAAATCCTAAATCTTCCAGTTTCTTCCATAGTCTTTTATTTAGTTGGGGACCCTAATAAACTCTCCTGAGACCCACCTGTGGGTCCCGACCCAGTGTTTGGGAATGACTAGTCTAAAGTGATTCTTACATTCCCTCATTGTAAAAATGTGTAAATTAAAAAATGTCTGCTTGTGTATTCAAAAATCACAAAAAACTCCAAGGCACTCGTTTAAAACAATTTAAAGGCCCTTTTTGTTTCCTGATTACATAAACTCCTATTACATGTAATCCATTACTCTCCAAGCCTGGTAATAGTGTATTTGTGATGAGAAGCGTATGGAAGAATTTATAGGCTATGATACATTAGCTGGAATCTTAAAGAAGTGGATGGATTCTCCCAAGATGGTTTATATGACAGCAATGAGAGCTGCAAAAATCAGTTGACTAAAGGGAAAATTCACCACTTTTCATGGGGTTGTCCAGTTAGTGTTGATGGTAACTGTAGTCAGTTGAAGCAATAAATTGAGTTGTCCTTCTGACGGAGCTGTGCCGGTTGCGCCTTCAAAAATCAGAGAAACAATTAAAATGCCTTTATTGTCACAGCAGGTCTTAAGTCTTAAGGTCTGACATGACCACTCCGTGATAATGGCAATGCCGTGGAGGTTTTTTTTTTTGTTTTTTTTGAGTAAAAATGTGTAGCTTATAAACCAAGTTAAAAAAGAGGTTTTAATATTTCATCAACTAAAATGCGCATCAGATCCTACAACTCTGGCTTGGTGCCTTTTCTTCTAAATTTTGCTGGTGGCTTTGGAGCCACCAAAGACTAGCTATGGATGTCAAATCCCAAAAAAAAAAAAAAAAAAAAAAAGAAAAGAAAGGAAAAGAAAATATAAAAATAATTTTGGCTCCAGACAGATTTTTCTTTCTGTTTTTGGCCAAAAATGTGTCTTGAGAGTAAAGGTTGCAGACCCCTGGTCCAGCACATGAAAATGACACCTCCACAGTTCAGTCTGTCTCACTGTCAAAGATGGTTATGAATATGCACCCAGAAATCACATAATAAGTCAACACTTGGGGTGATTTTATTTTTCTGGGACTCGTGTTGGGAACCTCCTGATGGGACTGATTTAAACAAACAGGAGGATCTTGGTTCCCTGTGAAAATCCAAAGCAATTATTGGAGAGCAGTGAATCTTTGCGATCTAATAGTGCTCTCGGTGTTCTTTTCGAGCTTTTAAACTAATTCGTGATTGATCGCTAATTATCGGTGACGGGGCCCCCGGAGACAGCCGGGCCCCTCCCCCCCCCTTTTTCCACAGCGTGAAAGCAGCTATAACTTTCAAACAGTCGACTCTGCGCCTTGTTCTGGCGGCTCGATACTCTTCAAGACGTTTGAATAATCATCGCGGCCTTTTTCCCAATAAAGAAGGTGGAGCCTCCCCACAATAAAGCACCAGGGAGCCGATATCAGCTGGTGCTGGACGGTGCGGGAGTGTGGGGCGCAGGTAAATGGCCTTAATGATCACAAGTTCTTTGACTGCATCATCATTTTCAGGAATATGTCCATACCAATCAGCTGCTGAACTTTAACACGGAATAACATCACTTGTGCTTTTTCATGTTATTGACTGAGTCAAAATGGTCGGATTGATACCTCCTCCTCGTAATGACAGGAGTGTCTCTTAATAGCGCGCGGATTGATGCTGGCTGTGGTGTGGATGTGAATCACCGCGCGGCCCCCGCCAACAGCAGCATTAACAAAGAGCGTCATCGATGACAATGTATTTATTTTTTTCAAGGTCGGATCAATCGAGGTTCAGGTTTTGTCTTGGAAATCTATTCCCTCAATGTGCTCTGTGCTGCAGGATGAGGACTATAAAAGTGGAGCTGGTGTGTGATCCTCACAGCGGCTGTCCTGGTCCAGGCTTCACGAGCTCCTGCTGCTGCTGCTGCTGCTGCTGCGAGGAAAATGAGCCAATGAGCAGGTAGGTGATGACCGCTCTGACAAATCATTTCACTCAAGATGAGAAGAGGAACAGACAGTGTTGGAAGGGTCACTTTGAAAACGTATTCAAATATAAGAACTAATCACCGGTTAAAAAGAGGTCAGTAACAGAATACAAGTATTACAATATTAAGGTCATGTAACTTTTAAACAACTTTCCCATACTTTTGATCACCTCAGTATACCTCAACTCATATTGTTTTTGGTTGGTTGTTCAGTTAATAAGTGCTCATTTAATTTAATAATGGTAATCAGGCACTTTTAAATGTTCTTTAAATATGGTATTCACACTCATACAACTTAATGTAAACTGACAGAAACTTGTTTGGTCTCGGGTGTGTGTTTTTACACACAGTAGTAGCCTAGGAGTAGTAGTAGTACTGACAGTTTAGTAAATAGATTTCTGTGTAACTAACATTTGTGGTTGGTCTGTGTAGCTAAAGTTTGTTGTTGGTCTGTGTAACTAAGGTTTGTGGTTAGTCTTACCTGTAGCCCAAATGGTTATTTGAATTAGATTAGGCCATTTTTTCTCAGCTGAAGGCAAAACTGTCCGTGTATTGTGATGATGTTCCTCTTTCTGATTTAAAGACAAAAGTAATGTTGAAACTGACACCCTGTGAAGCATTTTTTTTCACTAGGGGCGATGATAATGGATTGACTGTAAGATTAGATAGAGTGGTGCTGTGAGACTTGTGAAGTGTTGTAATGTGCAGGCTCTGCTTAGAGGTATGTTGTTCTTTATTTTAAGAATACAGGGTTTCCCCCAGAAAACTTGCTAAGCCTGGTGGTAGAGAAGCCCACCGGTGGCTTACCGTGTTTTTGTAAAAAAAAAAATGTTAAAAGTTGACAGGAATTTTGAAATTATGACTATTATGTGTTATTATAAGCCATTTATTAACAATACTTTAACGTAGAGTCTTACAAAAAGGCACAATCTTGAAATACGGTTTTAACAAACACAAAAAAATACAATTAAAATAAATAATATCAATTGTTTTCACTTAAGTTAAATCCTAGTGAATCTTAAAACAAGCCATTGCTGGTCACATTTAAAAGTAAAATAAATTAACATAAATAAAAAAGTGCAAACATGGCCAAGGGGTAAAACCAGGGAACTCAGAGGCTGAAGAGGTATGCTGTGCTGTGCAGTGTTGGGCAGTTACTTAAAAAAAGTAATTACTTATAGTTACTAGTTACTTCTCCCAAATAGTAACTGAGTTAGTAACTGAATTACCCCACTATAAAAGTAACTAGTTACCAGGGAAAGTAACTATTGCGTTACTCTTTTTTTTTTTAGTTTAAATATGTCTAAGAATTTGGATTTTTTTCTAAGCAGGTTTCACAAGCCAGTTGCATAGAGTAGAATTGCATAGACAATATTAATATTAATTATTATTAATATTTATTGATTAGAGTTGCTTACAGCAGACGTGGACAAACACTTTGCTCCGGGACATAATGTACACTTCACATGTACGTTCTTGCCTTTTACCTCAAGGAGAATAAAGTAGTGTCTGTACGTCCACTTTGAAAACGCCAACTTTCCATCCAGACTCCCCATTGCTGCAGTTTACCTCTGCTAGTTTGGGTGTGTGGGGCTGCGGTTTGTGTGTGGTTTGTGTGTAAACTGAACACTGCCTCTGATTGGCTTACCATGAAAGCTTACACTACCTTAGCCAATCATCATCACTTATGCGGTTGTCTCGTCCCTCCCTCCTCCCTCACCAAAGAAAAAAAATAAACAGCTGTGCAGCTCCTGTTGCTGAGAGACAAGTCGGATGACAAGAGCTTCAATGAGTAGCTATAGTTTATAACGCGCCCCATTTAATTGTCGGTAACGGTGTAACCGTTGTAACGATGGAAATAGTAATTAGTTAGATTACCCGTTACTGAAAAAAATAACGCCGTTAGTAACGCCGTTATTCTCATCACTGGTGCTGTGTGACCTCTTCTACTTTTTGCTGCACATGGTGCAGGTTGGATCAGTGCAAGCAATCCGTCTGGGCTTTTCAAAGAGCTCTTCATGCTTACCATACTCGGTCTTGTAGAGCCATCCGCTAAATTTAGGGTCAGCTAACCATTTTGGATTAAATCCACTAGTTCGATGTTTACCATCGCGGCTTGCAGAAGGCTGCTCCGACGACGTGCTAACATCCTTGCTAACTCGCACTGGCTCTGCCTCATCATCGAGCCGCGGCTCGGTCGGCTTGGTCGGCTCGCCGGGGATGCACTCCCCTTGGCCTGGGGGTGAACGAGCGGGCTCATCGTCTCCTCCAGTGCTCCTCCGACATGACACGTAAAAGTTGTTAGCGTGTAGACAGGTAGAGGTTTTGGGCGTTCAGATGATGGAAAATACACCTGACCTCTCACCCCCTATGTGTTCACGTATCGACCATAAGCTGTCGCCATTGCGCTTTCAACCGTATCACCAGATGCGGTTAAAAGCTCTGTATACCGTCTTTGGTATCACTGTTTTGGTGCATAAAAAAACCTATTTAAAATAAATAAACAAGTGACGCTTAGCCTGGTGGGGGGCAAGAAAAGCCTGGCGGCCCGCCAGGCCTATAAAGCACTGGGGGAAACCCTGGAATATATTTTAAAATTCCCCAATAATCCCAGTTTTTTTCTAAACATAATTGTTATCTGATTACATTTTTTTCCCCAATGGAATCGAGTTGCCGTTTTCATTTCCTGATTACATAAACTCCTATTACTTGTAATCCATTACTCCCCAAGCCTGGGAATAGTATATTTGTGATGAGAAGCTTATGGAAGAATTTACAGGGCATGATAAGCAGCAGTCTCAGGTAACAGGTTACATCAGCTGGAAGCTTAAAGAAGTGGACGGATTCTCCCAAGATGGCTTATATGAAAGCTGTGAGAGCTGCAAAAATTAGTTGACTAAAGGGAAAATTCACCACTTTTCATGGGGATGTCCGGTCGGTATTGATGGCAACTGTAGTCAGTTGAAACAATAAATTCCTCAGTGTGTGCTATATTGACAAAGAAAGCTTTGTAAATGTGAATATTTTCTGGTTTCTTTACTCCTCTTTGACAGTAAACTGAATATCTTTGAGTTGTGGACAGAACAAGAATTTGAGGATGCCATTTTGGCTTTTGGGTAGTACTGGTTAATATTTTTCAACATTTTATGGACCAAACAACCAACTTATTAGCACAGAAACTGAAGGACGGAGAGAGGCCCTGTATTCTTAGTACAGAGAGCGAGAGATTGGACACAAAGTTTAAGGAGGTATGAAGGGGTAAGACTATTTATGTCCCTTTTGGCTTGACTCGGTTTGGCTTGGCCCATCAGCCCAGCGCGACAGGGGTTTGATTTTCCATTACAACAGGGCTACCCACTTTAGGGTTTGTCTTTTGTGGGCTTGAGGAGGCTTAAGTCGGGCGCTGTAAAACGGTGGATAAACTGTTCATATGCGTCTCTGGGATAAACACACTGTTTCCTTAAATTCTTCACAATGAAGATCCCTTGTCTTTTTGGTATTTAAATGCTTTTATTATGAATCAGCACAAACAGGAAATGTTTTCATTTGGGGGGATATCATCAGTAGTAACTTAACATGACTCCGACACAGCTGAAAGTGAATATCAATTTGTAAAATAATGCAAACACCTGAAAGTACAAACCGCGAGAGAGGAGAGAAACTAAATCTCAAAACATTAAGATTCTATTAGAAACTACAAAAGTACTGAGAGTTGAACATAAAGAGACTTTAAGAAACTTCTTTCTCTCTGCTCTCCTGCACACGAGCTGAGTATCACAACACGCTTGTTTGAGAGGGAGAAAGGAGGGTCATCACAGGTTGGCCGCGGCTGGCGAGATGTTATTGCAGCTCGCCTGCAGGAAGGTCAGGCTCGCTTTGGCCCCACTCCAGAGTAGGTCCATCTCACGTGTGGCGTGGCGCAGCTTGGTTCCATAATCAAAGTGATTATGGAAATGCAATTCACCACGGTACAGTGAGGCTCAGTGTGGCCAAAAGCCCCAGTAGAAAACGTCCATTAGAGACCTGATCTGACACGGATAGGGAGCCAACAAAGACATCAGCATCAAATTTTCTAGTTTAAGTTAAAATTTTAGCTACAGCATTTTAAACAATTTGAAGACTTTTAGTATGAGCATGCGGATTAAACAAACCATAGATTTGAGTTTCTGCATCAGCTATGGACAAGAATTCTAGCTATGTTGACTATCATAAGTGTTGTGGAAGTTAATTCTGTCTGCGTATAATTTAGCCAAAAGGTGAAATATAAAGAGAGAAAAGCAGAGGAACAAGAACAGAGCCCTGAGGTTCCATTTTGATGTAGTATTAAACAAACGATTAATTCACCACAAATAATTAGCAGATGAATCGATAATGAAAATAATTATTTGCATTATGGAACTGGTTTTCACATTTGTGCACATTAATTCTCATATCTGCTTTTCTCATATCTACTTTTATTACTAGCGTTACAGTATCGTATGGTTTCATACATATCTGTGTTTAAATTTTTATTGAAAAAATACTTTTTCATACTTTTACAATATTATTATACTTCCATACTTTAGTCTTTAAGTCCTCAAAACTAAATTGTACCTTCATTGTACCTCTTTCCTCAGGCCTCCTAAAAAAACAAACTACAAAAAAACCTTTTTTTTCCATGAAGAAAATTGACCCTGGGAAAAATTAGAATTAAGCCACATACAAAAATGCATATTTAAAAATACTTATAGGTGGTGGCTCTGTAGCTCAGTTGGTAGAGCATCCACCCCATGTATGTAGGCTGTCAGTCCTCTGCAGTGGCCAGTTCAACTCTCACCTGCGGCTCTTTGGGGCATGTCTTACCCCCTCTCTCTGTCCCACTTTCCTGTCTGATCTTCAGCTGTCCTGACCAATAAAGGCAAAAGCCCAAAAAACATCACTTCAAAAAAATGCTTAGAAAACAGTTGGTTCAAACTAAGGTCCCACCCCTCATTGGACAGATCCATTCATACTTGAAGATAATGCTGTGGCCAATGAGATTTCAGGGGTGGCCAGTGGCCCCCAGTACCCCTCTACAAACACCCCTGTTTCTGAGGACGTTGTCTTTAGCTTTGGGAAACACTGACTGATATTTTTCACCCTTTTCTGACATTTTATGAACCAAACTAATTTATTAAGGAAGAAAATAATTAACAGAATTAACAGATTAGTAATTGATCGACTAATTGTTGCAGCTCTAATCACAAGTCAAAAACTGTTTCTCAATTCCATATATCACCCAGTCTTGTAAACTGGGACAAATCATGTCTTACCAAAAAACATTTAGAAATGATTAATACCAACACTCTAATTCCATTTTTTTTTGGTAAAATTTATCTTTAAGAATTTACGTATATAAAATCTATGTAATTTATGAAATGTTTTGGTTTGCTTTAATTTTTTAAAAATTCCTAAACTTGCTCTGTGCCAGAAAACACCCTTGTTCTAGACAAGAATTCACAACTTTAAATGAGCTTTCAAAATCTAAAACTAACAATACCTACTGATAACATAGGTATAAAAAGTGTTATTATAATCATCTTTGTTTTAAATAAGTTTTAAGTTGTGTCCCAGATATCTGTCAGCTCCATCAGATTTTTACAAAAACATGATTTAATCAGGCATAAAAAGGGTTAGCTATACCCTAAGGACCCCTGTCTCACTTCCTGGTTTGAAAAAAAGGCAGGAATACTGATCAAGCACTGGTAAACTTTCTATTTTTCTATACATTCATCAAATAATGTTGTTAACTAGACATGTCTCAACCAATGGTGGACAAAGTACTCAACCCCGTACTTCAGTCAAAGTATAGATAGTCCTGGTCAAATATTACTTAACTACAAGTGAAAGTTGCTCAGTCAAAATTTTACTTGAGTTAGTTAGACTACTTGCTTTTAACACTACGTAAGTATTCAAAAGTACAAATTACAAAGTACATTTTCTAATATCAACACATTGCTGCATTGTTTTCACAGTGCATTTACAGAAGCTTGTAACTCTCTGAAACCATCTAATGATGCACTGACTTGCTTGTAGAAACACTCTGCTACACAAAGCCTGTAGAAACACCAATCAAAACTTCAGCATAGAAATGTAATCAAAAACAAAAAGGACAGCTGTTGTCATTTTCTGATCTAACTGTAAGGAGTTCTCTAAGTCTGTTAGATAACTGAGATTTCTTCCTGTCTTCAGGGGCAGTATATATATACATTAATTATGTGGTATTTTTCACCCTGATAAAAACAATCTAACATTAAAAGCCCACCTGGAATTATTTCTCTTTTTCTAATTATAATAACATCTTGAGATTTAATTTTGTCTTTCTCCTGCTGTCAACATTACTGAGTTTTGTTTAAATGAAAGAGGGAGAGCTTGCTTGTGCTTGTTACAAAGCGCGCCTTGATGACATATTTCTGCTTTTACATCAGTCCCAGTTGAGAGCAGGTGCTGTGATTGGTTTCCTTCTGTGAGGAACACAGTGTGTGGCCAGTTGCATTTTAGAAAAGAAAAAACAGCAACAGCTGCCTTCAAAGCTATGCTGAGTCTAAAAGTAACAACTAACAAAACCCCCCTAGAAATGTAGTGGAGTCAAAAGTACAACATTTGTCTTTGAAATGTAGTGGAGTGAAAGTTTCCAAAAAAAAAACAAACAAAAAAAAAAAAAAACCCAAATACTCAAGTAAAGTACAGATACTCAAAAAATGTACTTAAGTACAGTACTCAAGTTATAATTTAGTTACTGTCCACCACTGGTCTCAACCATAACATGTCAACTCTGTAGCCCTTCTAAATCAAAGTGAAATAAGAATTTGGTTTAAAAATGTGTATTTTGATTAGCATTAAGAGAAGTGAGAAACTTTAAAAAATAAAATGGCTGCTTACTACAACTATACTGTGAGATGAAAAAAATGTAATATTTTGTCAACTCTGTAAGAGGTCAACTCCATCAGATTTTCCATCTGACAGAGTTGAAGTCTACATGTAATAAAAAAAATAATTACTTGGAGATTTGTCCATTACAAGGTTTAATAGCCAAGAGTTTGACCTTTCAAAATGCATTTTCCAGCATAATTGAAGCGTAAAAATCAAATACGATTTTGTCCCAATTCTTAGGAACGCGTGACAGACTAATTGTGTACAGTATTTACACTATTTGTCACAGAATACTGGTTTCATAGTTAATGTACAAAGGGCCATCAATGCTGCAATTCAGCAATGAAATTAGGAGTGACAAACCTCAGAAAAAGAAAGCTACATGTCTCTCCAAAGACTTAAGCTTACTTCATTTTTTTTTTTGCATGAGCTTACTTCATTGTTTTGCATGAGCAGCTCTGCCCATTTCATTTGTGCTTTGCAAGGTGGGAGAATAGTGCACACTCAAAATTGAAATAATTCAAGTATGCTTAATTTTCACATTTTTATACTTTTACAACAATATATGCATACAAATCTGCTTGGACTTGCTATTGTATTATAGATTTGGGACACAGATGAAATGCATCCTGTGAAAAATCACCTTAACCTCAGGAATTAAAATGATTCTCTCGATAGACTGACTGCAGAATGAGTTTAGTCCAAAGGGTGGTGCTAGAGCTCCGTGTGTGTTTACTCCTGTGCAGGCTGTTAAACAGCTGCTGCAAAGCACAAGAGGGAAATCTTGAGCACCATGTCCTACCATCCTGTCTCTATACTTCTCACAGTGGGCAGTTTTAGCCTTCTTTCAAAGCCCACGACACACTTTTCTCCAATAGTTTGACCAGATTCACTGCTCTGTGTCACTGTAGTCTTAGCCTACGTTAAATGTGGTGACGCAGGTATAAGAACATGTAAAGTGGTGACTGGTCTGTCATGTGCTGCTATACTGAGCTGCTGAGATAGAAAAAAAGAATGTGTTCAGACAGCTAATGGTGCCTCAAGCAGTATGTCATTATGACACGTTCATCAGTTGTTTTATCGATGGCTCAAAGTGTTTCATATTATTTTAATTTCACATCCTCTCACGATTAGTCCAGCTCGGATAGTGTAATTGCTCTTGACTGTGTCCTTCGTCTAATCATTTTGAGTCTGCTGAAGAGATGTTGTTTAAAGGCTGAAAATCATTTTTTTCTTGAAACCCTTTACGAACCAAGATAATAAATATAATCTAAGGAACATTCCACTAAACCATATTGATTGTTCAGTTACGTTCAACAGTAGAAGTCGACCAATATGCTTTTTTCAGGTCAGTACCTTTACTGGTTATTAGTAATCAAGAAAACTGACAACAGATATTTAGATATTTGCATTAAAAATGAAAATCTTGATGTAAAAATTTACAATAGCACAAACTCCATCACAAAACTTTGTTGAAATACTTAAGCATAGGCTGTGTCTTATTAAAATAGGACCAATCAAATTGTGTTGTCGGCGGGCCATTGAGTGAGATCACAGTATGATGACTACAGACTGAGAGAGGCAGCTTGATCAGAGCTAATGGAGTACATTTTTAAATGAATCTGTCTTATCAGCAATTGGATTAAAAAAAAGAGAAGAAAAAGAAAAAAAAAACACTGATTCCAGTAATCAAAAAAATGCTGAATATCGGATCCAATAATCGTCCCGGCCGATAATCAGTGAATCCCTACTTAGCAGTATATTTTATTTTGAATGGCTTTGATGATGGGAAGTTTTATTGGCTTGAAGACATACTGTATATAGGCCTATATATTATTTATGCTTTAAATAGTGAATAGTACAGCCTGACTGAAATGCTGATATTATCAGCCTGATATCACAGCTATATCAGTTATATCAGCGTGTATGTAGTCCAGTATGAAAACTTAAAAAAAAAAAAAAAACAACCAACAGAACATATTGCAGTTTTTTTTATTTATTAGCTTTAGCTGAAGATATTTCATCTGTTTTCTTAGCTTAGCTTTGCTCCTAGTGTATCGTACCTCCATTACATATTTTTCTCACAGCTGTTAAACACTTTTGGGGGATCATATCCTGTTTATTATATTCTTTATAAAGAATAATGGTTGATATATGGATTTCAGATTTTAAAATTTTCTTCCTTAATTATTGGCAACTGCCCCAAAAATCCAGCATCATTCAGGCAGTGGATAGTCTTTTGCCATCTGCAAAACATAAAAGACATTAAAAATGTTAAATGTTTTTTTTTTGTTATTGGTACAGTAACACCTGGTCAAAAATTATTAAACAGCATTGTGATTGGTGCTGGGCTAGTAGTGCTGTTATAATAATAGTAAAGTGTTTTAATACATTTTGATTGCTTTATAATTTAATATCCATTCAGAATGAGATCAGAGTCTAGCTAATTCTCAGCATGGTACATGGACTTTAATTCCTATAGGATCAATGCAAGGCAGCATCATATTTGAATACAGGCGGCACACTGCTTAGCAAGTTCAACATGTCTGTGTGTTCTTTAGCTACTTGTTATTGGTTTATTGACTGAGAATGAGAACAAACAACTGTCTTGCCACCATTATTGCTTTCCACCCCCCTTCACTATGCACTTAGTGTTGGCTCGCTGCAGTTCACCAATACACCTCACACATCTGTGTTTGCACAGGAGCAGGTGGATGGACACTGTTCCTCTATTGCCTGTAAACAGCTTGTCACTCTGCGGCCTCTTCAGATGGCGGGGGGCGGCGGGCTGGTGGTCGTCGGGGGGTTAAAGTTGATGAACGGTGCGTTGTGTTTGTCTGACCCTCTTCATTTCATCCCAGACAGGCTCGCGGGGGCTGCAGGTTGTGGCCGAGGGGGCAGCCGAGCCGGAGTTAATGACAGGGCTTTGTTCGGCGCTGGGGCTCTCGTCAGGATAGGCTCGAGCCAGACAATAGCCGGGGTCACAGGTCCTCAGAGACCCAGGGTGAGAGGGCTAATGAGTCAGTATTGAGCTAAGAGGAGTAGGCCAGTGTGGTCTGCAACCGCAGGCTCAGATGGTTCTGACATGGCCATGGCCAATTTGTCTGGTTTGTTCCTGACAGGAGGCTGCAGAACCACCGTGTTACTGTCTTATCAGCAAACATTTGGTACAGAAGACACTTTCTTACAAGAGTTGACAAAGGAACTCTTATCTGTAGCAGTGGAAAAGTTATGTCTGAGAGAGTCTGGTCAGAAAAGGACATGTGAAAAACCCACCTGAACTGAATGCATATCAATCAGTTTTCAAAAAAATTTACCCAAGGACATTAAGTGTTCCTCCAAACACACCAACACTGGCAGCAGCATGATGTGCCACCTCTTAACCAATATTCTTGGTCAAAAAGAGATGGAATGCAAATCATGTACCATGGGATCGGACCTGATAGCTGGCCTGCTCAGATCTACCTTAGTGTTAGACATACTGACACCCAGACCAGACATCAATATGATGCAACTTTGCCTGACTGGATTAGACTGAATTTAGTTTGAACCTAGCCTGCCTGGGGTCCTAAGTAAACTCTTGGTGACTCAGAACTGAGTGAACCCATAATTTTGACCCCAACTACAAAGAAGCCCAGGCCTTCCCAATTCGGGAAATCTTTGACTCACTTCCTTTGCTGGTCCTTTGCTAGACCTGTGGTTACCCATAACACCACAGATGTACTGTAGATCCACAGAGACATTAAGTGTCTTTCCAAAAGTATAAAGGCTTCAGTATGCTTAAGACAAAGTGCTTGGGGGATCTTGAAACCTGTTTTCTGATGCAGGAATCTTTTTTTCCATTCTTAACACGACTGTTACCGTCATTTTTTGTGTGTACGACCAAAGATTCAAGCAGTCTCTAAAACTAGACTTAGAAATTAGAGTTTAAAAAAAAACACTATTGCTAAACCAAAGTCTTCAGGGCGACCCTTCATATCAGGGTTCGAGCGTCATTTTTGGGCTTTGAAATAATGTAAGGTGCGTGGGCTTGTTAGTGGCCATTCTCAGCGCAATTCAAGCAGCTACCTTGCATTTCAATTTCCAGACGATTGGTAACTGGTGAAATTTCCGTTTTTTTTGGTATTGCAAGACTAGTACAACTGAGGATAATGCCATAAATTTATTCAAAGACAGACCGTCAGAAAGCCTGTGCCCTCATCCCCACTGGGGTTACCTGCTTCAAGTCTGGTTCTGAATGGGTTTAAAGACTAGAGATGTCCCAATACCATTTTTTCTGTCCTAATTCTGATTCCGATACCTGAACTTTGCTTATTGTCCAGCGCTGAGTACCGATCCTATACCTGTACATAAAACCCCCCAACATATATCAGGTATCTGATTAAAAAAAATGTATTTGGGACTCAGCTGAGTTTTGGGGCTATTAAATTCAGTGGTATTGAATCGGTGTATAGACTTGTGCACTCGCTGATACCAGAGTCAGCATAGTAGGCATTTCCGACACGGTCAGAACAGCTCTTATTTGCCTTAGATGTTGTGGGGCGGCACATTGTACAAATTGCTTTGTTTCAGTATGTTGAACCCTTAAATCCTGCTTAGTAAATTCTTTGGACCTGGCATTCCTTCCATGTTTACACTCCCACAGTTAAATCAACACTGACAATATATCTGAGCGTGAAGCGTGACTCTGACTCCTTCAAGCTTGACTGGCCCCTCTCTTCCTTTGTTTGACTTTGTAGCTTTTAATTTTGATCCCTTTACACTTTCGCCCCCCATCACTCCATCAACCGCCTTCGACCTGGACACATGCGGCTCTGGCTTATCCAGCCGTGACATTGACCTCTCATCTTCGTATTGACCCGCTGTTTCCCATGACCCCTGACCTCTCGGGGTCAAGCCTGCAGCCGTCTGGACATCCTCCTCCTCCTCCACCTGGCCCCTATCTCCACCCTTCAGATGGTCCAGATGGATTACTTTCCACTCAGGACATCGACGGGATTACAATGTTGTCTCAACAGAGCAAAGCAGCGGTTCTGGCTGCAGAATTATCTCTGTGATTATGCTTAAATTTTTTCCATCAAGCTCTGAATCCGCAGGCTTTATGTTGTTCCAAAGGATTTTTTTGCTCTTTGAATTGCCCCTTGTCACTTTCGATGGCGTTTATGTGTTTTTCCCTGCGTAGCACAATACAGATGCCGGGGGAACTTTCTCTGCCTGTCTCCGTTTCTCTCTCTGTCTGTCGCTCTCTGAACTCGCTGTCCTCATTCCATAGCCTGGTTTTGATACATAGTGTCCTGATAGTTTGCTGGGGAGAATCTGGGTCAGCGTGGGGAGCCTGAGATAGCACAGGCACGAGGCTGACTCGCTGAAGAAATACGTCACACGTCGCTGTACAAAGACTGCTGCTTTAAAACAGCATATTTCACATACCTGGCATACCTGTCAGATGTATCTGCTCGAGTTCTGGCAAAATCACTTTTTTGTCTTTGTGGGATCACTAGTAAAATAGGGCACAACAGAGCCCAGCACAGGCAGACTCTAAATAGGATGCCACATAGGTCCAGATAATATTTTTATCTGGCTCGAGCAGAGGTGATGCAGGAAACTGTTCACATGAGCACATTTCATTATCGGAATTGACTGTGTTTGATTGCTTTGCCATTTTGAGCGACATGCCCATTAGTTTTGGATTAGGTATTACATCACTGAAGTCTAGACAGCCGTCTAATGTGCACATGATTGAATTACATGGATTGGAAATATGCGGCGAGAAGCCCGTCCTCACCGGAGAAACCTGCATGTTGGTTGAACGTGCATGTTGCTTTTTGCGACTGATATGTCTGTTTATTGTCAGGCGGCGCCCCCAAGTGGATGTAGTAAGTATTTCACGAGAATTGTAACGATTGAGCGAGGTTGAGTGGATGGATGGTTCAAACAAATGAAAAGTGAAAAGAAAAACAATTGTGGAGTTGTTTAAAATTTTTAATAAGCTTAAAATTTTGTTATGGATGTAATGTTCATCACACGATCTATGCCCCTTCCGTCATGTGACATATGAAACAGTTTTGCCAAATCACAATTTTTGTGTGCCAAAGTTTTTGTGCCTAAACCGAACCAAACTGCAACCATTTTACCAACATTTTATACATTTTATAAACATCATTGTCTAAAATGATATCAGGCCACTGAAACAATATGTTTTAAACAGTATTTTTTAATAATTATAAATACAAAAAGACAATATGTATAATGAAGAAAAAGGATCGAATCGACATAAAATGCTGTCTATAAGGCCAACAGATGAAACTAAACTGCTGTATGTTTTGTTAAAAAAAATCATATTGGCCCATTTTAGTCAACATATGCTGGAACCGATATAGGCTGATTTATGCCTTTAATAGACCAATATCAAGTCAATATATCAGTCGACTGATATATCAGCCGATATATACAGAACATAAAACACAGAATATTGAACAAATACATAAACACACATTTTTTGCAATGATCCCTCAAAAGTGTTGCAACATAGATATGTAATGGAGGCAGGATATTTCACAGTTCAACAAATCTGTTATTGTCCAAAATGATATCAAGGCACTGAAACAGTCAATTTTAACAATTATTTTTAACAATTCTAAATTTAAAACAACAACAACAACAAATAAAGCAAAATATGTTTATATATTAAGCTGGGAAAAAATGGATCGGTTCTACATAAATTGCTATCTGTAAGGGCAAGAAATAAAACCAGTCTGCATTATTTAATGTCAAAAGAAAAAAAATCTAATCGGTGCATATCAGACAACATATTTAAAATGGAACAGACCAGTATAGTTTTAATAGGCCACTATCTATGGTTGATATTCTTTATATAGATCTTATACAGAGTACAAGTTACAAGATATAACATATTGAATGTATACACAAACACACATTTTTTCCAGTGATCCCTGAATAGTGGTGATAGCTTGTGACAGTTATGTTAAGCTAACAAATAAAACCACTCCGCATCATGATCTGTAAAAAAAAAAACGAAAAAAAAAAAAAACAAACAACAAACATATCAGCAAGTATCAGACAACATATTTGCCAAAGCAGAAATAAACCAATAAAGCTTAAATAGGCTAGTATTGGGCTGATATATTGGTTGACTGATGTACCTACTCTCCACTGGTAATATTTGTAGTTTTGGGAGTAATTGGCATGTAGGTTTGAGGATGTGTTGGCAGCAAGCCAGAAATATTGATATTTTTGGCAGTTAGAGCAAGTTCATGGTTGAAAATATGAAAATGTGCTTTGTATATTTATTTATTTTCAAACCCATGTCAAATTTTTCTTCCCTCCCTCATGCTCTGCTTTTCGATCTGTTGTGTTTAAAGTGTCAGATTGTTTTTTTCGTGCAAAGCGGGGCTCGCTCCTCGGAGCCGAGTGGACTTTGGTCCGAGCAGCATTCCTGATCCGTGCTGAACTGAACTGAACTGAGAGCTATAGGGAGACGGGGGAGGGAGGGAGGGGAAGGAGAGAAAGAGCCGTGAGGGAGGAGGAGGAGGAGGAGGAGAAGAAGGAGTGGGGGGAGGCAAGAACAAGAGAGGAAGTGAGTGTTCATTACAAAGTGTGCCTCGGTTGTGGGCATGCCCAGTAGAGTTCGCCTTGCAGCCTGAGATCCAGCCTCTAAATTTGAACAGGAGGGAGACGAGGTGACTGAGCAGACTTTTGTTGCTGTGCTCTCTCTCGCTGTCTCTCTCTCTCTCTCTCTCGCAGTGTTATTTTTCCCCTCCTCTCCCAGTAGTGAGTGAGTGTGTGGAGAGATTTTTTTTTTTTTTTGCTATGGAAGAGCAAGAGGAGGTGCAGATTTCAGCTTAGTGCAACATAGAACAAGAGGGGAAGTAAAGAAAATAAGAAGAAGAAGAAGGAGGAAAAAAGGCAAGAGAGAAAGACTTCACCCACATCTCTCCCTCTTCCTCTCCCTCATTCTCGACTTTTACCTCAGAAATAGCGGAGGCACCAACTTCAAAAGGCAGTGATGAAGGAGCTGGAGTGTGAAATCTGAGAAGAGAAGCAAGATGAGAGGCTGACCGGCGCTGTGTTTGCTGTGCTGTCCAGGTCAGTGCCCAGGAAAGACCAAACAACTGCTCACTCTTTGCCTTTACTTTGCTGTTTCTGCTTTCAAACTCCTGTCTGCTCATTGTGCTCTATACATCTGCTTGTGCTCTGAATTAAAAAAAAAAAAAAATAGTGGGTGTTCACAGTGTGGGATTGTGTAACAGGACTTGACAGACAGACTGGATGACAGACTGTCAGTGCCGTCCGGCCGGTGTCACCCTTAAAGTAGTGAAACTCCAGCTGCTCCCCTCCAGCACTATGTATGGGAACTGTTCAGTTGATCAGCTCAGATGTTCACATGCGTGCACGTGCTGAGGGAGGACGAAACTCGCCGAATGAATGCGGCCACGTGGTTACGATAAGGGAGAAATCACGGAGATGTACCGTAGGATGGATGCTCACTCACGTGGGGGCGGGGGGTTGGGGGTGCAGGGAGGGAGGGCATTGCGGCGGAGGTACAAAGACAGGATTCATTTTCAAGTTTTGTGAAGATAGTTTTGAACGTGTCTGTGACAGAATCTCCTTCAAGTGTCAGTAAACGCACACAGATGCGCAGAGTTGCTCTGCTTACTGATGTGATGACAACATTTGTCGGCATGTCAAGTATGGCTGCTCAGTTTGTTTTACTTCAGATTTCATTTTAACAGTGAGGTTGTCCCATCATTTAGTGTCACACATGCATTTTCTGTGATAACACTTTTTTTATATGTTCAAAATCATGCAGTTAACAATGTTTAATTATTAAATTTATTCTCTGCAGTTAATGGCGCCTTGGCCTTACCTCAAATTCCCCATATCCAAAAATATTATAGGATTTAATCAGAGTGGGTTTCCAGTAGGGCTGGGCAACATGGACAAAATCAAATATCACAATATTTTTGACGCTACCAAAAACTCAAGGTACGATAATACCATGATTAAAAGTCCATGATATGATATTTATTGCGATTTTAACAAAAAAAAGACACCTTGAATAAATATCCTTATTAAAAAATAAATCTTATTTATACAGCATTTTTTTTGTTTGTAGAAAATTTTATTTTCCCTTTAATTCCCTCTGCTTTCCTTCTTTAATGAAATAAAAGTAGCAGCCATGACCTAAGCAGGTGCAAAAAATTGGCATGAAGAGTCTTTGGCAATGAATGTTTGAATTTATGTATGCACGACTGCAAAACAAAAACAATGCACCAGTCAGCAGCAGTGCTTTTGTAAAATAAAATAAAATATTAAAATGGAATAAAATAATTAACCACATAATGTCACAGCAGATATCGCCACAGTCCAGTATAGTACTGAGACATTTTTATTTTCATCACAATATTCAATATATTGTTGCATCCCTATATTGTTTCATTTTTAAATTTATTCCCTTCAGTTGATGCCTTCATGGCCTTTTCTTAATGTTATTGGATTTAATCAGAGCAGATTTAAAAAAAAGTATGGACTGTATGGAAAAAATCAAATATCACAGAATTTTTGAGATATACATTGATATTGAAATTTATTGATATGGTGGTGACAGTATTGAATGGATGAGTGTTGGTGCCTTCACAAACATGAACGCAATTAAAACTTCTGATAAATAATCATCAGTAATGTGGATGTAATGACTAAGTGGTTAAAAGCAATTAATAGAACAGACTGGTAAGTTCAGAAAATGACATCACTTTACTTTAAAACCAGGAAAAAATAATAATAATGTCCAAAATCTAAGACGATACCTGGTCTCAAATCACAATATCGATATAATATTGATATATTACCCAATAATCCAGTAATAACAGGAGTTGAGTGTGTGTTTTTCTTTTTATAGCAGACATCAGTTTGTGATTTCAGAGGTTATTATTGATGACTGTTCCTTTCAGATGAGAGCTGTCAGACAGCTCACCTGTCTGGGGCCGTCCTCTGTCCGAGGCACCCCCGAGGGCCTGTCCCATTAGCTATCCCAGCATGCCTTGCCACTGACAACGAGGTGTCAGCAGTGGCCTCCCAGGAGACTTGTTGTTGACAGGTTTATTATTCCTAGACTGTGGAAGTGGGGCGCGCCACAGATACTATGGCCCTATAGGGGAGAGGAGAGTGACGTTCATATTTATAGATTACTGCAACTATTATTATTATTACTATCATTATTATTACATATGGCTTTACTGTGTTTTGTTATTTTTTAAAAAAAATTCACTGCAGGACTGTGGACAAAATGCTGAACTTGGGTTGCAACTAGTGTATATTTTCATTACTGATAAATCTGTTGATTATTTTCCTCAATAAATCAGATTAGATTTGTTTTTAAAATGTCCTATTATAATTTCCCAGAACCCAATGTGGTGTAGGTGACATGTTCACACTGACCAATAATTCAAAACACCTATCTTTGTCATATAAGACAAAGAAAAGCATCTCATTTAAGTCCTGGAAATAATTAATAATTAATTTTTTAATATGATTCAGCTTACTTATTTTAATGTACATTTAACCACCATATTATATATTTTCAAGTTATATGGTGACTAACTATTAAAGAGTTATTTCTCCCAGTTATAGCTGAATTAATGAGAGATAGAAATGATGAATTCCATTCGTGCCTCCTCCTCCTCAGTGATAAGCAGTGCTTAAATATGTTTACAGTCTTAGTGGCTGTTGTCGTCATCTCAGGCATACCAGACATACTGTAGCTGATCCTCTCTGCTCCATCGTCATGCTTGTAATGGTTACAATAGCTGTTTTCCCTCACTATCCCAGCTTCATACGCACTTGTGCTCACAAAACTATCTTTATATAAATATTTTCAGGATGGATTAGGCTTCTGGTGTCACCACTTTCATTAAACACCCTCTGCTGCTACAGCAGATCTCCCTGATGAGAGAGGCTGTGATTCAGCTGAGATTAAAGAAGCCCATTTCATGCTTTATTCTTCAGTATATGACCATTTAAGGGATACACTTTCTGGTAAAATGTCCTTAATTTAAGGTTTTCAGGACTGCTGATTATTTTAAAAATTGCTGTGTCTGAGGGAGGTCAGATTTGTGGCAGATGTTTTTGTCTAGCCTGGGACTTTACTGGCAGTTTAATGTAATTTATAAGAAGCTGACATGGTTCACCACTGAAACAGTATTTTTGGCATCTGTGTGGGTTATAATTTACAGAAATAACTACTATGGACATTTTAAATTTTGCATCTTCTTACTGTACATACTGGTTCAAATATATTCAGGAGGGCTGCAACTAACATTTATTCTCATTATCAATTAATCTGCTTACTATTTTTATGATTAATCATTTAGTCCATAACATGTCAAAAAATTGTGAAAAATGCTCATCACATTTTCCCCGAACCTAAAGTGGCATCTTCAAATTTAGAACTGCAAGGATTAATCGATTATTAAATTAATTGCCAACTATTGTGATAATTGATTAATCAGTTTGAGCAATTTTTTAAGAAAAAAATGTCTTAATTCTCTGATTTCAGCTTTTTAAATGTGAATATTTTTCTGGTTCCTTTACTCCTTTAGGACAGTAAACTGAATGTCTTTGGGTCATTTGAGGACGTCATCTTGGGCTTTAGGAAACGATGATAAAAAATTTTGACCATTTTCTGACATTTTATAGGCAAACAGCTATCAATTGATTAATTGAAAAAAATATTTACTGTTTAATACACAATGAAAATAATAGTTAGTTGAAGCCCTATTCAAATTGCTTATTTTGTCCAACCCAAGCATAAAGCTTATTCTTGACTTTGGTACCGTAGATTGACCAAAAAAAAAAAAAAAAAAAGAAAAATAATAACTCAGGGTCCACTCTCTAGCTTTGTTCAAGCTGCTGACCAAAACTAAGAGGTTTAAGAGATTAAATTCAGACTTTTCATTTTTTTGAAGAGGAATTTAATTGTTTTCCCGTGTTGTTTCTGACTAACTAAAGCAAACACATCACTGCGCTTCTGCAGTAAAGAATTGTGGAATTTTCAATTTGCTGCTGATGTCTTCTGTGGCTCTGGAGGAGCTTTTTTTAAGTAAAATTTTAGGCAGAAAAAAATGATTCAATTTCCTTTAATTATACATTTGATGATATCGAAAGTACTGAAGCTTAAAAAAATGATCTAAGTCCTAAGTCCTTATTCAAGACTTTACTTCAGTTCAGTCTTTATTATCCTGCCTGAAATTTGGTTTGCTGCAAACCCAGACAGTATTCAGTGATTTTTCCTGTACCAGCGCTGTGTGCAGGTAGTTATTTTTGAAAAATGAAAACATAAAGTCTCATTTTGTCTGCCTAAGACTTTTTTCTTTTTACCATGGTATTGAAAGACATATCGAATATCTTTTTTTGAAAATACTGCTGTGTTGAAGTTCAAAATTCTGGTATTGTGACAACATTTCAAGGGTATAAGACTTATTAAAAGATACTGAGTTGTATTATGGGAACTATAGTGTCCAGTGTTTTTGAAGCTTGGCTCATGCTTGGGACTAAAAGTGAGAATATCTGAAATTGTCTCCACCAAAGTCCCTCAATTAAATGGAAGTGCAGTAATGAATTGCTGGAGTCACTGATCAGGTTTGCCTCATTTTAATGAAAGGATCTGTCCTGTCAGCTGCAGTTGGGGTCTTCACTAATATGAGGTCTTCTTTTTCTTTTCTGTCTGTTCAGTTCAACTACATTCATTTGCAAAAACATCATATGGGATTTTTTTTCTTATTCTGATCCATATAGGTAAGAACTAGAAGAGCATTCAGAGAGCAGAGATCTCTGCCAAGGCCAAATGCACTATCACGCAATTAGGGATGTAAGAAAATATCACTGCACTTCACTGTCGTGATATTATGATTTGAGATACTGTATTGAGTCTCAAAAGCACGATTGTGGTATGGTGGTGATACATGCAAAGATTCATGGCAGTGGTTCATTTTGTGTTGTGTTTAAACCCCAGCCACTAGATAGCTGTATTATTATCTACTGCATAAAAACATAAACATTTTAAACCTTTATACATATGGTAGTTTGTTCTTTATACTATGATAGTCTTAAAATTAGATTTAAAAACAGCAGTATATCACCTTGCTGACAGTATTGTAATGTATTGCAATATAGTAACACCTGTATCGCGATATGTATTGTATCGCAAGATTCAATAATAAGCGCAATGCGGATTGTTGGGATACTGATACCAGCATCAGAAAATGCCTCTGATACAGCCTAAAATGCTTGTATCAGGAAGGATGCAAGACTGTGCACCGATCCACATCCCATTTTGGGGGTTTTTATGACCCCCAAAATGGGACTCAGTTGCAAAGAGTTTGAGCCAGACCATAGAACAATGATAGCAATCATATCAAATCATAGAGGGTTACTAGTTAAATAATAATTGCTGATTATATATATATATATATATACATATATATATACATATATATATATATATATTATATATATATATATATGTATATGTATACATATATTTTTTTTTAGTGCACTGGTTTCGGATGGATTCTCAATATCTGCTGATACTCAAAGTTCAGGCATTGGAATCAGTATCAAGAAGGAAAAATTAATTTGTGGGAAATTTAATGGGTTCTACCCTGGCTCGTGCTACACCTTTACACCAAGTTACACAAAAATCAGCCTGGTAGTTTATCCATAATCCTGCTGACAGACAAACAAACAGCACCGAAAATGTAACATCCTTGGCGGGGTTAATCAATGCATGAAAATGTAGTGAATCAATCTTTGTAGTGTGCACAGAGGTGTTATCACAAGCATCAGTGTAGGGTTGGGTGATATGATGGTATATACTGTGACAGTGGACATGTGTCCATCGGTAGAGATTGCGTAATACCGTTTCCAGTGCAGTGGTTATTTTCAGTTGATCTTGCACAATTATCGTGTCATCTTGCAAATCTAGCTGCCTCACAAGGTGATGTGATTTAGACAGCAGGACTGCTTACCACGTTCTCATATGACATGCTTGCATTAATGCACCGGTAAAGCTGGTTTGAGGAGGAGAGAAAAATAATAAAAAATAGTGACATCACAAACAGGCTGGTATTTGTTTGCACCCGTTAACCTTAAAACCTGTTTCCCTTGAATTTACTGTTCTTATTTGGAACCTTAAAGCTCCCATTTTGAAAGAATCTTGCACCCCATTTACACCTGGTATTAAAAAGTGATCTGTATGCGGGTACATTATCAAGATAAAGAAAAATGCATGTTACATGTTATGTGATCAGAATGTGATCAGATCTGCCTGACTACATCTGGAGGTAGTCTGGCCTGCATTGCGTTCAGATCTAAGGCAGGTGTAAGCACAATCCATACAGCAATCTGGATAACATATTTGGATACAAATCACATTTTAACACCAGGTGGAAATGGAGTGCAAGTTTTACTGTTTTGAATCTTGTTTTTCTTACTCAAGTGAAGAAAATAATGAAATATGAAGAAGTATGGTACGGTTATTTTTAAATTTTCTTAGTTGAATTAACAAAAGTTACTATACTGCAATATATACCATTACTGCAATATAGAATGGCACAACTTTTAAATTTCCCTAGTTGAATTTGCAGAACATTTGCCATATTGTGATATTTACCGTTACCGTGATATAAAATGGCCATATTGCCCACCCCCCCGTCAGTGTGATCATTTCTTAGCAGCAGTATTGTTGCTCCATATGGGGAAAGCTGTTGGAGCTGCTCATGTCTGAACCACCAGGAGTTCGTTTATTTAACCATCAGGATGACTCCCTTCTTCCTGGGAGACTGGGTTCCCATGCGTTCCACCCTGGGTCCCACCCCTGATGGCCCATCTGAGGCTCCGTGATCCATCACACAGCAGGCGGCCATGTTCCCTGAAAGGGCCGTGAACTTGTTACCTCCCTCAGCCCGCCTGCCTGAATGTCAAACCCATTTTTCTTTTTTTGTGTCCCCTTTCTCCAGTCTTCCCCTTCCCAGGACTGCTGGTGTATTGAAATAATTGGGCCGCATTCAGTGCGACCAGGTTGCCAGTGCAGCTTCTGAATAGAGATATCAAGTCTGGTGCCACGATTTCCCTCTGACCTCCCTTTCAGAGCTCCTTCCTCTGCTTCTGCCCGCCTCCCTGCGAGGTCGTGATGGGTCATCATCATGACTCCAGCCTCTCAGTACAATGACATGACATCCATGGTACATTATCTACAGTGGGTCAGCTGGCCCGGAGCTCCGTCTATAGACTATTCTTCCCTGCTCCGTTGTCTCGGTGATCTCTGGATCCAGCCTGCTCAACATGGCACACATTCAAAATGGCAACCTCAAGGGGCTTTTATTCCTCTAGCAGAATTCAATCACTTTTCTCTCTCCTCTTTCTGCCTCTCTGCTGAGTTATTCAGAGTTTAATGAGGGAGGGAAGATAAAGGGAAGCTTATGGTTTGCCGGATGATGGAGAGGCTGCCTTTTTGTTTCTGTTGGAGGAGCCACACAGCGAGCGTTCATGTGAAATGAGTTTTTTTCTTTCTTACCAGAGGGGAAGGTGATTGAGATGTCTGAGAAAGAGCCAGGGAGTCTGGAGAAGCAGGGGTCATTAAAGTGTCAGAGGAGCTGCAGCTCTTCAAATATTCAGCTGCAGTTTACAGACAGTCCAGGTTGCGGGTGGTAAAGTTGGAAGATTCTTCAGCCCAGTACGCCGGTGACTATGATCATATAGGGTTCTTTGGCTTGTACTCAGTAGAACCCTTTTTGTTTCTTGGTAGACTCTTACCCTTAAGCTCTTGAACCTGGTCTGTTCAAGATCCCTGGAACCTTGGTACTACCTAGCAAACCAGCCAGCATTTCCACCAGTTTTGAGCAGAACCATTGTAATCAAGGATGTCATCAACAGATGATGCTGCACAATGCATGACATGTAGAATATGAGACAACCAACCAACCAAGAAAGACCTGCTGTTTTTGGTTCCAGCAGGGAACCACCTTTACAGCTTTCGAACCAATTTATTTCTTGTTGGAATGCTCTGAATGTCAGGTGCTTAAACTGGAATGGGGCCCATTCCATGTTGGTTGAAAAGGCTTATGAGGGCCATTTTCCACCAAATAAGCTCTGGTTCTTGAACCGGTTCTGTTCAAGACAGTGATATGACACAATTCAAAAATAATCTCATGCAACACAATATGCTGCACCATTTTAAATGGTTTTTACTGTTTTTATATTTTGCAAGTAATTATGTTATGCAATACACAATTATAAGTCCTAATGGAACTCCATAGTCTTATGAAGAACCTTTGATGAACTCTTTCTTCAGAAAAAGCGTTCTTTGGATGACAAAGGTTCTTGATGGAATCCATAGTCTTACAAAGAACCCTTGACAAACTCTTTCTTCAAACAAAGGGTTCTTTAGATGAAGGTGTTTTTGATGTAACCTCTAGTTTTACAAAGAATCCTTAGTGAACCCTTTTTTCAAAAAAAGGGTTCTTTGGATGAAAAGAGTTCTTAATGGAACCTCTAGTCTTACAAAGTACTCTTGATGAACCATTTCTTCAAAAAAAAGAGTTATTTGGATGAAAAGGGTTCTCAGTGGAACACCCAGTCTTAGAAAGAACCCTCAACAAACTTTCTTCAAAAAAAGGATTCTTTGGATGAAAAAGGTTCATAATGGAACCCCACAGTCTTATGAAGAACTCTTGATGAACCCTTTCTTTAGAAAAAGGGCGCTTTGGATGAAAAGGGTTCTCAATGGAATCTCTAGCCTTACAAAGAACCCTTGATGAAACTTTTCTTCAAAAAATGGTTCTCTGAATTAAAAGGGTTCTCAACAGAACCCTTAATCTTACAAAGAACCCTTAACGTACTCTTGCTTCAAAAAAGGGTTCTTCATAAGCAAATGAATGATTTTGGGTAGAACCTCGTCCCTTCAGGAAGAACCCTTGTGGAACCTTTATTTTTAAAAGCGTATGGAGGTATAATCTTCAGCGAGATATTATGATTATTAAACATTAATGCACTGATGTTACCATCTGCATCAAATAGTTATGTGCCTGTGCACCTCCAGCGCCGTGCATCATTTTAATGACTGCACAGGATTATCCCCTTACATAAGCCGGAGTGGGCGGTTTGGAGACGGCTCCTGACAGTGTGGGAGGGCATCAGACCGGACCGGAGAGGGAGCGGCGAGCTGACGCTGGATGACGGGGCTGTTGTTGTGAGGTTCGGCGCGGGTCAGAGTCCATACTATGTATCAGCTGTCAGGGAGTGTGTTTGGTTTACCGGCTGCACGGGCGTCAGCAGCCACGTAAGGTTCTTCCGTCTGACATCAGAAACGACACTCAGAGTGGAGAGGTAGAAGAGTTCAGCTGGCTTACACGCTCTGTCTCTCTCTCTCTGTCTCTCTCACACACACACAGACACACACACACACGACACTGTCACTGAGGTCAGCGCTGGTCTATCTCTCTAGAGCTGTTTGTTACTTTCCCCCCGAGCAGTTGTACCAGCCAGCTGCTGTGTGTGCGCAGTTCCTAGAAAAAAAGACACGTTCGCAGTATGCAAGGACAGTGTCAGTACATCTTAAAAGGCAGGTTTTTTGGGGACATAGATAATAATCACACCTCACTACATGTCTCCTCAGGATGTATTTTTTTTTACAGAAGTTGAGATGAGGCGAGATTTGCCTTGGCAGCAGAAAATAGGACTCAAAACAAACAAAGAAAAATACATAAAGGGGCCTCAGAGTTACTATGCAGGGCCGTCCCGAGTGTGGTTTGGGTTCAGGGCAGAACTGGACCCCCCAGACCCCCCCACTGTGCCCTGCATTCCAGCATCATACACTGACAGGACAGATCATGCTGTATGACTCATAATTGTGTATTGCATAACATAATTACTTGCAAAATATAAAAACAGTAAAAACCATTTAAAATGCTGCATGAGATTATTTTTGAATTGTATCATATCACTGTCAAGTTGCATGGAAATTATGTTTCATGCAATTTGCAAGCTGCAACCAGTTGCTGTGAAAGTGTAGAGCCAGCCTAATGGTTCTACCCCGAACCCTCTTTGAGGGATCTCTCCAGAACCTTTCCACCTGTTAAGGCATTAACAAAAAACCACACACGGGGTTCTACAGAGAACCCTTTTATATTCCAAGGGTTTCATCTATAACCCACTGAAGACATTTTAGAAGGATTTCATCTATAACTTACTGTCTTATGAAGGAAGGTTCTATGAAGAATAAATCGGTTCTCCTTATTTTACAAAGAAGCCAAAAATGGGTTATTTGGATGAAACGGGTTCTTGATGGAACATATAGAATCCTTGACAAATAGTTTCCTCAAAAAAAGGACTTTTTGGCTAAAAAGGATTCTTGATGGAACCCCTAGTCTGACAAAGAACCCTTGATGAAGGCTCTCTTCAAAACTAAACGTTCTTTGATTGAAAAATGTTCCTGATGAACCTGTAGTCTTACAAAGAACACTGGACAAAGTCTTTCCAAAAAACAAACCCTTTATATGAACCCTTTCATCAAAAAAGGGCTCAGCTGTTACTGCCACTCTTGGTCCCTGTAGCTAAAAAATGTTCCTTCCTTCAAGAACACGTATACGTTCCTGACAAAGTCAGATCAGTTTGGCTCCTTCACTTGAGAGATTTCTGCATTTCTGTTTTCATCTGTTTGGTTCTTTCACTTTATTGTTTCCATCTGGGCTCTTCTCAGTGGTTTGAGGTAGGCGGAGCTTTGTTGTATTAGGTAATGTGAATCAGTCAGACTGTAGCAGTGTTTGATTTGAATTGTAATGACAGTTGTGATTGTTTGTTGATACTGGAGGGAGACTGTAGATAACATCTGATCAAATCACACCCACACAGTCCTGATGAGCAGAGAGCTTTTTACTGTTCCAGACTTACACTTTGATTGTTGCTCATTTAGTCAGAATCATCATCATATTTAAAGTTACAGTGAAACACTTTCAAGCCCTTTAAAACTGAAACATGATAAATGTGCTTTGTGTAGTATTTTTAACATCTTCATGTCAAATTTATGGAGCCCAGTAAGTGTCAGCAGAGAAAATACTTGGCTAAATATTTCTCTCTCTGATTCGTCATTTGTGACCTTAAATTATAAACAAAGGCCCCACATTACTGTGGTCATGGGCTAAGTGTACCGCACTTGATTTGTTGGTTTGTTGATTTGTTGGTTCCGGAAGTTGCGATTTTGTGATCACAACAATAAATGCAAGTTCAACCAATCCCCATGAATTCTGCATGACCGTGCAATTTTGCCCAATCACTACAACTTTTCAGTAACTTCCAGCACTAAAGTCATATGTGTACGTGTCAGTGAACTGACTCAGTTTTTTTATTTTTTTATTTTGTCAAAGGTACTGAAAAGAATGTAAGGTTTGTCATAGTTATTGAAAGGTATCAATGCTTTGTGCACTTTTATAATATTTTATAATTTTCCAGTTGCTGTTTTGTCTGAGTTTGAGTTCCAAAAGATTTTGCCTCTTTGTGGAATACCCCCAGGTGCACTTTTAAATATAAATATAGGCTTTTTGGTAGCATTACTTGGAAAACTCAGAATGGAGTGTAGTTTTATTCTCACCAGACCCAGTCGCCTTTGATTTCTGAATTAATTATCTATATACATATTTTAAAAACAAACAAGCAAAAAAAAACAAACAAACTCCATAGCAGTTTTTGTGTGCGGCAATTTGCACTTGAACCCAGCAATTTAATTTCAAAAAACACCTGAAAACACATTTTAGGCATTTTAGGCTGCAGTAGTACCAAAAAAAAAAAAGCCTGTGAAATCCTGGAGGGCTGATTTGTTCTCTGAATGTAGTGATACAGATCCTCAGTTTTATAAATTGCCTCTGCCATACAGTTTAAGTTTTGCATGATTTACTTTGTCACTGTCCCATGTGCAATATTCAGCTGAGTTTTTATGGACTGACATCTATAGAATCATAAAAAGCTTTTATGGTGAAACCATTTGTTATAGTATAAAATAATTTTAAGAGAAGATTTACAGCTTTGTGTTGAACAGCTAAAACCTGAAGTGCATCCATGTGAATCAGTCTAAGGTTAAAATAAAGCCAGACAGTCCATAGGAACTGTGCGCAGGGGTTAAACAGATACAACTTTGAGGGAACTAATTAAATAATGGAGATGGGAACAAGTGTGTGAAAAAGTATTTTGTTACAAATGACAAATACTTGCTCATTAAATGTAGGGCTGGGGAATATATCAAAATTATGTTGTATCGTGATGAGATTAGGTATCGTGGTAGATTTTTCATATTGTGATATGGCATAAGTTGTCTTTTCCTGGTTTTAAAGGCTGCATACAGTAAAGTGATTTAATTTTCTGAACTTTGCCTAGTTGTCTTTACCGACCTAGTCATTATATCCACATTACTGATGATTATTTATCAGAAAATCTCATGGGGTGAATATTTTGTGAAAGCACTAGTCGTGATCCCTACAATATTGTGGCAATATTGAGGTGTTTGGTCAAAAATATTGTGATATTTACTCATTTTATCACCTCAGCTGCTTCAACCCCTTGGAGAACACAACATGTAGTTAGTCATAACCTACGTGATCAATAATTATCAATATCGACCAGTGTGAAACTTCACTATCGTGATAGGTTTTTCAGCTATATCGCCCAGGCCTAATTAAATGTATCAAACTTAAATACAAAATACTGGTATGAGAAAATGATAAGAATACAAGTAATTTTTCATTTAAAATACAAAAATACATTATATACAAACTAGGGCTGCAACTAAGGATTTGTTAAATTGTTGATTAAACTGTTGATTATTGTCTTCATTATCAATTAGCTGTTGAGTCTGCAAGTTGTTGTGTTGTAACAGTGAAAACTGTCAATCAGTGTTTCCCAAAGCCACAGAATGACGTCCTCAAAGGTCTTGTTTTGCCCACAATTCAAAGATCTTCACTTTACTGTCATAAAGGAGTAAAGAAACCAGGAAATATTCACATTTAAGAAGCTGGAACCAGAGAATTTTGGTAGCGGATGGATTCTGAACGGTGATTAAACTTGAGCTGAACTATGTGTGCATTTAACTGTTTTAATGCATACCTGCCAGCCAATCAGAAAATAGTATTCACTTATACCATGGTATAATAATCATTATTCACTTTCACTTCAATGAGTTTACTCCACAATTTTTGAAATACTGTTTTTAGACGGGAGCTCTAAAAGTCAAAGATTCAAGTTATTTAAAGAAGAGAAGTGAATCATCCTAACAAAACATTATTGGTTTAGAGTGGGGCTGCACAATTACTTGCAGTCGCAATAAAATCACAATATTGCCAAGTTCAGTATCCAAATCACAGAATCAGAATCAAATCACAATTTTCTGAAAAAGGAAAAATGTGTGAGAAAACAGCATTATAATGAAGTACAGTGGTGCTGCAGAGATGACCTGGTCTAAATATCTTGTTCTCCAGATAAAAGAAAACATGTTTGTTTGGTTCAGACCTCAATAAATATCACATCATTTCAGTCAACATGAAAACTGTAATGGAAAACTGATCATTTCTACTAATTGTGTTGCATATTGCAATCACAATTTCAGTCAAAATAATTGCAATATAACTTTTTTACCAAATTGTGCAGCCCTAGTTTAGAGCTGGGATGATTGATCGATTATTAAATTAATCACCAATGTTTTTGATGATCGATTAATCAGTTTGAGTAATTTTTTAAGAAAAAAGTAAAAATTCTGATTTCAGCTTCTTAAATGTGAATATTTTCTGGTTTCTTTCCTCGTTTCTGACAGTAAAATGAATATCTTTGAGCTGTGGACAAAGCAAGACATTCAACAGGCAAACAACTATTAATCGATTAATCCAGAAAATAATCAACTGATCAGTTGACTATAAAAATAATCAATAGTTGCAGCAGTACATTAGTTGTCAAGACTTGAGAGTTTGAGTTGGGCTCAAAAGAAGTAAGTCACAAGTTGCGTTTTCTGAGTTTTTGTTGTTTTTTCCAGTGCTGTTTTTGCAGCTCTGCGCTCCAGTCTTTGTTCAGTTATGGGCTGCTGCTCAAACAAAGTACTCACTTCTTGTTGTGTTTCTTGTAAACAGAGCAGAAATGTGGAACACGTCACTTCCCGTGCAGCAGAGGATTTGATGCCAGGAGAGGCCTTTGAGCAGCTAATGTAAATAAAGTTCATGAACCGGCTGCAGGTCGACGCAGGTGACGGAGAGGGGAAAACGGACAGCTATATGAAAATGTCACAGATTGTTTCTTTAAGTGCTGAAAGCTTTTATTTGAAAGCTGATTATTCTCCAGCTGACCAGCGTGACTCTCTCTTCTCCAGACTCGAGCCTCTGAGCAGAATATAATGTCTCTCACACTGAAGCTGCGTGGTGTGTGTGTGTGGTGTGTGTGTGTGTGGGCGGTGGTGGTGGGTGTGCGTATATAACCCACTCCTGCCCTCTCTCTTTTTAACTCTCTTCATCTCTGTCTGTGTCGCTCCAGCTCCCTCCACCTTTTTTCATCCCCGTCCGTCCCTCTCGCGGTGAGAGTCGCGGTTGACGCCTACAGGTCTCCTCATTACCTCGTGTCTGAGCCAGCAGAGATTTATAGAGATGATAAAAGCAGTCTGGAGGCAATATACCCGGGCTCTGATGCAGGAGGAGAGGGGAGGAGCTGAGGGCAGGCGGTGTGAGCAGGAGGAGGGAGGGGAGAGGCGTCTGGAGCAAGCAGGTGGCGTCTGGCACTCTGTTGCCTCTGATCACTTGCCTAAATGAGTTTGGCTCAGCCAAATGAAACAGCAGAAAAAGTTACCTTCAGCATCGACTGCTGAATATATTCATATTCAGATCTATATATTCTATATAGATCTTTTTATAACTTTAATTCTAAATCTCTGTTTCTGAGTAATCTATGTGACCCTCAGCAGTCGACGGCATGAGCCAAAACACTAAATTTCATTCATATTTTCCTAAAAATTACAGCCTGACTGATACTGGATTTTTGGGGCGTTGCAGATATTAGGTATTAAAAAATTCTGATATTAATATATCGGCTGATATATGCTGTCTGATATGTGCCTATATTAAAACTTTTTTGGTAACAGAATATTTAGCAGATTGCTTTTATTTGTTTTTTCATGTGTATTTTATGTTGTCTTAATTCAGATTTAATGTAGGGCTGCAACTAATGTTTATTTTCATCATTGATTAATCTGTACTTTTTTTTTGATTAATCAATTATTAGTTTGTCTATAAAATGTCAGAAAATGGTGAAAAATGTTGATCAGTGTTTCCCAAATCCCAAGCTGACGTCCTCAAATGTCTTGTTTTGTCCACATCCCAAAGATACTCAGATTGCTGTCATAGAGAAGTAAAGAAAACAGAAAATATTCAAATTTGAGCTGGAATCTAGTTTAATCCTGTTCTGTTTATGTTATTTTTAGTCATTTGTAATTATTAAAAATTCTGGTCATAGTTCACTGTTTCAGTGTCCACGTCATTTTGGACAATAAAGTTTATTGTTAAACTGTACAATATCCTTCCTCCATGACATGACAATGTAAACCACTTTTGAGCATTCAGTGCAAAAAAGTGTGTTTATGTATATATTGTATAGTCCAATATTATGTTTTGTACAAAGAATTTCGACTAATATATTGATATTTGAATTTTTTTACCCTCTATATCAATATCAGTAACAGCCCCAAAAATCCAGTATTAGTTGGGTCCTTATACATACCTAAACAAGACACAAAACAAAATGATCTGTATTATGTTTATTGGATATCATATTGGACAACACATATATCTATACCAATATAGACTGATATAGCTGTCAGGCTAATATCAGGCTGATTGATATGAGAATATGAATTCATGCATTTCTTTCTTTCTTTGTCACTTGGCCAACTTAATGCTACTTACTTACCAACTAAGACTACTTACTTACGATTTATGTAGCAAGAATATGAATTAATTAATTTATCTGAAAATTAACATATTTTTGCCCTTGCATCTATGAACATTTTTGGACTCAGGCCATGTTTTTTTAAATTGAAGTTCATAAAAATGTTGACCAAAACATGATACTGAGCTAAACCCCCAAATTTAAAGTCTAGACATAAGTAGGTGTGGCAGCAATTTCATCAATATTTCACAAAAACAGAAATTTCTGGTCTTTTTTACAGAGTGAAGTGAAAATATGTTGCCCCATCATCTGATCCTGCAGTGGTATTAGCCCTGATATTAGTACTATCCCTGTAGAGTTGCAACTGTAAGTCAATTAATTGATTAGTCGATAGAAAGAAAATTAATTGCCAACTATGTTGATTATACATTAATCGTTTCAGTCATTTCTCAAGCAAGAATGTCAAACATTTGCTCGTTCCTGCTTCTAAAATGTGAGGATTTGCTGCTTTTCTTTGTCATTTATGACAGTAAATAAGAGTCTTTGGGTTTTGGACTGTTGGTTGGACAAAAGAAACAACCAGAAGGAGTCATTTTGGGCTCTGGGAAATTGTAATAAACTTTTTTAAGCTCCTTTTAAATTTTTCTTTTCTTTTTTTTTCAGTTTTATTTTATAAAGTAAATGATAAATCATGAACATAATCCTCAGATTAATCAATAAGGAAAATAATTGTTTTTAGATTTTAGATTTTAGATATATGTGAACATAAATGCAAGAAATATAAATGAATTAATTTATATGGAAGTAATATAACTTCTGTCAACACATGTATGAACATTTTTGGACTCAGGACATGATTTTTCCAGCGAAAGTTCATGAAATGCTGACCAGCACATAAAACTGAACTTATTAATCCCAACAACCTGATGTCAAAATGTAACTAGTTGTGGCAGCAATTCCGTCTTTATTTCGCAAAAACGGAAATTTCTGAGCAAGTTACGAAAAAGAGGCATTTTTTTTTCCAGGGTGTGAGATGAAAATTTGTGGTTTGTGAGGGAGACGTGTGAGCTGAAGTGAAAATACGTTGCCCCATCAGTCTGATATCACTCACTGTGGTGTACAGTATGGATTCCTGTTAAAAAACATTTATTTCAGCCTATAAAGGAGGGACGGAGGGGCGATTTTGTAAAACTTTCTATGGTATTAAAATGATGTGGCCTCTGCCTGTTAAAAGGGATTTTCCTCGTCACCATTGCCTTTGTGCTTGCTCATGGTGGAAATTGTTAGATCTTCTATTCTATTATGAATTTGTCGTTATATAAATAAAACTGACTATTTCATTTGACTATTACCCCCTGTACATCGCTCCACCAGCAGCCGAATGTGTTTTCTTAGCGAAAGAGATTTAAAGTATCATGTTGGTGCTCAGCAGACTGGATGACAAAGAACAGAAGACATGAAGTGATGAGAAATGGAAGCGGCTGACGGTCCTGTTTTACAGATCAGAGATAATAAGAACATATGGTGTGTTGAGAGTGTAGGTGGTGCTGTTCCTATCACTGTCTGCCTCTTATCTGTTATCTCAGTTAGAGATCAAGTGTCCCTCTCTAGCTGCCACACTCCACCTGCGGCCTCACACTGAAGGACGAACACAGGCAGTGCGCCGTGTTGTCAGTCGATATTATCATTTATTTAGCATTATTTTTATTAGTTTGATTGATTTTTTTTTCCTGGAATGATCAAATTTAACTTAATGTCTGCCCCAAATTTCAAATTTAATTAAAAATGTATTAGTATTGTCCTTTAAAAACCCCATAATTCATGGTCAGACACCTGAAACGGGGACAAAAACATCAGTTTATCTCTACAGGTACAGTCTATCCCATTTTTATCCCCAGCTGTAAGATTAGAGAGCGTGCTCAGTTCTTCCTGGGTGTGGCTGCAGCTCCTCAGTCTGTGTCTGTCTCCTTTTACTGCTTCTCTGCCCAAAAAACCCCACCACCACCTGCACCCACCCCCTCCTCCTCCCCACCCGCCCTGCCTTTATTTTCACCTCTCCTCGTCTTTCCCCCCCATCTGTGCTGCGGGGTTAAAGCAGGACACCGACGCCAACAGCAACTAACTGCTATATTTGAGTTAAAGCTGGTTGCTATAAATAAAAGCCAACTACTTTAAAAAATGTTTACTGAAAAATGACTAACATGAGGGCAAATATTTTTACTAAAGCTGTTACATTATGTATATTTTCTGCCAGTATTCACGGCACGTCTTTTAATTTGACCGTTCTGTGTGAAAAACAAAAGGGAATTTCATAAATATTGGCCGCAGAATATAATATTTTGGCACAGTGGCTATTTAATGTTGCTTTAAACCTCCTGAAAAGTTGGCTTCAAATCTAAAGTATTTAAAAATATCTCTAACGTTAAATATTCTTAATAAGCAGCAATCAAAGTTTAAATCAGTTTGATCAGATTTATTTGGCTGTGACTACATAACCCAAAGCAGTCAAGATGTTCTGATTCAAATATTGCTAAATCCTGACTGTTGTACAGTAGTAAAGAGGCACCTTGTTCCACTTGAGCCCTGCCCACTATTAGGAAGAGTAAGTAAAAAATAAAGAAATAAAAAATATAAATAATGAATAGAGTATGTATATGAAAATAGCAGAACTGTCCCAACTGTTCAAAGAAAATATGTTTTCAGGGCCTTTAAAATACCACAATTTGCAGTTATTCAGAATGATATTGTCTTGTGTGAAATGTGTGTTGGGCAGTTTTTAACCCAACCCTGTCTGCATGTCTGATGCAGTACCTGAGCTGAAAAATACTTCAGAATCACAAATCACACCATTTGCTCGTGTCTAATTTTGAATTCAAAGTTGAGAATAAATGAAAAATGACTTTATAGCCTTTTAGATCACATACTGGCCATATTGTCACGTATTTAAAACTTTCAATTTTTTGTGTTCTTATATCAAAATAAAAACCAAATTATGACAACAATAAGGCTGTCCCACTTGCCGGGGGCAAGTAAATTTGGCAACTCACTTGCCCGACCGGGTAAGTGGTAAAAAAAAGAATTAAACTATTAAATTATTCTGATTATCAATTAATTGTTAAAGTAACAGTTTATGCAGAATGTCAGAAAATGCTGTTTTCAGCCTCCCAAATATGGAGACTTCTTACTTTTCTTTGTTTATTATCATGTTAAAGTGAACATCTTTGGGTTTTGGACTGACAAAACGAGACATTCAGAGACATCACCCTGGACTTGGAAAACCATTTGTAGACATTTTATAGACTTTGCAGCCCTAGATAAAACATGACGTCATGATATCAGACTTTCACTAGAAGATTTGGGAATTGTAATAATGCTGTCAGTCAAATTTACCCTCAACTTTGTTTATTGTGCATTTTGTCTCCTATTTGCAAATGAATTCCACTCAAAATATGAGGTTAGGCAGGTGGAGAGAGTCTGTAGCCGTGATTGCACAAAAGCCTTCAAAAAGTGCATTCACACTTAATGGATAGTGAAAAGGTGTGTGTGTGTGTGTGTGTGTGTGTGGTGGAGGGGGTGGGGGGGCATTTGGGAGCGGAGACAAAGCAAGGATGGAGAGAAACAGAAATGAGCGTGCTGTGGTCTGACAAGTCCACTTTCAAATTGTTTTTGGAAATCGTGGACATTTTGTTTAGAAAACAGAAAAAAAGGATCAGATTGTCACCAGCACTAACTTCAAAAGACAGCATCTGTGATGGTGTGAGGATGTGTTTGTGCCCATTTGCATCATGGGTAACTGTCGTATGTGAAGGTCCTATTAATGCTGTAAGGTACATACAGGTTTTAGAGCAGCATGTACTGCCATCCAGATGAAGGCAATGAAGACACATTGTGCTCATGTTCCAGCAGTGTGTCTTCATAGTAAAAGAGTTCAGGTACTAGACTGACCTGCCTGCAGTCCAGACCTGTCTCCTATTAAAAAATTGTGGCACATTAAGAAGCACAAAATACGACAACAGAGACCCCGACCTGTTGAGCATCTGAAGTCGTACATCAAGCGAGTGTTGTTACTAGAAAAGCTGATGTATCACAGTGGTAAACATGCTCCTGTCCCAACTTTTTTGTAACATGTTGCAGGCGTCAAATTCAGAATGAGTGTGTATTTACAAAAAAAAAACTACATCCTAGCAGTTTCTGCTCTCTAAAACAGTTTGCCCTATGCAGTTGTGGGAATTCTTGCTGTAGCAGCTTATTTTTATGAACGTTTCATCTCAGAGCACATGACTCCTACACTACAGCTGTAGTGAAAGAGATGAAGTGCTGAGGTGATGTGAGGAGTCAGAGGCCATTTAAGCAGACACAAAGGTGTTGATCCTTGGATTGAGCTGTTGGAGTTTCCTGCATCGGGTCTTGAACTGTTGATATTATGAGTTTATGGCCATAACCCTCAACAAGCGGGAAAAGGTAAACCAAGCTCTCTAAAAAATGAGCCATTTTGCCTGGACTCGCTCGCTCCTGCGTCTCCCTCTCTGCTCCCAGTTCCATTTTCTGCTCCATTCATATGGTAATAGGGGTCAGGAGATGAGGGGGTTCTCACGTTCAATGTGAAACTTGGCCTTTTGTGTAGCTGCGGCTCAAGCTGCCGCGACAGAGGCCAGAGGTGAAATTGAATTCAGCTGAAATTCCCTAGTGAGTCTGGCCTTGGGCTGGACTGTGCCAGACTGGACTGGACTGGCCTTGGTGCAGGGTGCAAGCCACCCTGTTCTCTGTTTTGGCCGGAGTTCCTGGGTGTTAGAGGATGTTGGCTCAGTAAACCTGAGGCTGAGCCAGGGCTGAAGGGAACTGTGCCATTCCCAGCTTGTCATTATCATTTGATTGGCAGGAAGAAGAAGATGATTTTTGAATTTGAAGATATCAGTACTGGATATTTTGCGTCAGTGTAGGACTCTTTAATTTAGACCTTATAGTGCCCAAAACACAATTTTATTACATTTATTTTATGTTTATGCCAGAATAATCCTCAGAAAAATGAATTTCAAACTATCTAAACTCAAGTCGACACTAAGGCCTTCAATTCAAAACAACTCTACTTCTAGATAAGACCACTGATATTGGACAGTAGTCTCTAACAGTGCAGATTACTTTCAATAAAAACATTTTTTAAAGTATTTCTTTCTACAACACTTGAACATGGCAGCTATGTTATGGTCAAGGTTAGAAAAGATCATGGTTATGGCAAATAAACCTTGGTAAGAATGTGGTTGGACAGCTAAAACACTATTGCTGTTACCACTATTATGATTGAAAAAGGAGAGCGACTTCAGGAGTGTGGAGGTGGTTTGCTACAAAAAATCAGATGTACAATAAACCATGCTTGTGAGAAGTGTAGCTGGTTGAGTGCGAGGAGAGCTCAACAGCTTTTGCGAGGTCTAAACCAAAAATATTTTTCAGTATTTTGTTATATCATCAAGAATAGTTATTGGAAAATACCCCAAAAATGTGATAATATTTCAGGACACGTTTTATTAATCTCGAAACTCATCGCCAGCAGATAATGGATACCTGGACTAAAACTTCCTCTTTCGTTCACTGGTCATTGTTTGTAGACCAGTTCGTATCTTGAGACACAAGAATGGAGTTGGATGCTAACCTCTATAAACAGATATCTGCATATACATTTTTGACAAAGCTAAATCATAGTCAGGCGTTAGCCCATCGGTTCTGAGACTGTATATCGGCCAATGCATGCATGCCACTGGATACAGTGTTGGAAGTGGGCCTCCAGTCAATCCTGTGTGAGCTGCTAATTGGTGCATGAAGCCAAATTTGGTGTTGAAGTTTCTGCATATGCTACCGCATTGTGTGGCACATGAGCAATCCCAGTAGAGACTTACTTCGGCTGAGTGGCTAACTTCTGGTTTACCCTTAGCTAACTTGAACTGGATGGATGGATCAAAATGTGGTGTCCACCATTTTATGGCCACTTCCTTCACAATGTAAGTCTATGGGGGAAAAGTCTTTCTTGGCTACAGGGTATCACCTGACGTTGTCATTCACAGTTTGGCCACCGTGTGCTCTATGGGGGGCTTGGTTCCACCTCCTTTGTTCAGACTGTTTGCCTGCATGCAACCTGCTCAGATGTAATTAGTCAATATTACTCAAACTACAAACATACACCAGAATGCTTCCAGTACCAAAATCTTGCCCCTTGCCTACAGATTCTACATTCAGATATCTTTTAGAGATATTACAGTTTATAGCGTTAGATCCTCTGAAGGAAAAACTCCTTGTCTCTGTTGGCAAACCATTATATTGTGAGATTTGAGCTGACCCCAGGCCTTGACACCACCTCTTGGTATATTGAGTAGCATTTGAAAGGAACAGACCCTCAAAAAGACACAAAAAACAGGAGGAGGGCTATGTAGTATTTATCTGAGCAATTTCTTTTTTCAGGTTTATGTAACTTCCCAAGGTTTGTAGCTTACCTCAGTATAGTAGAGTTTGGTTTGACAAAAATACATTTAGCTGAACAGCATGATTCAAATATAACAACAACGGTTACTGATGATAATCTGCAGACCTTCTTGTGGCCGGTTTTACTATTTACGACTAAAGCTTGCGAACTGTCCATCAGGCCACGATTGCGGCAAGGTGTGTTACTATGAGAACGTTCGCTCATGCCTTAAATAGACAAATTACATGTGAAATCTCAAGCCGAGTAATTATGCAGGAGTAATCAGATACCGAAGGTTGCAGGCAGATAACTCAGAGGTAATTTTGGGAATGACCTTGTTGAGGTAGCAGCTGAATTTTTATGAATAGACTCCATTCTGTGTGCGTAACCTTGAGTGGCAGTGAGAGCATTTACTCTTCAGAGACGTGGATTCAACCCTTTGCCATCCTGCCTCAAAAACATATATTTGTGTCCTTGGGGCCTCCTACAAGCATGAGTCAGAGCTGGATTTGTCACATTTATAAAAGATATTTGCAACACAAACATTTGCTCAATAAAAAAAACCTTGTGTGTCTGACATGTAATGTGGTTGAGGAATGTGGGTTTTATTAGAATGTAAAAGCAGCAGCAAAGGAGACTGAAATATACGATAACAAAATTTCTGCACTTTTTTATTAGCAGCCAAAGTTTCAAGCAGGGAGTGAGCTGCACAAATTTCGTAAGCAGTTACTCTACTTAACTATTTTCCTGTTCGGTGTCCTGTTTCAGGAAAGACAAAGAAATGAGAGGTGCTATTTTTCAAACTGCTTTCAACATCCACCCACGGCGGTAATTCTGGGAAATAGGAGACGGCTATTTCCAGCCAAACTAATGTTGTTGAAGGCTCCAGAGAGAGCAGCAACATGCCCTCAGATTGATACAAAAAAAAAAAAAAAAGACACAAGACCAAAGTGTGTTAGAAAATTCATAGGCGCCTTGCATCATAATTCAATCATATTTGTTTATTTCTTAGTAAAGGGAGTTATGGTCTGGGTAGAATCCATCAAGCCTCTCAAAGCATTCCTCAGAGACACACACACACACACACGTTATATATTAGGTGTCGGGGAGGGGGTGTGGAGGGTGCATTGGGATCGAACAAAAAAACTCTGTTTACAGTAGGAGCCTGTGTTTTCTATAGGAGGAGCCCGAGCTACCTGCCATTCTAACGTATTTACACCCGTGCAGTGCAGGGGGGAGTATGGAAGCAATTACAGGGCGGTCACATTTGGCTCCTGGCGGAGAGGAAAGTAAACCAGCAGTATTGTTAAATATGATTAAACTACCCTGAATCCCAAAGGTGGTGTGGCGGAGGGCTGCGAGGGCTGCGTAGGCTGGGGGAGGCCCGAGGCTACATCCCATGGGTACCGCAGAGGTCTGAGCTGCTGCCCAGCCACCTGCACCTGGTTTGATCTGTATGGGTCTTTGAAAACTGCTGTTTTTGGATTTGATACTGATATGTTTTTAGAGCTGCAACGATTATTAATCGATTATTAAATTAATCGCCAACTATTTTTATAATCAATTTGAGTCATTTCAAACAAAGACAAGCCCAAATCTCTGATTACAGCTTCTTAAATGTGAATGTTTTCTTGTTTCTTTGCTCCTCTCTGACAGTAAACTGAATATCTTTGGGTTGTGGGCAAAAGAAGACATTTGAGGACATCATCTTGGACAGACACTAATCAGCATTTCTGATCTTTTATGGACCAAACAACTAATCGATTATTCGAGAAAATGCTTGATCAACAATGAAAAGTATTGCTACAGGAAAGACTTGAAAAATAGGTCAAATAGAACTCAAATCTGTGTTCCATATGTGACTGTGAATCGATAGATAATCGACAATGAAAAATGATGTTTTTTGATGAGAAAAAAAGTATCTTGATAATGTTATTAGTGCAACAATCTATAAACAAAACATCTGCATATTTCCTATAAGCCTACCCTGTAAACTTGCTAATACCTGAATATACTCCCAAACAGACATGCACCATTGTAATGAATAAAAGATGGACGACATGTTTCAACTTCCTCCTACTGTACAAAACTGAAGCCAGAGTATCCCAGATATGAGGGCTGCTGTCATTATGTCGGTGACGTCATTTGGAACCAGAGCCGTGCTTTTGAGGTCTCACCCACACAGCCCATGGCCCATGTCCCACCTATTAACATTGGCTAGGCAAGGTTTTTGACCTGTACATGCTCAGACCACTGATAGAAATAATGATGGACAAGGTGTCACCACTGTACAAAAATGAAGCCATCTTTGCTTTGGTGATGTCATTTGGAACCAGTCTGTGCAGTTGTGATCATGGTTGGAGATGTGCTTTTGAGGTCCCGCCCACACAGCCAGCTGACTCAATCGCGAGCAGAGCTCAGCTGTCAATCGTGATGTGAAACCGCTGACGATGACGTTTACTTTCATGTTTTAGTTTGGCCCATGTACTATCTACTGAAATGGAGGAGGCGGGGTTTATGACCTATACTGCAGCCAGCCACCGGGGGCAATTGAGATGTTTTGGCTTCACGTTTGGGGAGCTGTCATGTCGTCCATCTTTATTTACGTCAGTGGTGCGGATGTTTTTCCCTGCTTGTTGTAGCGTAGAGGCCTTCCTCTGTGAAATTTACAATCACGACATGGAAAGTATAATTTCAGCCTCACAGTTATTACATTAACAAACATACTGTAGGTATTTCTACACATGATGAATATAAATCAAATATTCACTCGCATTTTAGCTCTGTTTTTGCTCTCCACCGAAGAAAATACTAGCTAACTCACTAGCTAGCTGCCCACTTCTGTCTGTCTGCTGTTTGGTGTTGGGCAGGTAGCGTAGAGTGTACAGTGATATGTTTTGTATTTCTGTTTGGATTATAGAGAAGAAAAATGAAGAAAAACTAACCTATAAACTAGTAAAACACCCCCTGTGCGACTCATACAGAAGGAACAAGGTATCTTTTA
This sequence comes from Lutjanus argentimaculatus, assembly GCA_034769285.1. Classification (NCBI taxonomy): domain Eukaryota; kingdom Metazoa; phylum Chordata; class Actinopteri; order Lutjaniformes; family Lutjanidae; genus Lutjanus; species Lutjanus argentimaculatus. The sequence continues at coordinate 66,841 of JAWZSL010000001.1, forward strand.
GCATCTGTATGTGACTTTAGTGTGTCGGGTGATGTCGTATGAAGAATCAGAAAGTCTTGGTAGTATACTTTAACCCAGGAGGCCGGAGCTTGTGTCATGTGATATATGCTATATAACACAATTATTTTAACTCAAACCATGACTCTTTTCCTAAACCTAACCAAGTAGCTTTGGTACCTGAACCTTACCAAACTCCGACTACTTCACAGTGTTAACCATGTATTAAAAGGGGTTTGTGACAACATCCACCCTGTGCATCAGTAATGAGTCAAAGACATCTGTATTTGAGTTGAACGGGTTGATATCCTGTAATAAGGCGTTCAGTAAAAGGTTTCGATAGATGTGACGGGCCCTCAGCAGCAGCGTGACACGGGTTTGATGGAGACAGATGGATTTATTTATTCTTTTTTGCTGGCTGTTTCTCCTTGAATGCTGGCATGGGGCCAAGCACCACAGATAATGTTTATTTTGTCACAAGGCGTGTGAGCGGTTCATGTGAGCTGGAATGAATGTTCTCTGCTCCACCCTCCAACCCCCCCCCTCCAAGTCCGTCAGTCAGCAGGACTGTGGTCTGACAGCTCAGGAGGGCTGCTTTTGATCTGTGATATTCTGTCCGCGGAACATTTGTCTCGATTTTTCCATTGGCGGATTTTGAAGTTTGATGCTGAGAGTTTTGGATTGCACAGTATTAAAGCTTATTTTCATTAATATTTCAATTATTTGTTTATAAACAAAACAGAAAATCTGTGGTCATATGTTACACTAAACTCTTCACTAAAACAGTGAAAAAAAAAAGCTAATACTATAATTTTTAGTTTTAGTCTTGTATATATTTTAGTCACATTTTAGTCAGTCCTTTTTTGAGGGATTGTTGTGACGTACAGCAGCTTTTCTGAAAAATTGTGCTGCATGCTGCGATATCTTTATGTGTTTGTAGGTGCAATTTTAAAGAGATTTATTTATTTATTGTATAATTCATTAAAAAGGAACAAAACCAAACTCTACTCTGAGCGTTCAAAGCAACTTTACCAGTGAGGCCCTAAGTAGCAAAAAGAAGCTCAAAACTTCTCAAGAACTTAAGTTGATAAAAAAAAAAAATCTAACACAGCATTAGGTAATAATATATTATTATGGGTTTATAATCAGATATAACTGAACCTTCCCAAGTCCCCCCCTTTTAGAACCTCAGTCAGCTTTTTCTTTCCTGTTTCCTATACTTTTATATGCTGTGTACTAGGCTTGTCTATGTTGAAAAGAAGTTGAACAGATGTTGCTGCGGCACCTGTAAAAGCAACATCTTTCTATTTATCTAGCTATCTAGCTTTCTAGCTTTCTATCTAGCTTTACCTAGCTAATCCAGGTTTACATCAATTGTTAGCTAGCTAGTTATGTCTGAAAGCTGTTCCCAAAATCCAGCCTGCCTACCTAGCTAATCTAAATTAAGCTAGCTAGCGTTTTGCTAACATTAGCTAACTTAAGATGTGACTGTACACTGTAGGCTATATGGTGCTTTTACAGGCCTGCGTGCAACATATTTTTTTGGTTTTCTTTTCAAAATAGATGAGTCTAGCACGTGGCAAGTACAAGAAACAGGAAACAAGAAAATTGCCGGGTACCAAGCTTGCGCAAACGTTGTTGGAACACAGAGCAAAAAGGGGCAGGTTGGGGACCATTTTGGACCAAGAACACACAATTAATTGAGATGAAACAAACACAACAGGGGAGTTAAGGTTAATTGACTACAAGTCAAATATCGATCAGTTACATAAATATACAGTACATTATCACAGCATATCAGAGGTGGATAACACTGACTCAACCAGATGTGAATGTAGAATAAGCTGTTGATTTAAGCCTGAGGTTCCAGCGGTACAAAATAAATTCTAAGTCTGTTCCAAAGAGTGTAAGGGTGAGGTGTGAGGTTTGTTTCACGTTACACACGGGGCTGGAAACGTTTATCTGGCCGTTCTGCGTCCTATTTGGCTTCTTGTTCATCATGCGTCTTGCCTGTAGTTGCTTGAGTTTTTCGTGTGTAAACCTGCCTCGCTGAACACATGATTGACAGCTGGTAATGAATTGTGGAGAAATGTGAGAGAGCAGCCCAGCAAGAGGAAGTGCAATGATGGAAGATAGGCGAATGAGAGTGCAGTAAATTAAAGCAAAGCTGGAGAGAGGAGGGATAAGGAGACTATCCCCGAGACTACTTCATTTCATGGTGTAAAAATGACTGCTTCTCACCACAAACTATCGCCCCGTGTGACAGGTAATTATTTTGGCGGCCAGCAGACCTCCCCAAAGCCTCCCTGCCAACTCGATATCTGCACCTCTCTCAGGGGGCCATCTGTGCTCAGCTACCCCAGATAAGTGAGAGGAATGTGGGGCAGCCATGCTGTGATGTGAGGGGCTTGCCTGGAGCTTAGATCCTAGAGGCTGGGGCTCCACCCGGACTTTGTACATAATGGCAGAATGGAGGGAGAAGGGTTTAGGAGGGCGTGGCAGACAGCAGGAGGTTTTTGGAGAGGTTGGATGCAGGTGGTGGCTGACTGTGAGTGTTTGTGTGTGTGTGTGTGTGTGTGTGTGTGTGTGTGTGTGTGTGTGTGTGTGTGTGTGTGTGTGTGTGTGTGTGTGTGCGCCCCCTGGAGGTGGTTAATTCAATACAGTCTCACAAAATGTGTGAAATAAGCAGCCGCTCTGAAATGCAGATTTCTGTTGCAGACAGATTTCATAAAGATGATGTTTTTCCACCACAGAATATCTGATTCTAGCATTAAGTAGATGGACCATTTTCACCTTCTGTCTTTTTAGAGGAAGCGCTAACACTCATGTTAAGGAGTAGTAACTTTTGTTATAGCTCTAAAGTTCATGATTAGGGCAGATTTTTTTTCAGATTTCACTTATATGTAAAACTTGGAAGAGGTGGGAAGTAAGAAAGTACAAAATTCTTTGTTACTGTACTTGCATAGAATTTTCAGGTATCTGTACTTTCCTTGAGTGTTTATTTTTGGGCAACTTCTTACTTTTACTTCCTACATTTGAACACAAATATCTGTACTTTGTACTCTTTACATTTTCAAACAGGCTTGTTACTTTAGTTTTAATGCATTTGAAGGGAATTATTTTTATTTTTATTTTGCGTAATTGCACGCTGTGTTCCCAACATCAAGACTGATCTCAACCTAAGTGGATGTGAAATAGAAATAGATGTCTTGTTATGTCAGTCAGTTCATATCACACACAATAGACGTAACATGACGAAAGCAACATAAAAGACTTAACAAGAAAAAAAAAACATAATGAGATGTAACAAGACGAAAATGAAGTAATAGGACAAAACATAAAAGATGCAAGAAGATAAAAACGATGTGAAAGATGCAACTGTGTGAAAAGGACGTAACAAGATGTCATTTAAAAGATGTAACAAGACGAAAATGAAGTAACAAGACAAAACATAAGAGATGTAACAAGATGAAAATGATGTAACATGATGTAACTTAAAGCACATAAGATGAAAATGACGTAACAAGACGAAAACAACGTAACACGACATAAAAAGATGAAAATAACTTAACAGGATGTAGAAGAGAAATCAGACTGAAAAGGAGAGAAGGTAGGTGAGGTTCAGTTAGCTTTGCACAGAAACAGTCAGTAGAAATGTCCTTCAGAGGACAGGGAGTTAAGAAGTTAAATGAGTACTTCTACTTTTACCAGAGTCTTTTGTTACACAAGTATCTGTACTTCTACTTCAGTAAAGAATGTGTGGACTTTTGCCACCTCTGAAAATTGGACATGCTATTATCTGTTAATGTCATTTTTTCCTCTTTGTCAGAGCTTAATAACATTTCTGCAAAATTTTATGCAGGACTCAAGTGTGAATTAATTGGAGTTTGACAATATAAGTTTATGTGTATAAGTTAATGACATTTGTAGCATGTAGGATGTTAATGATTAAATGATGTTAATGATTAAATGATTCACAGTAAGTGTCCCTTTAGTCTAAAAGCTGTGTTGTTGTGTTGTGTTATGGCACAGTTGCTGAGTCCAAGACAAATTTCCCTAAGTGGGACAATAAAGTATATTGTATTGCATTGTATTGCGATCTTAGAAATCATTTTGATGCAGCTAATTTGATGAAGAAGAGACGTTTGAAAGCTTCATTAGCTGCACTAAATTACTAACTAACTATGGCACCCATGTCTATAATGCATTTTGATGTATCCTAAACATACTTACAATGCATCATTGTGCTTATAGCAATGTATAATTATAGTTATAAGCACTCATCAGTATTCATAATGCTATATAACAATAATCACAACATATTTAACTATAATCATAATTATAAAGAATTGTATAATAACTTCTAAGATCAAGTATCATAGTGTATCATAATTGTCATAGTTCTATGATATTTTTAATTCATAATAAATTTGTTATAATTTATTAGAATTTGATTATAATGCATTATAAAATGATTATGACGTTTTCCAATTTTTGGGGGGGCGGGGGCTTTATATTAGTGAACTGCAAAAGTCCATCGTTCAGTCGTTCATCAAAAAATTGCATCGACTTACTTACTTATTACTATTAGCAAGTAATGACCATTCATAGTAACTTATGACCAGGTTGTAATGCATTATATGTGCCTATACCTCAGAAATGTCATTACTTTACTTAGAATGTTTATAATCGATTACAACTGTGACAATTCTAACACGCTTTGATCCTTGTAAAAAAAAAAGTATGTGACCAGAAATTATGAAGTATAATGTTGCTTTATCTTATAAGTCAGTTAAAATGCTTTATAATGTCTTATTATTGTTATAAATCATTACGTATATTTATGAGTGCTTGTACATATGATTATACATTGCTATAAGCACAATATAACACATTAGTAATGTGTTTATAATGCATTATAGACATGGGACTCATAGAAAGTGTTATCAGTTGTTTCAATGCAGGAACCTCTATTTAAATGGTAACATAAGGTCTCAGCAGAGACAGTATATTGATCTGTGTATAACAGAATAACAGATTGAAAGATTGAATGTGTGTGTTGTAATTTAAATACATCCACATCCTTTCCTCGCTTTATTCAGACATATTAAGACCAAATGTTTGTGGAGAAATCCTGTGGAAAGCTGATCCCTCTCATGCTACCATTGATTGGACTCTGTAGTAAATCTGTATATTATTTTCCTATATATTTGTCTTTATTTGTGCTTGATACCTTGGAAATGTTGGACTCGATGAGCACACGTACACTCAGACATGGGCTGGCTGGGGTAAAGACATGCTTCAACACCTGCAGCTAGCCTCTGTCTTTTTATCTTATGGTATTGATTGTTGGGCACAGTGAGAAGCAGGTCAACACTGCACGGAATCAGCACTCGATGGCCACCTCAGTGGTTTCTCATGCTAATTATTGCAGTGCTTTAGTCACCTTGCTATAAGACGACGGCAGGCCTGTTTTGGATGATCAACAGAGAGCTGGGTTGAGTTTTAAATGCAAGAATTGAGATTTGAAAGACATATGGCTGTGATTCAAAGGTTTATTTAAACAAAAATTAATGAAAGAATGTGTCAATCTGTTAGACATGAAAAATGTATTAGTCTGCTGGCAGCAATGTGAACCTGGAAATGTCGAGCACCACAAAGTTTTATGTCAGAAATGTATAGTATGCGTCTCCAGGATTATGAAATTGCCAGATGCTAACTTGCATATGTTGGACAATTTGCATAATTAACATTAATTAGCATATTCACATATATGGATAATATTTCAGTAACTGCTTGGCAGATTTGGATGACATTGACATAGTTTTGGAGGTCATTGAGGATGCTGAATTAATTTCTGACATTTTCAAAATTCAAAATGGTTGTTTAAATGAGAAGTAGCCATATTCCAACTCCTGGTGGGCCAATTTTAATGAAGATCCAGTCAATTTAGAAGTTTTATAACACAGATGATGTTTTGATTCTCATGAAGTAAATCTAGAAATTTTAGTGGATGCTGAAAATCGATTGATAATTATTGAAATAAGTGAAATAAAAAATTCAACTTGGTTATAAATTGTGGGACATTTCTGAACACATTTATCTAAATAAAATTTTAAATGTATTCATTGAAAGTCACTTAAAATTGAAATATCCAAAAAATTGAAATATGCCATCTTAACCATACATAGCCATATTTTGATTTTGATGAAGTTTCAGTCAGTTTAGAAATGTTAGAAGATGCTGAAAATCGATTGACAATTAATGGTAATAAATGTAGACATTCAGAACACAATTACCTAAATGATGCAGAACATGTAATTTAATGCATCGGCCATTACACTCTGAGGTGTCTCACATTTTGGTCTTGGAAGTAACAAAGGGCAGTACCATGCCAAACTAGAATAGAGAATAGAGAACAGAGTATAATACACGTAAAAAATGTTTAACAAGTGAAACAAATGAATCCTGGAACAGGTTTTGAAACACAGGTTTATTGTATATGAGACAGAAGTTGAAGTAGATTTGTGTCTAGCGTTGGTGCAGTTTTTGGGGTTTCTAGCATATACTGTAATTGCGTCTGACGTCCTCACAACTTGTTTAAAAGCACTGATGTCTGCTTCACAAATATTTGGCACCACTTGTGTATAATGCAAATGGCGCAATTGAACTGATGCAAAGTCAAACCACGGAGGTGATGGACAAAGTCAAACGAGAAAAACAAGACATGATCAAACGCAAAACATGCACAGAGTCAAGACAGTGTAGAACAGAAGAATATGTATGAACAAAGATGAAATGTGGCAGTAATGCATGCGATTTTGAACTAAAAGAGTGAACATTAAAAACAGCGAGAAGTAGTACTTTTCACTGGGGGCAAAAACAAAGCAGGAAGACGGTGGTTCCCGTCAGTCCGGTCACTTTTTGAGGAGATGAATCTCAATCCGTGTTTGAAGGTGCTGAGGGATTCTTCAGTCCCGTTGAAGCTCCACTGCAGGGGTGCAAAAATGGAAAATACCCCTGCACAGCTAGCATCTCCCTATTTGCAAATCAAGCTTTATTTTTAGCGCATAAGTACCAAGCTGCAACTTTAAAAAGTGCACTGACTCATAGTTAGTTTCAATGACAAAAGAGGTCAAATTTGTGCTGTGAATTTGTTGAATGCAGGGTTAAGTTTCTACTTTTATAATGGAAGATCAGCTTTTCTTACGACACTGTAGCCACTGTTCTACTGATCAGAGTTTGTGATTATGAAGGTGAGACTTACATGAAAAGAAAAGAGACAAAAGACCATCACGTTCTTTCTTTTTAGCCTGCACACTGACTTTTCCATTTTCTCAACACTGTCAGACACTTCGTTAACATTAATTGGGAGGATGAGGGGCTTTTTCACACAAAAACAACAAATGCGGTGTATTTTAAGTGTGATGGACATAATGAGATTGCACTTTTGTATACACATAATTGGTGTGTTCTCACCATTTTAAGGCCCTGGTCAATAAACAGCTTGTCAGTCCAGGCTCCTGCCTTAATGAAACAATGTTTGTTAAACTGTGATTTATAGCTTTAATAGCGCGTAAAGGAAGAAGTGGAGTACTGGAGTTTAGAGACAATTGGGACTGCTGAAAGTGAAGAAAACATGTTTGAGTGTTATTTATTTAGTTGTTCTTGTTTGTTCAAAAGCCACCGTTGCTGAGTTCAGTAAAGTCAACGGCTTGTTGCTACAGTGTTATTTGTTGTGTTATAATCTCTGAAAATAGATATCTGCATATGAATGCAGAATGTGGGTAAGGGACAGGATTTCGGTATTGGAGGAGTTCTGGTTTATGTTTGTTGACCAATCACATTTCGAGCTTTGGTTGCATGCAGGTAAACAGTCCGTGCTGAGTGCAAATTTGCAAAAGAGGCGGAAAAAACTGGCCAAAATGCAATCTCGAAACTCATCGCCCGTCGTCTGATGATGATTTATCTTTTTATTATCCTTTTTTATTTATCTGCATTCATATGCAGATATCTATTCATAGGGATTAGCCTCCAACTACAGTCTCACATCACAACTTGTTCATCGGACTGTAAACAGTGAGGTGGCATGCAGAGGAAAAGGTCTTGGCCATCCGTTATATGGCTACAAGGAAGCCACAAACCATAGGCTGTTGCCCCCATGGGCCAAATTGTCATTGGTTCTGGTACGACTAGCAGCTTTATGGTGGAACACAGCGACATTGCCAAAAATAGGTGCAATTGGGCAAGTGTTACTTGAACTGTTTGCCTTTGTTTTGTCTTCCAAATTAGTCTGGCTGACCTGTTGGGTTGTTTACAACCCTTCCTGTCTAATATTTTGTGTTTGTTGCCTCACTGGACCTATTTTTAACTAGAAGAGGTCACTCAGTAGAGTGCAGATCTCGTGCCATATACAACCAACAGAGATTTGCAAAGTTTTCCAACATTAACATGACCTCCACATACGTTGTACCGAGCTGAAACAAGATTTCAAACTGAAGCAGTTGTTGATCATTGTGGCCCGTAGTGACTGGTTAGCTGAAAACAGAGCAGAAAAAAAAATAGAATTACTGCCTTACTGGTTGATTCCACTAGGCACGGCATGTCTGCACCACGAATTTAATCCATCCTCCACATGTCTGCAGTCCCTACCAGCAGCATTTCAGAAACGTTTCAGCAGTGGAGCATTTTGCCCACCTCACAATGTTGACTTTCCACATTTTGTTGATTTGGTCCTCTTTCCATGCTCTTTGTAGTTCCACCATGGATAAGTACACTGTGTAGTTGAATAGTTTCTACTCTGTCTGTCTTAATGATCGCGAGTCTGCATGGGGTCTTTTATTTTGAAAACTGACTGAATTCGCTCTACTTTCTCTGTGTCTCTGTCCTGCATGCTCGATCTGCTCAGTGTGGTCACTGTGGCCTTAAACTATGACCTTTGACCACCAAAATCTAATCAGTTCCAGGGTTTCCCCCAGTGCTTTATAGGCCTGGCGGGCCACCAGGCTTTTCTTGCCCCCCCGCCAGGCTAAGCGTCACTTGTTTATTTATTTTAAATAGGTTTTTTTATGCACCAAAACAGTGATACCAAAGACGGTATACAGAGCTTTTAACCAAGGTCACAGAGAGGTCACACAGCACAGCATACCATTTCAGCCTCTCAGTTCCCTGGTTTTACCCCTTGGCCATGTTTGCACTTTTTTATCATCTTCATCCCGAGCGCCCCCTGTACAAGGAGCAGCGTCAGATGCGTGCGGTACAAACGACCTATGGGCACGCTAGGAAGCACCAATCCTAACATGTAGCACCCCAAAATGTTGACGCGTATGCGCACAGGACGCAGCCTGTTGACACTTCAGACGCTGTGAGCAGAGTGTTTATTCACCACGATCAGCAGAAAACGGGAGAAATTTACAGCAGAGGAGGTTCTCTGAATGTTTGAATCAGATAGCGGTGCTAACATACTAACAACACAGTGCCAAACATTTGTGTGACTGATGCCCAAATGGCACATTTGGTGCAGTTTTGCCTGGATATGTCTGTGTTAAAACATCTGTAAAACTGTTCAGGTTCACTTTTTTTAGCATCGACTTTTTCACAGTTACTCATCAGATATAACTTTACTAATTCCTAGATGAATCAGGCTACTATCCTATGATTCAAAAGTGTTTTTCACACTAAACAATGTTTTTAGAAAAAAAAATAGATAAAAATTCACATTTTTTTCTGTGTTCCAGGTGAATTTACTCTGACACAGTAACATATCTTGATTCTGACACTTCTGTAGTGATCTCACATGTATTACCGTTATTTTGAGACCAAGATTATACATATAGCCCTTGTAGTTGTGAAAATATTCTCCATTTATTTTGGGTAAGTCATTTCGGACAGAAGGTAGAAAAAATAGGCCCCGTGATGAACAGGATTATGTGAATTTATTTTACTTTTAAATGTGACCAGCAATGGCTTGTTTTAAGATTCACTAGGATTTAACTTAAGTGAAAACAATTGATATTATTTATTTTAATTGTATTTTTTTGCGTTTGTTAAAACCGTATTTCAAGATTGTGCCTTTTTGTAAGACTCTACGTTAAAGTATTGTTAATAAATGGCTTATAATAACACATAATAGTCATAATTTCAAAATTCCTGTCAACTTTTAACATTTTTTTTTTTTACAAAAACACGGTAGCCGCCGGTGGGCTTCTCTACCACCAGGCTTAGCAAGTTTTCTGGGGGAAACCCTGAGTTCATCCCAAGTGAACATTTGTGCAAAGTTTGAAGAAATTCCCCTCAAAGTGTTCTTGAGATATCACATTCACAAGAATGGGATGACCTGGAAACATTAATGCCTCTGGCAATAAAAACATAAAGTCATAAAAGTCATAAAAAAGTTTTTTTAAGAATTCTGAATCACAGAGGTCCTTCAGCACACAGTCATGAATGTGCACAAAAAAAATTTAAGCCGATCGGTCCAGTAAAATTCAGGATTAGCAGCGGACAAGCTGGAGGGTCAGTGATCACGCACACACTCACGCACGCACTCACTCACACATACACAGAAGTGATTCATACGCTAATTATGATATGTCGGCTTGTTCCCAGATCTCAGCAATTAGTGAGTGAAATATCAGTGAGTCCTGACAGAATGCTGACAGCTTGATGACCCAGGCTAAAACAAAAATTACCCAAGTTGTTGTAAACTGCAGTTTTTCTTTTAAAATGTACAACAGGGAGTCTGACCAACAGCTTATTATAGCCTCATGGAGGTTGTTCCATGGCATTAGCCTGCTGAAATATTCTCTTCTACTAACTTTATTTAATCATGAGAACATAGTAAGGATGAAAGTGAAACAGACACAAAAGCTTAGTGAAAATATAATATCCTGAATCGACACAGATGCAGAGCTCAATAAAAAAAAAGCGTTGTTTGTTAACCTCCAGTGTGTATATGATTGACAGACAGAACAGACACCTTTTCTTTCAGTGTGAGTCAGTGTGAGGCAGACAGGTGTTCTTACACCAACTTGCTATCATGCATCACACATCAGTCAGTCAGTCAGATAGCCATCAGGTCATCCAGCCAGTCAGTCAGTGTTTCATCTCTTCACCCGGTGAGTTCATGATTCAGCCAGCCAGTGAGCCTGGCAGAGAGCAGCAGTGAAAAGCATAAATAAAACATACTGTACAAGTGAAAGCTTTAGAAGTATCGAGCTCTTCGGTTCCTCTGGGCACCAGACAACTCATTTTCTTTCTCTCAATTCTTCTTCTTTCAGACAACTTACTCACACTCACATTACTTTATCTTTGCTCCTGTTTCTCTCACTCCTTATTCTGCATTTTATCACTATAGTAGCAGGACTGGCATCACAGAGTGTAATATTTGCTGATTTCTGCAGTTCATTTAGTCATAAATACAACTTTTTACATCCATTCAGCAATGTAAATTTCTGTTATTGCACACTATAAAGCCAAATAAGTTGGTAGTACTGCAAATAAAGGCAATCGGTTCATGAATTCAAAGGTTGGAGGTTATCAGGGTTTAAATGTTTGGAGTTAGTGTTACATGTTGACTGTAAAAAAAAAAAAAGAATTTAGTGGAATCAACTAATCTTTTATCATTAACATAAATGAAAGGTTTGTATTAATCTCAAGCTAAAACTTAAAATGTCTAGATTTTATTTCCAGACCACTTCATAACATCTGAACTTCTAAACATGAGTTGAAGAATGATGAGTTAAATAAATGCACTGTTGTGACTTCACTCAACTTATTTACTTAGATTAAATTTCATAAGAAAATGAGCTTACTTTGAATTCACTCATCTTACTATCAAGGCAGCAGGAGAACTTGTGTTTTTAACTTGAACCTGCCTAAAATGATTCACAGTGAACTCTTTGATCACAAAATTATTAAGCCAACTTAGATATTTTCAGTAAATGCAACTCAAAAGGAATAAATAATTGTAGTGGAACCAATTAATAATTTTTCATTAACTTAACATAAATACGTAGGTTGTATTAATCTCAAGTTAATTCACATTAAAATTTCATATTGAGACCATTCAGAACTTATAACTTGAGTTGTTCTGACTTGAACTCTTTTGGTTCGAAATGATGAGTTGAATAAATGCACTGCTCCGACTTCACTCAACTAAGGAAATTAAATTTCGAAAGAAGACAAGAATTTTGAACTAATTATTTAACCTATGTTTAGTCAACTCTTAATATTAAGGCATCAGAGGAACTTATGTTTTTAAGTTAAACTTGCTTAAAATAATTTACAAAATTGATTCTTTGATTATAGTTGGATTAAAAGCAGTGATTAAGCCAACTGAGATATTCTCAGTAAATGCAACTCAAGATTAATAAAGGAATGTAGTGGAATCAACTGATCTTTTCTCATTAGCCTAACATAAATATATAGGTTTTATTAATTTCAATTCAAATGTGCAAGTTTTTATTTTCAGACCACTTCAGAAATGATAAACATGAGTTCTTCTGACTTGAATTCCTACTTGAAATGAGGAGTTGAATAAAAGCATGCTCTGAGTTCACCCAACTCTCATAGTTAAAGCAGCAGGGAACTTATGTTTTTAAGTTGAACCTTCTTCGGTGATAAATGCTTTACAGTGAACTTTTTGATTACAGGCACAATAAAATTATTGATTAAGCCAACTCAGATATTTTCAGTAAATCCATCTCCAAAGGAATAAATGAATTTAGTGAAATTAGCTAACCCTTTCTCATTGACCTAATCTCCTTTACTAACTTTAAGTTTCTAGTTTTTATTCAAGGCCACTTCAGAACTTATAAACATGTTTTTTCTGACTTTTGACTTGAAATAATGAGTTGAATTACGAAGCTCAACTTATCAAATAACATTTCAAAAGATTAGATGTCTTTGAACTAATTATTTAACCCAAGTTCAGTCAGCTCTAATTATTGAAGCAGCAGAGGAACTTATGTTTTGAAGTTGAACCTGCTTAAAATGATTCGCAGTGATTTTTTTGATTAGAGTTTAATTAGAATAATGTTTAAGCCATCTCAAATATTTTCAGTAAATGCAGCTCAGAATTTTGTTTCACCCCTCTCATTGCAATAAGTTAACTGAACTGAACCATTTAAGTTTTTTCATGCTCAGTGAACTCAATATATATTAGTTTCTTTGGATATCTGAATTACCCATAACTGAAAATGACTGACTTCGTAAAACTCAAAATGATTTACCTCGAAACTTAAAATATTTATGGCAACTGACTGGCTTAATTACAGTACATATTTTACAGTCCAGATCATATACTGGAAACAGCCCTTTTTCCACGTGAGGTTCATCAGGTTCATTGTGTCACGTTACTCCATTTTCTCCTCGGCTGCCATCTCTGTTTATTTTACCGCCTTCAGTGGAAAACCTCGTCTCTTGTCCCTCTGCCTGTTTCACACACACTTCCTCTCGGCTTCCTCTCTCTGCTGAGCCGTTAAAAACACAGGCGGTGCTGCTGTATGTATGTGACCCGCACAAGGTGCAGTATAGCCTGCTGTGGTGACTATAGCAACTTATGAGTTATAGCCCTGCAAGAGAGCCCGGGGCTGGAACACACTCAAAGGAAGGCGAGGGGAGGGGTGTCTTCCGTCGGAGGTGACACAGCACTGTGTGTGGTGTGTGTGAGTGTGGGTGGTAGTGAGTGTGCGTAAGTGGAGGGTGTAACATTACTCTATAGACCCCATGCGTTTGTCCTTCTGTTTCCCTTGTCCTCTAAGACAGGGCTGATTGATTGGAGAAAGTTAATGAACAGGTGAAAACATGTCCTCCCACCTCAACACTGCAGTCAAGTCTCAAGCCTATGAGACATGACTTGCAAAAAGCAAGTTTTTCCAGTCCAACTGTGCTCACTGAGAAAATGCCAATAGCACAATGACCAAAAACACCAAATACTTCTGTTTTAATGGAAACGAGGTATTTAACGTCCAATTACAAGTAGGCTAAAGAATCAGAGTAACTAAATTAGTCGAATTAAACCCAGAATTGAATTGTTTTTGTTCCCAGATCTAGATAAAAATGACTACTTGTGTAGTTTTGCTCACAGCTAATCACCACAAGCATTCTTCAGTTTAATGAGATGTGTGATTAAGTCTACAACAATAATAAAATTATCACTTCCTTGCAATGATATGGTGCTGACAACAAATTACTGAAACAAATACTAGTCATGCCATTTTATTTTGCTTTTTGTGCACTAATACTTTGTGTGCTGTTACTACCCGGGTCGAATGTGCCCCACTGAGAAAACAACTGGCCCCCTGGGTAAAATTAATCTAGAATCACCCCACTACTGCAGCTACAGCTAGCAGCTAGCAGCTCCATACAGTCTGTGGTGGTGCAGTGGAGTGCAGTCTATTTGACGGAGTTGGCAGTGAAGTGTGCTGAGATTCAACCAAAGTGAAAGAGAAGGTTTCAAATGAAGTACTCTATTGATATTGGTATCACTTTAAACTACTAAACTAATAGTGGTACCTGTATCATACTTTTTAAAATGAATCTGAACGTGTTAAATAGTTCAGTGAGAATGATCAAAAAGAAGAGCAGCTGGGGTGGCTGTTTAGCTCAGTTGGTAGAGAAGCCACCCCATGTATAGAGGCTGCCAGTCCTCTGCAGCGGCCACTGGTTCGACTCCCACCTGCGGCCCTTTGCTGCGTGTCATCCCCTCTCTCTCTGACCCCTTTCCTGTCTACTCTTCAGCTGTACTATCTAATAAAGGCATAAAAGCCCAAAAATAAACTAAAAAAAAAAAAAAGAAGAGCAGCTGTGCAAAAAGCCCCATGCAAACAGTTTGTCACTCCCATCTCGTCAAATACTATTCAAAAATAATACTATTACTATTACTATTCAGTCAAATATGCAACATCCAAGTAGACTGTCAAAATAAGGGCATTTTGGGTGTAATTAAGGGTGTTAATTACATAAGTTCACATATGTTACGTAACAAAAAATCAGAGATGCAAAAAAAAATCTCTGGTTTTTGGTTTCACATGGGACATGAACCCTGCTGTCCTGGGTTCAAGTCCTATCATTGATCCTTCCTAAGTCCCGCCCCTTTTTGCTCTGTTCTCCAATAACAGTTGAACAAATCTATAAAAGTGGCATACAGGGTCACATCTTAAGATAGCTAATGTTAGCAAGACACTAGCTAACTAGCTAGCCACTAATGTTAGCAAAATGCTAGCTTGCTAGCTAGTCAGTGATTGATGTAGATTAGTTATTTAGCTAGTTATCTTTTTGCTAATGTTAGGTAACTTAAGATTTGAATATATGTTGTTTCAACAGGTCCCTTAGCAATGTCTTTCAACCATCTCCAAAATGTGCTTTTCTTTTTGGTGAGCCTAGCACAAAGCATATCTGCGTTCAATAAACAGGAAAGGAAGAGGTCAAGGTACCAAACTTGCTCAACTGTTATTGGATCACAGAGTGAAAAGGGGCGGGACATAGGAAGGGTCAATTGTTTGACCCAGCCATCCACTCGACCTACTCCATATGTGGACTTTTTCACTCTTTCCACTGATTCCTAGCACACAGTGACTGAGTGAACTTGAGCAGATGGGAGGCGAAAAATTGTCCAGATACAATACGATTTGATGTTCCCTCGCTTGCATTGCTTCCACTTAGGAAAGTGGCGTTATATTACAACACATGACTTCAACAAAACATCCAAACTTAGTGTTGGAGGACGCCTCCAGAAATGATGCTACGGGGGTATCAGAGTGTAGTTTTAAGCACAGGGGCACTGATCAAGCCGCTGTATTTGACATGTTGGAAGTGAAAATGGGCATTCTGTCTGTATGGAACATTGTAGTGTTTCAGTACATCTCTGCTTCTGAGTTTGACCTGAACACATCTCTGCTTGGCCACATTAAAACCAGGCTCAGTGTTGCTATAATAATTAGGTACTGTCGTACATGAGGTACTTGAAACTGCTTCAGTGAAATTATGAGCATTACTGGAAGTCAAGTTTAGCTTTTGTCTGTATATCTCAACAGATGTTGACTGAACTTCATTTTAAGTTTGGTTCAGTTGTGTTCTGGCTGTGTTTATAAGATGCATGCATTACCCATGGGTGAAAGGTTTGTTACACTACTGTAATTTCAAACAGTCTTTTCATCAGTCATCTATCATTAGGTTCTCGGAGCAACCACACGAAAACATCTTATTAGATGATTTTATCACAAATTTCTCTTAGTAGGCAGCTGCCCCCTCTGACGTCTTGTTCAAAACATAAACAAGACGTTGCTTAAAATATAGGCTATTTCTAACAATTAGTACGAAGTGAAACTTCTGAATAATAATTCTAAATATTTAACAAAAGTGCAAAGGGGCTCTTTAAATAACTACAAACAGGATCTAGCACATAAATAAAAGATTTGTGCGTCAGAATCATTTTCACAGCTGCAGGGAGGGAAATAGGCGATATTCAGGAAATGAAGAGGGGAAACTATTAAATTGCTCACTTATGTGTAATTAATTTCATAATGAAAGGCTAATTCCTTTAATCTGAATTTAGAGTTTTCTCCCTTAATTCTGGTGCCAGCAGCTGCAACCAAAAGTGTGCATTAGGCTGTGTTATTAATTATTCAGGAGACTTGACAGTTTGGCAGAGCTCCCGAAGGCGAAAGTACACACTATATTGCATTTTTCAATATGTATAAGTCACCAAGTCAAGTCCCGTCAGCTTTTTGCCTTCAAGTATAACAAAAGTCGAGTTCTATAGCAGACAAGTCCAAGTAGAGAATCAAGACTCAAGATGTTAGCTTAGCGGAAGATGTTTCACTGTAATTTTTGCCATGGTGTGGAACGCTCACCGTGCCTGGTTGTCTGAGCAATTCAAAAGAGAATAGCAGGATTTATTTTTCTTGTGCTGTCCAGAAAAATCACTGATGGTTTCACACATTTACGCTAGCTAGGTAGCTAGATGTGGCAGGAGTAAGATGTAGCTCAATGCATTTGTGTCTGTCTATGCTGTTAAAGTGAAAAGATGATGATTCTTTGGGATGTTTTTGGGAACTTTCACACTTACCTCATTTGGTCTGGACTTTCTGACTTTCTAGTTTGATCCAAGCCAAAATCACAGGTGTGAAACCTCCTACAGATCACAGTCCAGACCAAACACTCGAAACATGGTCCGACCGAAAGAGGTGGTCTCAGAGTGAACCATGGCTCAGACTGCTTGTGGTGTAAAAACCTTTATTTGGATGGTTCGAGGGTTGCCTCTCATCCTGTTTAATACAGAATCATCCCATATAATACGGGATTGTCCTGGGATTGACCCTAGATGGTTCAGACTTTCGAAGCAATTACAAGAAATTCTGGCAGGCTGTATCCTCAGAACCAGATAAAGGAAAAATGATGCAACAAAAGAAACTGTCCTGTGGTAGCACACAGGGAGGGGAAGAGACCATCTGTTTAACATTTGGTTCAACAACTTTATTAAGATTCAGATGGAAAAAAAAACCCCAAATTCCAACACTTTTCAGTTATTTTCCAAGAAGATGAAAGAGAGAGGAGCGGACATTATCTGGCAACATGCCGTCACCAGTCGCACGCCTGCCCACAAACCAATCAATTGCAAGTATGAGGAGATGCACCTGATGTATGTTACGACAAGACGTAGGTATGTCCAGTCCGTCCTTACTGTGTGTGGGTCGAATGTGCAAGCAGCTTATTTTAGTTGATCAGTCCATATTGTTGTTAGGCACTGCCCCCTAGTGGACATAGTAAGAAAACAGGAGAAGCATACAGAGCAAAGACCGGGGTTCGAGTGTGAAAAGAAAAGTAAACATTGAGTTATTTAAAGTTTTGAGAAACTAAATTTTGTTCTGGACGTAATTTTGTTTAGTCACTTTTGTCACATGACATATGCACCACACCATAGATATTTTAACTCAAACCATGATCTTTTCTTAAACCTAACCAAGTGGTTTTTGTGCTTAAAGCCTAAGCAAACCCAAATTGTTTTACAACGTAAACCGTGTGTAATGTCATGACTTATGCAACAGTAATTGGCAGTCGACCTGTTGTGTAGGTACGAGGATGTGTCGGTCAGCCATGTGTAGTTCTTTACTGCACTCTCATAATTGCAACATAAAAACAAAAGTAACCGGAACAAATGTATACAATGTAACAAAAACACAACATTTGGGATAGGATCAGGGTTAGGGTCAAGTTTATGGGGCGATAACCAGGTTGCACCCCTGGTGCAGCTGGTTTGTTGGGAATAACTTTTTTTCTGAACGTTGTAGAGACCTGGAATCAATTGTAGTGTGGGTATTTTCAACCATTCTGCATCAAACAGTACCACCTACCACCAGTCTCTATGACGCTGGGATGTGGGAGAAACTGCCAACCATTTGCCAGCCAAGCATTTTTTTGCAAATAACTTCTGTTGTTCTGGGTGGCATGGGCTGTAATTTGGTGGTTGTGCGTCAGGGTTCCCTACACATTCCCTGAAAGTTTTAAGTTGCGCTGTCTTTCCATTCAGGAGTTATTGGGTCCTGTGGTCACTACGCTGTACCTGCTGTACCTGCATTCAGGACCCAACTGCATGCTGTAATCGACCCACTTTTCTTTTTTTTTTTTTTTTTACCATAATCATGCTCGGACACAGAGTACTATAGAGTGTTGTTCTGTGGAAGTGAAAGTAAGTAAAGTAGGAAGATGGGAGCGAGGAAACTTTTGATGATGTAACTGGGTGGCAAAGCAGACAGACGAGCACTGAAACCAACAACGAAACAACATCACCTGCCTCTCCTCTCCTCTCCTCTCCTCTCCTCTCCTCTCCTCTCCTCTCCTCTCCCTCTCCTCTCCTGTCCTCTCCCTCCTTCCTCTTCTCTCCTCTCCTCTCCTCTCCGTTGCCAAACAGGACCGTAGCGGACCGCACCGGACACGGCAGACAGCATCGAGGAGGAGGAGAGGAAAAAAAAACACTTGGCAGTTGTGGCGAAAAAGTCGAGCGAGTAATGAAAATACCAAATCAATAATTATCACGCTGTAGGCGTCCACGACCCTCACTTAAAAAAAGAGAAAAAAAAAAAACTTGCTGGATTACCGTGCAAAAATTTGGAAAATGAGTGACACACACACACACAAAGACAGGGAGAGGGCGAGAGTGTCGGACAAAAGGTGAGCACGGTTTGCCGATCTTACCCCTTCCATTCATCTATCCCTCCCTCTGTCACCCCCCTGCACCGTCCCCTCTGTCCGCTCTGTCATTCTCTCTGTCCCCTCTGTGCTCCCGCCTTTGTCTGGGTTCGGCCAGAGTCTGGAGGACCCAGACAAAAGAATGCTGCCTGTCATGGAGAAAGAGCAAAGGTCTTGGCTCTCCGGAGGGGAGGTGGTGGAGGGGGGGGGTGGAGGGGTGGCTGGGGTGTCAGGGTTGGAAAGGCATTGTCAAAGCCGTGGCCGTCCATTGTTGTTTCTGGGCTCGCTCCCGTTTCCCGACGCCTACCTCGCCCATCTCTCCCCTGTCTCCGATTTCCTTCTCCGTCCACCTTTTTCCCCGGGCCTCCGTCTTTTTCCGGAGCGAGGGATGGGAACGCGGAAAAAGGGAAATGCGACAGATGTCTGGCACGGAGCTGTTGGCCCGTTTAGCGGCGTGGCTGCTTCAAGCTCGGCGGCGTTCCGCACTGTCTGCTCCTCCTCTTTTGGTGCCGGTTGTTAATACCCCAGGGGAGGTGCTGATGCCTCCGCTGAGGGTACAAACTTTCAGTGTTGTTGCCCTGCGTCTCTTCTTACAATCTGCTCCACCTTGTCATCCACCTGCTGATACAGACAACCTGGCATCCAGTGGATGATCAAGTGTTAGTGTGTTTCTTTGACTTTGACTTTGTTCCATTTTGTTGAAAGTAACTAAATACATTTACTCAAAAACTGTACTTGAGTACTTTACTTGAGTATTTACATTGTATTTATACTTTTACATTACAGAAGGAAATATTGTACTTTTTACTTCACTACTTTCATCTGACAGCTTTTTACTTTTATTAAAAACAGGTGATAATCTTATAAAATACAGCAAATTGTTACAGATTAAATCAGTGCGATCTAAACTTTTTGGTTACTTCTGTAACAATCTAATAGAGTCGACTGATACTGGATTTTTGTGGCTGATTGTTGGATTCTTAGGGAGTAAAAAAAAATTATTGATATTGATAAGTCAGCTGATTTTCTTTATTTTACATATATGTGTATAAAATCTACAATGGCATCAGGGCAGTAAAATGTAAACTTCCACTGGCATTTTTTAATAATAAAAATAATAAACAATAAAAAAAACCCAACATATATGCAGATATAGACCGATGTAGCCGTGCTAGACCAACAAACAGCCAGTAATATCAGCTGACTGATATATCTGTCCAGCTCTACAGTCTAATGATGTTAAAATAATTATCAATAGCAATCATTATGAAGTCATTTTTCAGTCCCAACATTTGTTAAAAGTAGAGTAACAGACATTTATTCAAAATACAATATTACAAAATTTGATTTTAAACATTTATTATACATTCATCTACCATTTTATTCAGATATTCCTTTTGTGAACCGAAGACTTTTGTAAGTACTTTCCTTAATTGATCATTGGTAAAATTAACAATCGTTGTTTAAATAAAATAAAATAAAATAAAATAAAATTTTGTTAATAACAAATAATACTAAGTGCATTTTTCCCCCTTAATCCAAGCTTTATTTCCACTGCAACATGTTGCATATTCTCTGTCAGCATTATGAAACATGTAAAGACATGAAGGTGAACATATTTAACTCATATACTTGTGTATCTCTGTTATATTTCAGACCTTTATTTGATAGTCAAATTCTCAACAACGATTAATTGATGTAAACCCATTTCAAGCACCAAAATAATAAAGTATGAAGAATTTCAAAAACCAGACTTCAGATTTTCAGCCTTATAGGGTCATCTCTTTATACAGAGCTCTGGGGCAAATGGGTGCCTCATATGCAAAATTTAGAGATTTTTCTGCAAATTCTGATATAAAGCACAGGGGTATCATGTTATATATAACCACCTTTAAAAGATGAATTTTAAAGAAGATGTGTAAAAATCGAGAAAATGCCCTTCTACATCAGAGGGAAAAAAAAATCCCAGAATTTCAGATTTGTGGAACTGTGAATGAACTTTCATTCTCAACTTGATTTGCCCATATGATCTGTATGTTCTGGTGTTTGTATGTAGTTTTTGGTGGATCATACTAAATTCCTCTAATATTAATAAATTTGTTTTTTTGTTTGTTTGGTTGTTCTTTTTTGGCCCAAAAAGACTGGCATTACTTACAAAAGCCCACAATGTGTGTATTCATACAATGTAAACCTCTCAAATGTCAGAAATACTAAATATGATTCTACAGTAGGGCTGAAACTAACAATGATTTTCATTATGGATTGATATCCCAATTGTTTTCATTAGAGCTGCAACTAACAATTATTTTCATCATTGATTAATCTGTTGATTATTTTCCTGATTAATCAATTAGTTGTTTGGTCAATAAAATGTATAAAATATTGAAAAATGTTGATCAGTGTCTCCCAAATCCCAAGATGACGTCCTCAAATGTCTTGTTTTGTCCACAACTCAAAAATATTCCGTTTACTGTCAGAGAGGAGTAAAGAAACCAGAAAATATTCACATTGAAGAAACTGAAATCACAGACTTTTTTTCCCTTAAAAAAACTGCTCAAACCAGTTAATCAATTATCAAAAAGTTGTTGATTAATTTAACAGTCGATGAATAAAGTATCTTGTTTTCATGATTAATCTTGGTCTATAAAATGCCAAAAAAGTGACGTCTCCAAATGAAATCTTTTGTCCAACCAACAGTCTAAAACCCAAAGACTCTTCATTTACTATCAAAGCAGCAAGTCATCACATTTAAGAAGCAGGAAAAAGCATCTTTTTTTTACATTTTTGCTTTAAAAAATGACTGAATTCATTGATTTTGATGAATTGATCACCAAAATAGTTATCAACTAATTTTACTCTGACTAACCACTGAATGGAGTAACCCTTGCTGCTCTAATCCACAGCAGACCAAAGCCCTGTTTTTAAATGTTCTCTACAGAAGTGCCTTTATTTTGACAAGGTTACAGTAACATGACTTCCTGCTGTCAGTGTGCATTTGTGCAATCGTCTTTCGATGTGAAAAGTTTGGGGAAATCCTGGTCAAGTGTCAGTCAGCCTGTTGTCAAATGGCCGTCAGCTCTGGGAGACAAAAGTTCACGGCGTGACTCAGCCTCCCTGTGATGTGGCTGCGGACTACAAACCAGAGCTGACAACTGATGTCAAACTGTAGTCCGTCCGCTCTCCGTGTGAATGATTAGCTGAATATTGGAGCTGAAGCTGTTCCCGTACATCGACGGCATTCAGGAACACGTGGAACAGAGGCCGGCGGGTTCGGGTCTTAATCGAGTTAAAGAATCTCACGTCCCTAAACTTTAGTCTGCTGCTGTTGTTGCTTCTGCATATTTTGCTCTTTTGCGGTGGAGTGTTGCTATGCAGCAGTCTGGGGACAAATTGATTATTCAGTCCGGAGCCCAGACAGCCAATTGTCTCCTGCTCCGCTTTGATTCGCTGAAATGTCATTCTGACTGATGCCAGCGGTGATAATTTCCTCAATGGCACAGTAAACACTAAATATTTACTGAGTCTGAATAGTCAGCGGCTCAATCTGATTTAAATGGTAATATTTGTATCAGAGTGGTCTGGAAAATAACTGGTCGGCACATTGTGGCATAGAAATGGAAAAAGCCTCTCTGTGTTTAGTAGTTTCTTCATCTCATACGGATGTGTGTGTGTCTGTGTGTGTGTGTGAGGGAGAAAATCTGCTTTCTGCAGCTTTAAACTGACAGAACATTTGTTTAAAGAGCCACATGCTTTATTTTCTGTATCGTTACAAATTAAAACCTCTGCATCATTTCCCCATTATGAACCTTAATCAGCAATTTGAGGACAAAATTCCCCCATTTTCGTGTAATATTATAGGCCGTGTGGTGTAAATATTTAAGACAGGATGATGAAGTGATTTTCAGAGACCTCTGTGTGTGTCCGTCAGCAGTCTGCGTGCAGTGTGTGCGCTTCCTGTAGTTTCTCTGTTTTACCAGCAGATGGGGAAAGGAAACGTGTTTATGGGATGAATGAAAGCATGTGCAGGAGCTGAGTGGGAGATGATTGCAGGGGCTCACGCAGCCGCTCCGCCGCTTCGCTGTCGTTTGATGGGATCAAACTTTTGTCGGTGTGGTTGATGTCAAAATTTGAGGAACTTTGAATCTTTAAAAACTGAATTATTTCTTTTATTTTATCAGGTTTTGTAATCCAGCTGCATCTGTGGACAATAATGAATGATTCCAGTAAAGAAAAAGCAGAAAATGAATAAATAATTTGTTTTTGTTGTAAGTAGTAAAACACTTACTTTAATTCTTGTTAAATCATTGTTTTGTAAAAAAAAAAACAATGATATATAATTCCTTGCAAACAGTTTCTTCACAAAGCATTTTTGATTTTTAAAAGCAAAGGAAGGCTTTTATTCTTGTTGACTTCTACATGTATTTCACTTTACTTTAAATGCAAAGACAATATGAATCAAATAAAGTCTCTGAAACTTGCTAACTTAAATTATAATTGACAAAAATTCAAATGACAGAAACAAAAAAGTTTGTGAGCTTGTGTCTCAACAATGGAAGAAAAAGTATCGACTTTAAAAGTTTTTTAAATAAATAGCTTCATGTTCTTTGGTATGAAATTGACTCACTGTGATTAAAACAATATATAATATTTAACCGTCATGTATTTACTATTTCTTAACGTTCTTAATTAATTAAATAAAAATGTAAGCTTTCTTCAGAGTGTATTTTTGAATTATTTTTGATAGAAATCTTGCAGTAATTCTCAGGTTACAATCTCCGCACTTTTTCCATTTTAAAATCTGACTCCAGATGCATTTAAAAAAACTTTTAGATTTTAAATGCATGAATCCGTCTTTGCATTTTTGAAAGTCTGTAAATGACAAATACATTATTAAATGCAGGTGAAATTGCTCAAAAAGTGTGACACGACACTTTCAGCTCCACTCCTGTGATTTGGGTGACAGACGCGGCGTCACGGCCCTCCGCCACCGTAGGTGGGTGAAGTTTAAGGTTGATTTAAGTAGCGTCGGATGGGGGGTGGGGTGGGGGGAGTTTGGAATCAAGTTACTCCGGTGCTTTAGAAACAGCACCACAGCCACTGGAGAAGCGACACACACACCTCACTCTCACTCACACACGCGCGCGCTCCCTCCCCTGAAAGGAGTGTCTCCGGGAGATGATTTCCTTCCCTTGCGCGTCGTCCCCCTCGCGCCCCCCTCCTCAACCCCCGTCAGCCCCCTCCTCGCCTCCCCCCCTCCTCCTCGTCCCCCTCCCCCTCCTCCTCCTCCTCCTCCTCCCTGCTACGCAGTGTAAACACAGTGTTCCAGAGGAATGTTGGACTCCCTGACCTCCACTGCAGTTCACTCGGTTCAGCCTGGCCGCGCTGTGCTCCAGCATCAGCAGCAGCAGCAGCAGGCCCCCCCCCCCCATCCCCCCAGCCACCCACCCACCACCACCTCGCCTCCCCCCATCCAGAGCCCCCTTCGCTCTCCACTCTCTCTAAATTTCCCCCGCCTCGCCTCACTCCTTCTTCTCCTCGTCTCGCCTCTCCTCCTCTTCTTCCTTTTTTTTCCTTCTCTTTACCCCCTTTTTTCTTTCCTGTCCTTGTCCCTCTCCACCACCACCACCGCCACCTCCCCAGCCTCTCTTTTTTCTTTCCCCCTTGTTCTCTCCTTTCTCCTTACTTCCTCACTACCCCCCTCCCCTCTTTATTTCTTGCTCTCCCCCCATCTCCCACTTGTGTCGTTCACCTCGCAGTCGCCTCGCAGCATCGCCGTCTTCTTCTTTATGTCTGCTTCACCTCACCGGATGGGGTTGGAGCGTCACAATCCTAACCGACGTGGTTTGGGCTGCAGCAGTAGTGACACCACCAGGTGCCAACATGTAGTAGGTGTCGTAAGGCTGCATGCAAACATGCACACACACACCTTGCTCAGACGCCATTGTGTGCAAAGCCTCACACACATGCACGCCCCACCTCTGCACCCTCCCGCCCCACTTTACTCTCCTGCTCCACTCCCGATCACCCCACCCCACCCCCACCCCCACTGCTCCTGCCCCCACCTCAGCCCACAGTGGACTGCGGTTCCTAGAAACAGGATACCGAGAGCCGGAGGCTTTAGTGTCTCTGAGCCTGCGAGGTGTCTGAGGGAACAGAAAGCAAAGGGTTACGAGTGCATCTGGCCGCCCGTCGCTCGGTTTGATTACCGAGGTGACAAGATGGCCAGAGCCAGACATGCACCGCCCGCACTTTTTCCCTGACTGTGGTGTTTTCGACGTGCCGAGGTTCAGGGGGTTTAATTGCCGCAGGATAGAGCAGATTATAAATACATGCAGCTGGTCATCGCAGGTCGCGCCGAATGTGAACGTCTGGGGGAATCAGAGGCTGTTTGTGTATTTGTAATGGATGCTGCTGGTGCTGCAGGGGCTACGCAAGGGCAGATACGGCCCCAGTCGGCAAATCAGCCAGTCAGTTTTACAGCCAGTCGGCCAGTCTGTCGGGCTGCCAGCTAACCTGAGCACCAGGGTCAGCAGCCAGCCAGCTAGCCAGCCCGCAGATAAGCACAGATAGCATGAATATAGATAGATCAGAGGAGAGAGCATTTTGTGTGTGTGTGTGTGTGTGTGTGTGTGTGTGTGTGTGTGTGTGTGTGTGTGTGTGTGTGTGTGACAAGGAGGGGGCTCTTTGAGGTCACGACTGGCCATTTTTAGCATACAGACCAAATCCTCTCACACTCAGAAGCATTAGTGCAGATTCATGCATTTACATTTGAATCGTCAGAATTTACTGGAATCGACTTCTCTGTTGTCGTGAACTCAACCTAAATACATTTTATTCATTCAGGTTAATTACACTTATTTTTTCATTTCTGGTCTTTATTTTCATAACATTCCAGAACTTACTAATAACCTGAAATCTTTTGAAATGATAAGTTGAAGATAAAAGGAAATCAAGTAGGTTTGTAATGTTGGTCAGTGACTGAAGATTTGTTGCTTCAGTTTAAAGATCTTAAACAAACTAAACATGTTTTCTCAACTACAAATGAATTAATACATTTATTGATGAGGAAAGTTTATTTAATTTGTCTTTTCAAATTCAATCAACTTAGAATTTTAAGGCAGCACAGGCATTAACTTAGTTAAAACAAATAGTTTAATTTTACAGCGAATCAGTCAATACAAGGTTCAGATTGTTGTAGTAAAAATAGCAATACAGACAGTAAAAATACTCTGTTACTGTTACAAGTAAATGTCCTGCATTTAAACAAGTTATCAGCAACGTATTTTTTATCATCAGATTATTATCACTGATGTATTACATCTAAGCAGTATTTAAATCTTTTCGGTTATTTAAAGTAACTGAAAAGTTACAGTTATTACAGTTATTAAAAGTACTGTATTTCCATTTTCTGCTACTTCATACTTCTACTTCATTACAGTTAAGAGGGAAATATTGTGCTTTTACTCCACAACATTTATTTGATAACTTTAGTTACTTTGCAGGTTAATTATATTAAATATAACATCTCTGTCAGGCGGAAACCTTGTATGTTGAAAACCGTTACTTTTCAGGAAATGAAAAAAAAAACTGTGTTTTGAAACTAATTAAATGCTTTTTAGTTCAAGTTTATACTTTTCATTGGTTAAATATTTGTTAAACTGACAGACAGTTGTAAAGGGTGACCAATAGCATTGATTTATAAAAAAAAGGACAAAATATGGTGGCAGTTTGTGTCCAACGACGATAATCAACAAATAAATTTGGTATATTTTAAGTTACCCTGCAGTGATGTAAAGTCATGAAAAGTAGCTCCACCTTTACCAGCTGTGATGAGTACATTAATACTTGAATATAATTATAATAAAAATAAATGTAATAATATAATACACATTTTTCTGAAATGGACCAATGAGTACCTTCACTGTACTTTAAGTGTATTTATATTTATGTATCATCCAGTCTGTTCAGTTGAATCTGCAGGACGTGGGCTGGTACGTTTGTCAAACACAGAGGGACAGATTTAGAGAAGTTGCCTCTCAGGAGGGAGGCACTCTGGATTTCTAAATTGGGCCGAGAGGGTTAATGAAGGAACTAGACTTGAAGATATTTTTGTAGACTACTGGATTCTATTTGTGTTGCAGCATGTTGCTGCAACACCAGAAACAGAAACCAGATCGGTGTCACGTTACAACGTAAAAAGTTTATTTTTTCAACAAGATGTTTCACACTTTAGAACAGCCTTTTCTTGTTTAGTGTGTTCGTATATTTGTCTTGTTGTAACGTGATAACATATTATGTTGTAAAAATATACATTATCACATTATAGCTTGAAATGTTTTGTTATACCAACTTATCATGCTTCTTGTTATAATGTTACAGCAATAAAAGTTATCACATTAAAACATCAAACTTTTCATGTTATAATAAGATAAATGGTACATCGTTATAACTAGGAAAGTTACTTGTCATATCTTGATAAGATTGTATGTTGTAATAACATAGGAATATGTCCTTATAACACAAAAATATCTTGTTATAACATGAAAAACATTAGTTGTAATGAACTTTTCATGTAAACATGATCCATTTTTCTTTTCCTGCCATGGCAACAATATACTTTTCTCTGTTTTTCCTCAAATGTCGAGAGGAGTAATGTGTTCACCAACAACCGACTGACTTTGATTTTGGTTTACTTTTGCCAAACACTTCGAGTAACTGAGTCAGAAATGGAGCCATTTTGGCTCTTCTGTATGTAGCACATAACAACACTGGCTCATTTTTACGCGCTGCCTGTTGCTTGTTTTGCCCCATTTGTCACTGTCCAGTGAAAACCACTTATCTCCGAGACGTCAACTTTTTAGGAGCGAAGAAAAACAACATGTTTTCAGCTCTGTGGCCATGAATTTTTAAGATGATCTAGTGGCTTTGTAAATGGTTTGTTTGGCTCAAGAAATAGGAAAATTGTTTCAGCTCATAAAGGAGCGCTCCCTCTTTCAGTTTTATCAAAAAATTCAAAATCGCCAAATTTGGAGAAAGGTGGTTTGGACTGATGCAGTACTACCTTAAAACTACAGATGTTACAGATGTACCCTGAGAGTGTTAAAACATTCAAGACTGCAAAAACCAATCAGTAACAAATAGTGGTTATCATATTTGGTGAATAACAGTAATATTATAAAAAAAAAAAAAAAACACACAGTGGGTCAAAACAACCCTGTGTCATGGGCAGGACGAGTGGGTACTGAGTGGGTAAAGTTAACCCATTACTGCCTTGGTAACTAATTGACCCAAAGTGGGTCAAATATTTGCACACAGTGACTTTAAGTGTGCATAAGTATGAAGAGATGGGAAACATTTGAGTATGCTGGCTTTGAAAAAAAAAAGAAGAAATGAAACAGAATTAGTGGTAGATACTAATAAAAATCTGAAAAGATCCAGTGTGAAAAATAAGTTGAGAAAACGCAAGGCAACTGCCTCCACTAGATTTTTGAGTTTTGAATAAAACTCTTTAGTTTTGAAATAAACAAAAAGTTTTGCCAGCCTATAATCTTGAGATAATGTTGAGATAATATGCTTTTCTTCTTTAAATAACTTGCATCTTTGAGTTTTAGAAACCTTTAGAAACCTTTTTTGGTGCTTGAAAATGAAATGATTGCGATTGACCATTTAACCATTATTCACTTTCTGTTCAATGAGTTTACTCAACAATTTTTCAAATACAAGTTTTTGGGTTTCTTGAAACTCGAATATTCAAGTTTATCTAAAGAAGAAAAGTAAATGATCTCAACCAGACATTATTAGCTGGTAAAACTTTTTTCAAAACTTAAGATTTTGACTGGAGCTCAAAACTCTATTGAAGTAATTTGCTTTGAAATTTTGAGTTTTAACTTGTTTGTTTTTGCAGTGTGGTGGGGACTATTTTACATTTAGTCTTGTACAGTATTTTGTGTACATTTCTCATACATTTGTATATTCACTGAGCGCAAATAAGGCATTTTGTAAAAGGTGTTTTATTACAAAATAATATCAAATGTGTTTGACTGTAATTTATGGTGATCTGTAGGTCAAATGACTGCTCTGTGGACTGTAAGGAAAGAAACTCAAATTGAATTAAGTGCTGCAAATATAGTCTTTCTCCATTATTGATTAATCTACTGAGTATTTTCAACTTAATCGTTCGGTCTCTAAAATGTCAAAGAATTGTAAAAAATACCCAGAGCCCAAAGTGACGTCTTCAAATTGCTTCTTTTGACTCTTCATTTACTGTCAGAAATGACAAAGAAAAGCAGCAAATCCTCACATTTAAGAAGCTGGAACCAGCAAATGTTTGACATTTCTGCTTGAAAAATGACTGAAACGATGTAATCGATTATCGTAGTCAGCAGCTAACTGGCAAGTGGCATGATACACACTGCACTTTATGTTGTCTGGTTGAAAAACATCCTCTGTTTCCATTTCTGAGGTTAGAAAAATGAAAAGTAACACGAATCCAATGTATTGAGTCAGTGTTGTTGGACTTTAAACTTTTCCATCCTCCTCCTCTTCCTCATCATCATCACCAGCCTGACTTAATTCTCTCTCGTGATCTTCCCTCCATTAACATTAACCTCTGCTGGTACTTTTCCTTGTCTGTCTGTCTTGTCTGTGTGTCTGTGTGTCTGTCTGCTGGCCTGGCAGCTCTTCCTTCCTGCCTCCTCCTCAGCCAATTGGGACCATCTCTGCGTTCGCCCCGGCTGCTTTTATTTGCTTACATCAATCCCAGACGCCGTGTAATCAACCAGTTACTCTATATGTAATTATGTATTCGTTCTCCCTTAGATTGTGATCCTCGTGCCGTAGGATGGTCAATTACTCAGGTGGCATGCAGTAATTGTTGCACACAGATAATGGAAGCGATGCTGGTGGAGGAACATGTGGTTTGCTTGCTCATTATGCTGACAGGAAAGAGGAACTTGGCTGACCTCTGCTGGGCTCTGACAGGCAGTGTTGCAGATGTTGATCACAGTTAATGATTTGATCCAGGATGTATATGTGTTCTCAAGGCTTCCTCTGGCTTCTATTAACCACAGAGTGGCTTCAGGGATCATTAGAGAGTCAGAGCTGCATCCTGCTGTTGTCCTCCAAAGAGTTTCATCAGTGAGCAGCAGTAAAGATGGAGTTAGTGTCTAAATATTAAATATTATGTATTTTAGATGAGCAGTGAATGTAGGGATGTCCCTTTACATAAAGCCTGTTCTAAACCAAATCCGTTCTGGGGTCTCATTGTCGTGTTTCTCTCCACCAAATTATATTGTTTAACTTGTTTGCCCAATAGTATCTGTTAAAGTTTGGGAAACCAAATGCTTAAACTTGTAATTTTTTTTTTTTTTTTAGCAATTCTAGCTGTCATAATGTTCCACAAGAAAGGAATAATTATTGAATCTAGCTTCTCTGAGAGTTTGAATGGTTTGAAGGACAGGACTGATTGAAATAACGGTCACGTGTTATTTTTAGGGCTGGGCAAGTTAACGCGTTATTTTCACGTTAATTCATTAGACTATTAACGCCGATATTTACTTTATCGCGCATTAAAGCATGTTGCTCACATGCTTTTATTTTGTGAAAGTCTGTTGCTGGCTGCTGCAGTGTAGGGGTTTGACTCACTTTCCGGAACAGTAGGTGGCGATAATGCGCCAATGAGCTGGCTGCCAGCCCAGCCGCCGTTTCAAACAGAAGAAGAAGAAGGTGAATAGCGCTGGCTGTTGCGGAACCGGGAAAGGAAAAAGGAAAACGCGGAAAAACCAAAGCAGACATAGAGAAGGGTAAAGTCACGGAGCTTTTAAATGGCCATAGACTGGTAATGCTGCTCCCTGTTAAAAGTTTCTGCTGTTACCTCAGAAGTTGCCTGTTTGTCCTGATTGTGGCTCAGGATTTTGTTGGTAGATTTTTTTTTATTTTTCATAAAGAGAATGTCCTGTCACTGGCAATAATCTTTAATTTATTATTATTACTATTATTATTTATTTTATTTATTATTTTTTTTTATTTATTTATTTATTTTTTTTTTCATTTTTTAAGTTGAGATTTACACTAAATATGTGTTACTGATAAGTGCTGATGTTAAAAGTGTTTGCACAACAAATGTTATGGCACTTTCGTTCATATGGCAGCAGAACATTGAAATAGAAGTGCTCTTTACACTACTTTTGAATTCATTCTTGGAGTTTGCGTATACAATGCGATTAATCGTGATTAATCAGGCAAATTATGCAATTAATTGCGATTAAAGATTTTAATCGTTGCCCAGCCCTAGTTATTTTACAATACATTAATATGACATACCAAGCCTCACTTTGTATCAAATTAGACAAAAATTAAAATGAATGTGTACAAAAACTAGAACAATTCATTGGACAGTATTAGACCCTGTATTAGACTTTAATTGAGGGTACTTAGGGACACATTACAACACAACTGTACAGTAAACTAAAGTATATTATTTCCCACTGTTGGACCCTTATTAGACTGTATTAGAGTGTTATTAGAGACTGATCACAATGAAACTGTTCTGCAAACTGAAGTGTATATTAGACCCTTATTAGAGGGTAATAAGGGTCACACTGAAACATGACTGTACTATAAACTAAAGTGTGTTATTTCCTACTGTTAGACCCTTACTAGACTTTGTTAGAGGGTAATTGGGGACACATGAGAACAGACCTGTACTGTAAACTATTATCAAGGTTTAATAGTGGGACATAATACACTTTAGTTTACAGTACAGTTCTGTGTCCCTGATTACACTTAATAAAACTGCATCATTTCCCACCGTTAAACCCTCAGGGCACATTACAACAGAACTGTATTGTAAAGTCTTATAAGGGTCTAACAGTGGGAAATAATGCCCTTTAGTTACAGTGCAGTTCTGTTGTAATGTGTCCTGATTAGCCTTTTATAAAGTCTAATTAAAGGTCTAATAAACGGTTTAATACTGTCCAATACATTGTTCTAGTTTCTGTCCGATCAAAGTCAAAGTGAGGCTTGTTATTTCTTACTAGTGTACTGTAAAATAAAGTGCGACCGTAGAAGTGTCTCCATCTTGTTCGCATCAATCCTCCCTGCCATGGACAGGAGTGGCGTTTGTCTGTAGCAATATGTCAGCTTTTCATGTGTTGTTTCAATGTTTCTCAAATACTTAATAGACCTGTGGGCTAGTTTGAATCGACTGAAGTTAAAAAAAAAATCTTTTTTCTTCTTTATTGTTAGTGAGAGGCATCAGTTCACTTTTCTTCCAGTTGTCTGTCTTCTGAAATATTCTCATATGAAAAACTGCTATGAAAATGCAGATTATTTTGACCCTGAGTGACCAGATGTTTGTTAATATGAATGTATAATTGAAGTGTATGATGGTCAGCTCTTTAGCAGTCAAATCAATGGTGACGAGGGGTGAAAAACTATATTTTTCACATTTTCTAATACGAGTTTTGAATGTAACCCCCCGTCACTGACCACGCACATAAGAAAGAGAGCAGACTCTGAAGCGGGAGACTTTAGTGAGACGGGAAAAGAAGAACGATGGAGGGAGTGAGAGAGAGAGAGAGAGAGAGAGAGGGGAAGCAGATGGCTGGAAATATAGCCTGCTAAATTATTCATCTAGGCTGGAGTCTGGAGATAGATAGATGGATAGGAGCTGGCATGGACACTTTTATTAGGATTCCAAGAGCTGTGAGGAGAGTGGTTCAAAACACCGTGATTGCCTTTTGAGACTAAGAAAAGTAATTGCATCAGGTCTGGGGAACGGCTATTTGCTGGAGGAATTAAATCTCTTGTATTAAATTAAACTGTGAAAAGAAGGACAGATACGCGCGTATACCTGACTTGTGAAGCATAAAAATAAGTTTCAGCCGCCCATTAGATGTGATGGTTTCAGCCGCAGTCATTTATTTCCTAAAGCCAGTGCCCGCAGAGTGTAACACTTAAGAAGAAAAAAAAAAGTGAAGAAAAATCTTTTACAAATGCTTTAATTTTGACCGACTCCGTGTGAAGTGATTCAGGAGGCTGAGTGCTGTCTGGAAAAAAACGCCAGGAGCCCGAACGTCCCAGCTGCCCTCGACAGTTTGGGTTTCAGAACAAGTTGTCTTAACAGTGAGGTCGAATTAAAATGAAAAATGGTCAAGAGGGGAAACAATCCGGTTCGTAAAAGAAGATTTGTGGTGGTGAATGTCTGCTGCGGGGACTCCGGAGGTCCTTGAGTGGGTTTGGGATGGATGAAGTTCACTATAATTCACCAGGATGTAAAAATTCGACTATTTAATTGCTGTAATTTCCGATTTTAACACTATTTTAAGACAAATATTTGCGTTGAAACCCTGTCTTTGCCTTCAGATAGCTGCTGTTTGCTTTATTTCCCCTGTCAGTATATCAACATATAGAGACAGTAAATATTCTCCCCCCATGTTCCATTTTTCCAACTTATCTTCGTGCATCATGTGCATCATATATGACTCTCCCAGATTCATAGACGCACGCACACACACACACACACAGATGCACACACACTTCTGAGTGGAGGGCTCCGGGGAAATAGAGCAGAGAGGAAGCTACGTGCCTTCGCCAAGCAAGGGCTGTCTGGTGTCATGGCAACCGGTGCAGATTACCCCACCCTCCATCAGTCAGAGAGAGGAGAGGAGAGGAGAGAGGAGAGAGGGATGGGCACACACACACACACACACACACGCATGAATGTATGGAGGCGCACACGAAACTGTTACACAACATCCCAAATGCTCTTATAGGGTTTTGAATGTGTGCATTCTCTCCTCTGCATCAGCGATATCGTCCCCAGCTGCGGTGGTAAACACAGAAAACCTGAATCGACAGGCGAGCGCAGAGGTAGAGAGGAAGCGAGGAAGAAAATGAGGCGGGAGGGAGGAGAGTGGATGATGAGAGTGGTGCAGGGAGAGGTTGCGATGTGTGGAGGGGCCATAAACATATAGTAGAGCTAAATACGTCTGGGGGATATACTGTTA
Source organism: Lutjanus argentimaculatus (assembly GCA_034769285.1). Classification (NCBI taxonomy): domain Eukaryota; kingdom Metazoa; phylum Chordata; class Actinopteri; order Lutjaniformes; family Lutjanidae; genus Lutjanus; species Lutjanus argentimaculatus. The sequence goes on from JAWZSL010000001.1 coordinate 101,034, forward strand.
TTAAAAGCAGTAAGGTTATCCGACGAGCAGCTTTACTGTGGGGGTGGACAGTTTGCAACGTGCTAACGCGTTTCCACGCCGCCAGAGTCCTATTGAAGTGAATTTAGCGGGAGATATTATTCTCCGAGTGGTGTGTGTGTGTGTGTGTATGTATGTGTGTAGGTTAGTGCTGCAGCCTGAGAGGAGAGAGGAGAGGAGAGGAGAGGAGAGGAGAGGAGAGGAGAGGAGGGATGCTGGGCAGGAGGAGAGCAGAGGCAGTGATGCATGGACGAGCTGACAGCCCGAGAGGAGGGGGGGGGGAGATAATATTAGAGTTTGCATGAGGGTAGAACAGGGTAGTTTGAGATTTTTGTGGCAAAAAAAAGAAAGAGAGATAGGGTGTGGGAGAGATAAATGGCACCAGCGTGAGAGAGAAAAAAAAAGAGATGGGGAGGGAGGGAGGGGAGCCGAGGCCATTTGAGGATATCGCCTCCTAAATTGACTGCGGCACAGCCATCGTCCACAGTTACATCACAGCTGAGCTCAAACTCAGGATGAACCCTTCTCCCCTCCCCTCTGCCTCTTTGTCTCCGCCGACCTTAAAGCACCTCAAAGCCAAGTTTTGACCGTATGGCAATTAAGCAGAGGAGACTGAGCGTGTGCGACGGGATGTATCATATATTAATAGGACATGCCGGTGGCTGAAGTCCCGAGCAGTCGTTTTCTTCTCGTCGTCTTTGCAGTCGTCGTCGGTCGCGGCGACGTGGTTGTAATCAGCCTCATTAAGGTCCTTGTACACACTGTAAACAAGGCACGGCGCTCATTTGAAAGGCTGCGTCCTCCACGGAGGAGTGGTCCGTGATTAGGAATCAATTAGCATCACAGCCATGACCGTGGTGCATGGAATCATCATCAGCCACTGCACACAAAGTACCTTCGTCTTAAATGAAACATCCGCCCGGTGTCAGCGGGTCTGAGATGAATATGAACAATATTTGTTATTTTACAACCTTTATTTATGCAGGGAAATTGGAGTGAGCGCGCTGCTCTTTTCCAGCATCATTACCCAAGCTCCTATAGCTGCTCACGCCGGGGCTGCCCAGTGCAACCACAGTCTGCAGCAGCTCTCTGCAGGAGCAGTCGGGGGTTCAGAGTCCTGCTGAAGGGCACCTTGACGGCATATGTTAATGTATGTAAGGGTGCTGATTTACCTTCATTGTTCATATTTAATACGGGTATTAACTCTACCTGTAACCTTCAAATAATTCCATGTGAAGCATTATTTACCTACGAACTTTGCTTTGGTTTTCTTTCATTACTATTATTTAGAAAAAGCTTAATTTGTTGGGATGTACTGATTAGAGATGTTCTGATACTGATACTTGGATACCGATACCTGAACTTTGCGTGTCACCTGATACAGAGAACTGATCCAATATCAGCTATTGCAACATATGTATGTGCATGCATCCGTGTGTGCGTGGATTCACACACACACACACACACACACACCACACACACACACACACACACAAACTTGGCCTCGGTGGCTGGAGTAGTGATAAGTAACACCAGTGAGAAAAGGAATTATCTGCCAAGTCCAGTAACACCTGCCGCAAAGCTTTATGACAAACAGTTCATGAGTTATGAAGGGGGTGTGGCTAAAGTATGGAGGCGAGGCAAACTTCTAATGAATAAGGAACTCTGCTTAATGTAATAATGACTCCCACAAGTGTCTAAAACAGTTAATGAGTTGTGGAAGGGGTGTGGCTAAAGTATAGAGGGTGGGACATAAGTCATTTATGGAAAATGAACTCTGCTGAGTGCAGTGATGTCTCCAAAAAGACAAAACAGTTCATTAGTTATGCACCGTTTTTGTTTCAGACCGCTCCCACTGCCACGCCCACTTTTTTGCCAGTTGACGTGAACAAGTAATCAGCTGTCCTTTGGCTTTTGACCAACCTGTCCGCACGATCTTGTGTGAGTCTTGTGTGGGTAATATTGTTTATATGATATTCGTGCCAATAAAAAATGTTGAATTGAAAACCGATCGCATCAGCCAGACCACATTTGGCACGTGGCACGTCTGTCTCGCTCACGCTGTGATCAGATCTCAGTCAGGTTCAAATGCAATCTGTACAACTGGCCACATCCTTCTGAAAAAAAACATCCTCCCAACAAGTTGAAAGGTCACCTAACTCCCAGGCCCAGTCTAATCTTATCCCGGTACAAACAATTAGCTCCTGGGCCCCCAAGAATTCCTCAGTCCTCCCACTATTGGTGTGAACTGTACATTTTTCCTGTGCTAGAATATTAACCAGCCGCAGATTTGCTGTGTGGCGATTTGATTCAACATATTATTTCAGAAATATGCTACATACAACTACAAAACTGAAATTATGAAAGTCTTAAAACTAGATTTGAACATGCTTAAGTCCTGCCAAGATAAGATGTCAAAGCAGTGCCCACCTTTAGGCCTTCATCATGAAATTTAAAGGAGCAATATGTATCCATTGTACTTGCAAAAATGAATACATCAGTCCAAATAGTGAGTTGGAGCCATAAACTGTACATTAAATAGGTTGTAATCCTGTTTAATATACAATCTGCGGTTGAAGCGAGTTGTTTCCCCCTGTCCCCTTCTCCCCAGACACAGCAGAGACAGGCAGGCTGCAGGAGCACTGCAGGAGTGCAGAATGTATGCGTCCTCATAAACTGACAATCACAAGTGCCTACAAGTCCACCACTGTACGTTGATTCGCTGTTTATAACTGTCAGTTGTCTGTCAATGTAAAGTTAAGCTCGTTAACCTGAAAACAAAAACCCACTGCTCTGAAGTAACACACTCTGGATGATGAGTTAGGTAGCTGCCTGCCAAACTCCATTAACATTTTGCTCAATTTAACAGTTGCAAACATCTACGCCTTCTAAAAGATTTGTAATGATTTCTTACGACTCATAAACACACACTTACCAATTCGGCAAACATTTGGCATTAATTTGAACTCTAATTAATGTGAAACAGACATATAAAACAGTTATTCCGGTCTGGAATGGACCTTTCAAAGGAAGATACTTCAGCTGTAGCGTTCATGTCAAGTAAAGCAAGTAGTTCAACTTGACATGTTTTCTTGATCTCTGATGACAAATCACGGTAATTTTATGATTTATTACGGTAAATATATTACAGATTTCTCCTTTAAGTATTTTAAAATTTCAGTTATATGAACACAACCCAGTTGAGAACCAGTGAAACGTTCGGGATTCCCAGAGTTCTGGGATTCTGGAGCAGTTTGCCCAGCAGCAGTTTTGGCTGGTTGGCAGCACTGTCGGGGGATCCCCTGAGAGTATGCCATATTGCTTCCCTTCACCTCGGACGCACTCAGATGTCCGTCTACCTAGTTTCTATCTCGTGTGAGCAGAGTCAGAGAATGGCAATGCTAAGTTTGACTTGTCAGACAACTAAATGTGACTTAAAAACATCAGCAAAGGTTGCGTTCAGTTCAGGTGTCTGTTGGCTCTGGTATGCAACATGCCGACTGACCGGCACACCTAGATGGAACAGAGCCAACGTTATCAGTTGCACCTGTGAGAGACACAGTGATTCCAACATAGTTTCAACATGAGACCAGTAGACTGTAATTCAAAGCAGGTACAAGGACAAGAAAGGCCAAAAGACATTTAGTAATAATTCTCGATGGTTGTTTTTTTTTTTTTTTTTTGACTGATTTCACCGGGCAGGTCAGGTTGACCGTTTAAGGTTCCTCCCACTTGGCTCAATTAAAATGTTTATGATTCTGTAGACATTAATCTGTTTTATCTCTTTCTCTCATCAGGAGCTGCCAGGACAGGAGGGTGGAACACAAACATGACCTCATGCAGTGATCTGTAAGTACTGATGTGCCATATTCTGGACATAGTTGAGGAGAGTTTGAGGTCTTGGGAGGACAGACTGGTAGTGGTAGTGAGAAGTCACATGAAATACCCTGATATATAATCTTTTGGCTGTGGAGAAAGATAAATTTCACTCCAGATTTTATGCTCATTTAACTAGATGAGACTGCGCTGAAGATGGTCTGGCTGTTGCCTTAAAAAAATCTTATACTTTTTACACTTGGTTATTTGTGATGTTGTGGGTACTCTTCCAGCGTCATTTCTGGAGACGCCCCTCTGGCCTTATGGGGCCTGTTTCCCAAAGATATTTGAGACCAGTCTGTAGTGTTAGACTCGTCTTAATTTTGCTCATTGATTAGTCGATTGCAAGTTAGACTATTTCGCAAAAATAAAGACTGACCAACTGTAAGCCAAAAAAGGTAGACAACTTTACCCCAGGCTGACTCAGGCTTAAGACCCATGTTGCCATGGTAACAATCAGTGCCACCAACTGATGAGGAGCACCCAACAAGAAAAAAGAGGAAAACATGGCTCATAATTTGTGGATTTTGTTGGGGTAAATGGAGCTGAGCGGTTAGGTGCAGTCACTTGGTTGGCCTTTTTTTTTTTCTTGAAAAAGGTCTTAATTTACCCAGAATTCATTGTGCCATAGTCCTACTTAAGATAGTCAAGAACTGAACTGTTATAGGCAATGGATGAATACAGATGTCAAACTGAAGTCTGACTATCTGATATATCTAATTTAAAGTCGAAGCCTGTTTGTGTGAAACCAGCCCCTGATGTGCCATCGAAGTCAGATGAAGTTATAGAAAGAGCAAGAAAGTCTGCATATGGCTTTTTTTAAACTAGGGCTGCACAATTAATCACAATATCAAAGACATAACAATATGGTCAAGTGAGATATCCAAATCACAGAACCAGAACCAAATCACAACTTTTTGAAATATGTGAACAGGAAAATGTGTGAGAAAACAGCATTATAATGAGGTACTGTAGTGCTGCAGAGATGACCTGGCCTACATATCCTGTTCTACAGAAGAAAGAAAACATGTTTGTTTTGTACAGAATCCAACAAATATCATATCATCACAATTTTATTTATGTATTTATTTATTTTTTGGTAAAAATTAAAACTGTAACACAAAAATGATTCATTCCCACTAATACACGTATCACATATCACAGTCTCAATTTCAGTCAAAATAATCACAGTATGACTTTTCACTGTATCATGCAGCCCTGTTTTTAACTTCTGTTCCATTCTGTTACACACTTAACTATCCTACATTGGCTTACTTACATAAGTTGCATCACGAATGTTAATTTCTTGAACTAATGTACATATTTTAACCCAAACCAAGATCTTTTCTATAACATAACCAAGTATTTTTATGACGTAAACCTGACTAAGCTGTTTCTGTGCCTTTACTTACTTAATTTTAATGTTTTTGTGGCTTTTTTGCCTTTAATTTATAGGACAGCTGAAGATATGACAGGAAAACGTGAGATAGAGTGGGGAAATAACATACAAACACAAAACTGCATTATTAGCTCATTCTTGCCAGAACTAATATATCTGCTGAAAAAAATAAATGTTACATGAACAGATTCAGCCACAATGTCCGCAAACTTGCACATGTATTTTTAAGCTAGTAGCATTATGTCACACACTCACTGCGGCACAGCTGATGGAGCTGAACTGAGTTTCTGTGAGTGAAACACTTCCAATAACTCTAGAGCGTTGTGAAGTCCAAAATTAAAAATGCCTCACATTATCTGTATTAAAGGGGCGGTCTGCAGCAATCTAACAGCACCACAAACTACATTTATTAAACTAAGTGTATGCAATTATTCTGTAAATGTTACTTAAACAGCTACAAGAGGTCAGAGTCTGTTACGTGCCCATTGTGGTTCAAAAACATCTTCCTACTAATAATTACTAATAATTACTACTAGTAATATTTTTAGTGGTGAGCACGGTGTGCTGTCATGCTGATTTGAGCACATTCTAAATGTGTAGTTGACCAATCAGATTGCTTTGTTGGAACTACTTAGTGTGTAATAGTAATTGACTATGTAAACCTGCCGCCATAGGAGCAGTGGTAAAATGACCCGGAACAAGCCACAATTTACAGAAAGTGTGCGTGTGCAGGCACGTATCACGGGCCAAGCTGCCATTAGCTGCAGCTAATGTTTACTTTCATACATTCATCATGCTAAGTTTTGTGCCCTCAGCTACAACACTCACGCTTTATTTTAGGGCTGCAACTAACTAATTTTCAGTTGATCAATCAGTTGATTATTTTAATAGTTGTTTTCCTATAAAATGACAGAAAATGGTGAAAAATGTTGATCAATATTTCCCAAATCCCAAGATGACGTCCTCAAATGTCTTGTTTTGCCCACAACTCAAAGATATTCAGTTTACTGACATAGAAGAGTAAAGAAACCAGAAAATATTTGTATTTAAGAAGCTGGAATCAGAGAACTTTGACCTTTGTTCTTAAAAAATTACTCAAACGATTATCAAAATAATTGATTTATTTTATTTTCGATTAATTGTTGCAGCTGTACCTTATTTCCTCATTCACAAACTGTGGATGTAATTCATTCTTAGCTACTGCTCCACTAACATTTGTGTGACCAGACTCATGTGGAAGGAAGCTTACATGGCATCAAAATCTATTTCACAATAAAAGCCCCATTCAGGATCAGTAGTCTCTACAGTATATACCACCAAGCAGTGAAAAATTTCCTTTTTAAAAATGTTTAATTTGCAACTGACACTTTATCCTCCTCAGTGCTGCAGTGGACATGTCCCATAACTCTCCCCTGCTGTCTCTGCCTTTGATGTGCCAACAAGACGCCGTTTGAAATCCTGTGCAGACACATACTGTCGTTTGCAGAGGATTTCAAAGGTTCTTCTGTCATCCTGAGCGCCGGCAGAATCTTGGAGACGAGTGCTGAACACGTCAGGTTCCCGCGTCCTCGCTTTGTGTCTCACGTTCGGTCTCTGTCCGTGTGTGATGCAGCTGTTAGCGTTCGGTGGTCATCACCCTATAAATACAGCAGCTGACTGATGGCCGCTGCAGCAGCTGTCTGTTGTCCCGTGCAACACGGACACATAATGTACACACAGATACAAACGTGCAAAAACACGGGCGGCGTGTTTGTTGTAGTTGTAAAAGCGTTTCGCAGACTCCTTTAAGAAGAGGGAAGAGAGCTGACACTGATCCAACACATTTCCTTTATTTCTTCTGTTCTTTCTTTTCTCTGTAAAGACTTTCTGTAATACAATCACAGTTTCACCTGTTTTATCATTCACTATTCACTGTATTCATGAGTTTAAAGAATTATGGGATTACTCTGGCTGGTGTGGTTACACAAAACCCATCACACTCATTTAATTAATAGCAAGTCGCTTATCTTTTAGAATGAGGTCTGTCTGAAGTCCAGGTCTGTGATTTTTAATTGATTTATTTCTTGCTTTTTTATTCATTTTTAGAAAGTATCCCTCAGAATGGGTGTGTGAGTGTGTGTATGTGTCGTTGTGGTGGAAAGATGTCTGAGTATATGAGACAAGTGTGACATGATGGCAATTTTACTGAAAGAACTTCCAGAAATCTCCACCAAAGATCATTGAAAACTACAAATTAGGGCTGTCACAATATCAGGTTTTCACTACACTATTATCGAGGCCAAAAGAATCCCCTGTGATGATATTATCTATAGAAAATTAAAATAATAAACTATTCAATGCTATCAATAAAATTCATCTTTAACTTTAACATTTTTTGGCAAAGGGATTACACTCAAAAGTACGAGTGTAGGGAGGCAGAGAGAGTGTGTAACCATAACTGTACAAAAAGTCTACAAAAAGTGCATTTACACTTAATGCATAGTGAGGAGGGTGTGTTGTGTGTGTGTGTGTGTGTGTGTGTGTGTGTGTGTGTGTGTGTGGTGTCTTTGGGGACAAAGCAATAACATAAAGAAATGGAAGTGATTTAAAAGCAGTATGTTCAAGAGGCCCTGGATTATTTGTTTGTGTAAGTATAGAATTAAGTGTTCCACTGGATTTGGTGACCTGTCACATTAACGCAGGGAACGTATCTTATATCTGGTCATTGGTATGAGGAGTTGTGATTAAAGGTTTGGGTTGGCCACAGAAGATTCTCAGACTTTAAATTGGGCCATGGCATTTTTATGTTTGGGAATGGCTGATTTACACAATATTATTGTTTGTGTTTTTAATATGGTATCAATATTTCATTTCTTAAATATCATGGTTATCATCAATACCAGTATATTGCTACATACATACTACAAATATTAACAAAGAAATAAGATGAAATGGTATATGATTTTTAAAAATTTTAGGGTTATTCTGACATTGATACCCATAGTGGGGATGCCTCTGAAACCACTTAAAATGCTGGACTAGTTCTGGGCAAGTATGCAAGTTTATGTGTAAATACAATATCACTTAATTCCCAGCAGCATTCCGTATGCCGAATGGTTTTGAACCAGAGCCAGGCTTTGCAACAATGAAACAGCCATCATGTTACGTCTATAAAGTTTAGAAGTATACAACTATAAAAAATATAGGAATTCACTCATTCTTGAGAAGTGATTTATGATTTTAACCTGATGGAAATCTGAGACACTTGACAGGGCCAATATTTTCATAAAGAAATCAGTTTTAAAACAAAGGTGATTATAATAGCACATTTTATACCTTTGTTATCAGTATGTGTTGTTAGTTTTAGATTTTGAAGCTTTTAATACATTTTTTTAATTGTTCAAGTTTGTGAATTCTTGTCTGGGACAGCTGTGTTTTCTGGCACAGAGCAAGTTTAGAAATTAAAAAGGATTAAAGCAAACCTTAAATTACATATATTTTATATATATAAATCCTTAAAGAATACATTTTCACCAAAAAATTATCATCAGAGTGTTGGTATTAATCATTTTTAAAGTTTCCATTTATATTGGATTGATACTCAGTACACAAAGTTCGGGTACTGAAATCAGCATCAGGAGGGAAAAAAATGGTATCGGAACATCTTCCAAAAAAAAAAAAGAAGAATCCTGATATATCAGCCTAAGCCAATTATGAAAGCTTTGAAATGGATTCGATGTGGACAGATAAATCCGCCGGGAGCGTTTCCCTCCTCTGTCTGCCACACATGACAGCAGAGAGTGGCAGTGAAACAATGATGCGGATGTTGAGGATCCCACATTTATCCTCCCTATTCAGCACCGCAGCAGCTGCACAGACATAAGGAGAGGCATCATTACAGCGAACCGAGGCCTGTTAATAGGCCCGCGACGTGGGGGGCCCTGCCGGCTCTGCACGGGGCTCACGAGAGGGGAGAGGAGAGAAGGGCGGGAGAGCAAGGGGAGGTCAGGGGGTTAGCGAGGAGGACAAGATGTGGGAGGAGTGTTTGAGACAGGAGGAGCAGGGCGGTGAGGGAGACGGAGTGAAAATGAGTTTGTGTACAGTACAGGGTGTATTTTTATCTTTTCCTGAATGAAAGAGCATGAATGGAGCGGGATTGCTTTGCCAATTGGCTGTAACCCAGCAAACATTGCAATGATGAATAGATGTTGATATGATGGCAGCCACATTGAAAACCCATGTAGGTACAGAATCAAGTAAAAGCTGAGATATCTGCACCCACTACTAGCTACTAATCACACAAACCCTGTTTCTGCTGCTTCCAAGTTAACAAAAAATCAGTTGCTGCAAGTTTTACTCCAAATTATTACCTGAATTTCAGATTGTATCTCATTTGTATGTCACTTTGGACGAAAGCACCAAAATGAACAAATGTAAATGTAAAAACCTCAGCCACAATTAGCTGGTGGTATTCCATGTTTTTGTATTTATTAGCAAATTAAATGAAAAGGTTATTTCGATACAGATACCAGCCTCTGATACTGATACTAAAATGCTGGATCACTATCTGCGAGTACGTGAGTCTGTGCACCAATCTGATATCGCGTAATTTATTAGCCACTAAACAGGGCACACTGTACCCCAAATATTTTTAACCTGAGCCAGGCTATGCGATAATGAAAGCAATCATATCATATCCATACAGGGTTAATAGTATGCAGCTGTTAAAAAATTAATAATATGTGTTTTTTATGCACTGGTATCGGATCGGTACTCAAATTGGCCAGTATACAGGTAGTGGAATCGGTACTGAGAAGGAAAAAATGGTATCGGAACATCTTTTCTAAAATAAAAATTGAGACATCTTATTCCTCTGTGCCATAGAGCTCCATGTTCTGTGTTACAATTCTGTGTAAAGAAAAAAGGTTTTTCTTTTAGACACATTATACATATTAGAAAGTTGCTGCTAAAAACGTGAAAAGACTGCGAACTATGTAATACTGAATTGTAGAGTTAGACCATCAAACTGTTGTACACAATTTCTGTATTTTGGGCAGACCTGAAGTATGGCTCAGTGGTCCCCGAACACTATATAAGCTCTGCGGACCGACTCACGAAAGGCACCACCCACCCCTCATCCTCCCCAACAGTCTGTCCGGAACATACTTTCAGTGACTCTCTTAGTCCAAATCAGCCCTGCAGGTCACTTCAGCTCACTTCAGTTCCAACAGCTTGTTGCAGAAGAAAAAAAAATACCTTCCTTTCCTCTAGAGGTCTTTTCGGACGTTTTTGACTTGATCAGAATGTGGAATCTCCATAATGTTCATAAGAATTATTTAAAATGAAATTTGTACAAATATTAAAAAGTGGGCACCCATACAGAGAGAGAGAACAGCAACACAGAAAGCAACCTAAGTTACAAAAAGAGTTAAAGTGTTACATGATGTTACATGGTCTTGTGAAGTTATGTTGCGGAAAGTTACGGTTCGTGAAGTTACTGTAAGTGCCATTTCAAGAGGTGTATGCATGTATGTAGGACACTGGGTTGTCTGCTAGGTGTCACCTTTGTGTTTTGGGTCACATGTCTACTTAGGTAGGAACCTTTCGTCAGGCGACAGGTGTTGCTAGACGGTGGAGTGCAAATAGGTTTTTTGACCACTACACCAGCACGCCATGCCGGGTGAAGCTTTTGTTGATGTATTTGTGAATGTTGGATTTATGGATCTTGATGGACGCTGATTTTGGACTCTAGCATGTAACGCAATGAAGACCAGTACGGTGAGCAATGAACTGTCCATAAAAATCAATGATGAAGAAGTGGGACGTTGTCATTTCACAAGACACAGCGAAGAGGTGCACGACAAGCGTGTCAACTTAGTTATTAGCCTTAGCCTACACTTTAGGCTTTGCCGCTGTAGTTACATTTTGTGAAGTTACATGAAGTTATGTTACATGAAGTTAGTGAAGTTCACTCTCCTTCTCAAAACCCCCAAGTTTATCTTTCAGTGACAATAATGCACCACATGATCAGACCTGATAACAGGTCTGCTTGAACCTAGATTACATTGAGACATTATTTAAAATCATCATGATTCTCTGGCAAGTTCTGAAACATATTCAGGCCTGGAATAGAAATTTCAAAGGGGGACACTGCGGCTGTAGTGTTGTTGTCAGAGAAGCAAGTATTTTAACCTAACATGTTTCCTTGATCTCTGATGACATATCATGGTTATTTTGTGATTTATAACAGTAAATATATTACAGATTTCTCCTTTAAATGTATTCTGGATATCAGTTCAAACCTGTTTCCAGTTTACAGCTTCCAAAATGTTTTACCATAAGTATACTAACTACATCTTTAATGTTATATATTCTTGAGTTTGATGATGATGGAGCATAAAACACTTGTGTTTCTTGAATCATCTGGCAGACTCTGCAGTCTGTGTGCGTGTGTGCCATCTGAGCCTCTTCTTGACCTTCACAAAGTCCTGCCGTGCCTACTTGCCACGCTCACAGACGTTGTCCCATTGTGAGAAGTTGAGCGTTCGCCTCTGCAGAGGAAAGGTGGGGTTCTGGGCGTGGCCTGCGGACATTTTGGGAAAGAACGTGATTTGCAAGGAAAAGTACGCACAGCTTGCATCTGCGTGTGCGTACGTGCGTGCACGTCTTTCTCCTGCCGGTCCCGGCCGTCTGAAGGTCATGCCATCCCCATGCTCAGCTTCATGGAGAGCTGCCAATGCTGACGGCTGCTGCTGCTGCTGCTGCCGCTGCTGCACTGTGTGTCTGGCACATGCTTCCTCCACTGCAGGGCATTGATTAAGTGGCACAGCTATGCCTCACCTGCTGGAACCAGCCAATACCAATACAGCAGATGCTCCAGCCAGCCAATGCCAAAGCAGGGAAAGGTTTGGAGAGGCTGGAGACAAACGGGCAGCCAGCAGACAAGTGTTTGTGTCTGATTTTTTTTTTTTTTTTCTTCCTCTGGTGAGGAAAAAAAACAGAAAGTATCATGGAGGAGGAGTAGAAGAAAGACTGATAAGATGGAGGGTGAGGGAGGGAGGGGAGGGCAGAAATGTGGAGAAAATGATGGGAAGAGTGAAGGGTAATGAAGCACGGAGAGATGGATGATGGAGAAGAGAGGGACAATGGCAGTGAAGGAGGGACATATTGAAAGAGAAAGATGGGAAGAAAGAAACTGGGGGGAAAAAAGGCAGCTTTTTGAAAAAGCGTCAGGGACGAGCAGACTTGTGGGAAATGGGCGAGGAGACTGTATTCGTGATCACACACATACCGACACACACACACACACACACAAATATTTTGAGCTTTTTCAGGGTGCTTTAATGAAGCTGTCAAGATGAAAAATGAGCTAGTCAAATCTTATAACTCGAGAAGTTAAGAAGCAAACTTTTCATGCAGAACTGTGGAGGAAAGTGGATTCTGTGCTGATGAGCATGAGCGGAGGAGACGCACGGTGTTTGTCAAGAGTTGAAACGTTGATCATATTGCCTCAGTGCAGTAAAAGTATGAAAGGGATTCACCAAACCATGGATTGATTTCCTGTCTAACGTATTAGACACGGTTTGAAGTAGAATCATTAAACAGCAGTAATTTGCACAATTGACTGTTAGGCTGAATGAGTTCCTCGATTGTCACCTGCTGAATGTAAGTTCAGTCTTTTCATCATATAATTCTTGTGTGTGTGTGAGTGAGTGTGTGCATGATCACCAGACCTGCAGCTTGTCCACAGCTAATCTCGAATACTACTGGACTGATCAGCCTTATATTTTTTTAGCACATTTATGACTGTAAGCTGAAGGACCTCTGTGCTTCACAATATTTGAAAAACCTTGAAAAACCTTTTCTTAAGACTTTTATGGCTTTATGTTTTTATGGTTATGTTTTCAGATCATCCCATTCGCCTTGAGGGAATTTCTTCAAACTTGGCACAAATGTTCACTTGGACTCAGGGATGAACTGGTTAGGTTTTGGTCACAGTTGAAAGTTTAAAGTCACGTCAACCTCACAAACACATTTTTGGCCATGACTACAGAATTCATATGCTAATCATAATGTTCAACTCTCTTTTGTCCTCTCAGTGAAGACAGCATGTTTCTCACTGGAAATTATTCACTGGAGAAAGTTGCAGGTCAGTATAGTGATATAGTGTCAATATAGTGGTAAATTCCATATGAAATTCCAAAGTCTTCACTACAGACATTATATGAGCCTGGACAGACATGGATGTAAACTGTAACTTGACTGGTTGGTGGAGACAAACAACTGTGAGGCAATATCTCTATTTTTTGACTGCTCTGTTTATATGACCATTGACAGCTGACTTCTCACTCTTCTTAACCGGCCACTACCGGCAGCCGCAAGTGATCAACAGCTGCTTCAGTTTGAAATCTTATCTCAGCTCCATACAACTTATGTGCGGTCATATTAATGTTGCTGCTGGTTGCATCTGGCAGTTGTGGTGGCATTGCAGTAGGTGCTTCACCATCTGCTGCCTCATGGGGATCTGTACTGTAGTGAGTGACCTGTTCTAGTTTGCTCTGTTTTCAGTCTTGAGGGAGTTCTGAGAAAAATATCTGGCTCGTTGGCTTGGGTCTGCTTCTCTATGTTGAACAGCCACTTGCTTACTTTGTTTGCCTGCCATTTGATGCTGAGCAGGTAGTTTTATTTTATAGAGCTTCCTGCTGGGCTAGAAATAGGTTTGATGAGCACAGAGTCTGTGGGCAGGAATACAAAGCTAAAAGACGCTAAAGCGGTCCTGCTAGCCTGTTTGCATTCCTGGGTCGTCAAATACCAAATGCTCTGTCACACCCCTCTGCATCACATTCAGACAACCAAGGTCCTCTTTAGCATTTGTATGAGACACACCAGGCTTTCAAGTAACTTCAATGTAAACTATAACAGGTGATGTTGTATAAAGAGCAACAAAGTATATGGAGGAGGTGCTATGGGCATCAGGGTTGAGCGATGTCTACCAAATTGACATATGATGATGTCCACAGTGAAACCTTGCGATGGATGATGATATCGTTGTTGTATTTCTGTCACATGCTTCAGCAATAAAGCCCAAAAATCATTTTTATGTTTGCACCTAATTTAAAGCATGCCTTCACTGGGCAGTAAATTGTGTGATTAAATAAGCTGTTTTTTTCTATTGTAATTCAGGCACAAGGAGCTATAATAATAATTAAAATAACAGATCCATCCTTCATTTTTAGGCTCCCTAGTTGTCAGCCCTTATTCATCAGTTCCAAAATGCTAATCCAAATCCTCCCCAACAGCCAGGTGCAAATGTACCTGCAGTGACTCTCTGAGTCCAAATCAGCCCAGCAGTTCACTTCAGCTCACTTCAGTTCCAACAGCCTGACACAGAAGGAAAAAAATACCATCCTGTCACTGTCCTCTGGCTCTGGTGGCTCAAACATGTCCAGTAAAGCTGCTAGGCAGAGCATCCATGTTTCAGGTGATTTCAGGTTGTCGTGGTGTTTGGCACTGAGACAGCGGGGCAGACACGCCCCCAGCTTTTCAGAGCAGAGAAAACTGCTCATTTTTTCATGATTTTGAGAGATTTTCTTAATCATTCAAATTTGGCTGGGTGGTTAATAACACATGTTACTGTGGCGTGACAAACTCAGAACACATATTTATTGTTGTTTTACAAGATCTTTCTGGCAGTGTCTCATACAGATGCTAAAGGGTACCTCATGCATCAGTATGAGAAGACGAAAGGTTTGACAAAGTTGTCCATACATAATGACCTGGGATGATAATAGGTTGGTGCAGGGTTGGATGATAATTCCTAGTGCATTTGTCATGTTCTATTTGATCCTCTGTTCATATCAATGCAACTTAAACAGATAAAATGAGAGGAAAACAATAATAAAATACTAAAAAGTTATTAGAGTAATTTGGGGACATGTGCCTAATCACTTTCTTGGGTTAAAGTTACATAAAAAGGTTAATACGACTTTAAAGTCTGTGCACAAAGTATGGAGATCCAGGGGTGATTAGCTTAGCATAGCATAGAAATTCTGCTAATAAATTGAAACAGCTATTGCTGATAAAAGCTAACCATAAATGATATTGAAATGGTTTAACTTTAACATCAGAGCTTGCATATAAACACATTATGATTGACAGCACAATTGAAACTGAATGAGCACCAGTCTTCAGCAATAAAATCATAATCACCCAGTATTAATTAGATCCAACTGTTTAATTTTAATGACCTGTCTCTGTCTGTCTGTTTGTCTGTCTGTCTGTCTGTCTGTCTGACCTTCACCTTCTTCCTCACGTCTCAGACGCTGGAGCTGGCTGCTGAGGGTGGATGCAGAGTTTATGTGTGTGTGTGTGTGTGTGTGAGAGAGAGTGTGAATGTGTGTGTGCACCTTTGGTTCGATGCATATGGGTTTTCTGCTTGTGTGTTTGCGTGGGTGGGTGCGAATACATGCGAGCAAATGCCATCTACTGAGTGTCAAATAAGGTAATTACAGACCGAAAACGGCTGCCCAGAGCCCAGGTTTCTGAATGTATTTGAATGTGTGTGTGTGCGCGTCCATGCTAGATTATGTTTTTTTTATGTATAAATGTACCCATAAACACACATGCAGGCTTATTAGATTGTTTTCTTTTTTTAATTTAAAAAAAGAGAAGGATTGTGTGTGGATGGGGTGGGGCAGCCAGCAGAAGAAACAGACAGAGGACCAGACAGAGTCAGACAGACAGTCAGACAGAGAGGCGTTACCTCACACTCTTGTTGTAAATGTTCTTTCTTTGATTGTCAGTAACTCGCATTCCCAGATGTATTATCCCGTCTATATTATTAGTAATAGCTCACAGCCGTGCTCGCGCTATTTTGATATGCCAACAGGGAATAAAAGCTCTAATGATTTGATTTGTGTCTCTTTCTAAAGCGCTTGTATTGCTTGTGTACAGTGGATTTGAATACTGTCCCAGTGGTTTGAAGCTGCACATAGACATCATGTATTGTCAGTAGTTTGTGCCAGGACAGAGCATCTTAAAATTGGACAATTTTTATGCTGAAGTGTTTTCTTCTTGTTAGTAGGGAAAAAAAACTATGAAGCAGCTTTCCACATTAAAACCCTTTAAAAGGCTGAATGACATTCTTTTAGATTTAGTACCTCTTGACGAGACAATGAGACACCTTATCTATTGACTGGCAGAGGACCACTGAAATATACAACATTAGCACTTAAAATGAGTGGTGTAATCAAAAAAGACCTTGACTTCTCTATGTGAAGTTTTCAGTGCGTGTTAGCTTTCAGTTTTTTCCTCAGAGTTTAAAGTCATGTACTGCAGTCAGACTACAGAGGTAGTGAAGTTGGAATACAAACTGAAACATGGATTTAGAATTGACCCTTCGCTAAGCACCGCCCTCCTTAGTTACTGTTGCTAAGCCGGCTAAACTTTCCATTCTCGCACTGCGTTTATGCAGTTTACAGTGATAACGGTGGCAGATTTAAGTTCAACATGAGGTCTTTGAATCCTTAGAGACATAAACAAAAGCAGCTTCTCATTTCTAGCTGACGACAGTGGACCAATAAATGGCAGTAAATACTTCACAGGCAGATTTTGTAAGTGTAGCTGGCTGATGTAAGCTAATGCTAACTCCTTGACTTGGCCAAGAAGTCTGTCTCCAGCTGATATTTTAATGTTTCCATCTGACGCATTTTAAAACAAGAACCCTGTGAAAGTGTAAATGTAAAGTTACCTGACAGCTGCGCACATGATATAACATTAATGCTAAGACTGAGGCTAAAGCTAGCTTATATCTCAGCAAGCGTTGGCTGGATGGTGAAATACGGCAGATATATCTTCATGTTAGATGCCAGAAGTATCTCATTAACGTGGGAAAAGAAAGCGCAGTGACTAGGTTAGTGCAGCGGACTTGGAGACAGGTCACCCAGCCAGACGAGCCAGACTGCGATCACGGAAGACCGCCAGGATAAGAGCTAAGCTAACCTGGCTCAGGCCTCAGTGAGATGCACCATTGTCGATCCACTTTGATTCTGCATCAGTCCACATCCTCCCCCTCAAACCCCCACAGAACAAATGCAGATGCAGAGGTATCTAACAAGTTTGGCTGGAGGTAAAGTTGCTGCAGCTAGTAAGCTAGTGTTAGTTAGCCGGACATGCTAACATTTGCAGCTTATGTCAGAGCAGATGTTCAATCCATTCACCACTTGTGTGCTCTTGTGTTTATCTTTTTTGAGAGACTACAGAAACAACGTCACTGTCCAGACTAATGAAACACTGAGTATCGCTTTTCTCAGAGCCTCCTGCACACCTTCATCATGTATAGAAATGGGACGCTTTACCGCTGTAGTTACGGTTGCTAAGCTATGATTGGATAGTTGCTGTTTGGAAGCAGGGCTTAGCGAAGGGTTTTCCACATAGTTCAGTCAGTCTTTCAGCCAGTGCTTCTGTCCTTATACTGACTAAAGATGCCCACAAATAGCTAGTTGCAAAACCGCTCTGCATCGGCTGTGCCACGGTTTTCCAATGGAGAGACTGGTAGCACCTAGCTAGGTGGAAAGACCACCCTGAGTATGGTGGACTGCATGAAATTGTCAAGAATTGCTGTGCTCAAATTTAAAACTATTTCAGCTTTGATCTCAGATGATGCTGACTGCCATCAATGACATAATTAGAGCTGCCCCCTAATAGTTGACTAAACTGTTAGTCCGTGCCAGGACTTTTAGTCGATCACATTTTCATGTCTTTGTCGACCTACCTCAAATTTTCATTTGGGAGCTGAAAGAAACATTATTGAACAACACTTTTGACTCAGATTTCCTGCAGCAGGGTTAATATTGTCTGAAGGTCAAGACAAGACAAGATTAGCACCAAGAGAGCTTACAATATCTGGGGAACCAAACAAAATGACCTCAGACCTTAGCGTCATTGAATTTAAGGAAGTTTTAAGACATCCAAGAGTTAAGATCCGAGAGGCAAGATTAGCTGTAAGATTAGAATCTGCTGGCTTTTAATGGCATGTATAACTGAGTATCAGCAGCCTAAAACACATCATGATTTTGAATAATCTGGCTGAGAGTGAGCATGTATAGACAAAACAGTAGGGGGCCGAGAACGGTGCCTTGTGGGACACCACAACCCAACTGAGCCGTTTGTGTTTTGAAGAAAACAAACAGCTTCTACACTCTTTAAATGCAGAGTATCACTCCTACTAAAGACAACCCCACGCACGCTGCTTCAATATGTGGACAAATCCAAAGCTTGGTTGCTAAGCTATGATTGGACAGTTGGCATTTGGGGAAGAGGGTTTAGAGAATGACCAATAAATGGCAGTAAATTCTTCAGAACAGTTTACAATGGCATGTGTAACAGGTTTGGAATGTATGAAGATTGCCCATTTAAAATTCAAGCAATAGCTGTTGATATGACTCTTCATATAAATGAATGCTCTCACCCTTTTACGACAGGACGCTATTGGCAGACTATTGTTGAGTCTTGATCTAACATTAGTCAAAGAACTCGAGGACCTTGTGAGTGTAGTCATGTAGACGTTTTTAATCATTAATAGTCACAGTCATGTCCGCTCTGTCTGCCCTTTGTCTGGCTTTTACCTCTTCCCACATATATACAAGTTCTTTTCTGCTTTTTGCCTCCAGAATGAATGAAGAAAATGCCAAGTTTCTGCCTCAGAAGTATACAGTACACTTTGTCTTTACTGTATGTAAATTGTGTTTAACAAAGAATGATGCAGTGGCTGAAATGCTCATTAATACCTTCATTATGAATCTATGGGACTAGCCTACTTGAGCAACGTTGGACTGAACACTGTTTCTCGAGCCTCACAAGTTGTCTTGCTAGAAATGTAAAACGAAAAGTCAAAGGGTCAAAAATATCCAGATTTTATGCATATAGAGTGTTGCATTTCAGTGTATTGTGTGGCAGTCTACCCAGTACATAACTGTGTTGTTTAACATTTTTGGTGGCTCACTAGGAGAGGTTAGGATGTGAGCAAACACATAAGCATCCAAAGTGTTGGTCAGAAGTAAGTTTTGACCTAGTGGTGGTGTTTGATTGGGCAAAATGGCAGTGAAGATTGATAGCAACGTTGAGTCAAGTAGTGTTAACGCCATTAAAGAGAACTATGACAAAATATGTTTGTAACAACATTTTTCTCCTTGACTGTGTGTGAGGAATGAATCAGGAATTACCTCGTAGTTAAAGAAACGTTCATTAGTAATTTCTGACTAACTGTGGTTTGAGGACTCTACAGTAGATAATGATGAGTTATTAGAGAGGAGAGTGGGGGATTAATGCATCATTAGGAAATGATTAGTTCATAAATATCTGTGAATCAACATATGACTCATTCCTGAAAACTCTTAACTCTGAAACAGATGCTGAGGGGCACAAACTAGTGACAGCTTATTAATTACTAATTACTTAATCATTTATTATTCTTTTTGTGCCCCTCAAGTAAAGTGATACATACACATTACTCCAGTGTTTGTCAAACTTTGTACACCACGTACATGTCGTGTAACCTTTGAGACTTCCGAGGAGGGGATGGAATTGATGGTGGCTGATGTCAGTAAGATGCATTACTTTAACTGAGGGGGCACAAAAAGAGTAATTAATGATTAAATAAATAGTAATTGAGATAATCTATAAATAAAGACGGTCGACACATTTGCATGTGGTAGTCATTGGGGTTGCTGGAGGTTGGTATCAAGCACACACACCCAGCTGACTCAGTGGTGAAAAAACAAAACCAAACTGATTAGAAAACTGATTTTTGGAAAGAGACACTGGTTTAGAATTTTTCAGATGTGCTTTTTTGGTGCTTTGAGCACTACAAGTTGAGTGCCGTTTAGTCCCATTATATCTCCAAAACTCTGCTGCTCACACCAAAACAATATACATAGATGGATGAACAGCACTACAGGCCAGAGGAAAAATATGTATTTTTGATTTGGGGTTGAACTGGCCCTTTACGTTTGCTAATGTTTGCAAAATGCTACCTAACAAGCTTGGTGATGTTCAGAAAATTTAAGCTAACTTGCTACCTAATGACTGATGCAGATAAGCTAGCTGTTTAGCTAACATTTCACTAACATTAGCTAACTTAAGATGTGAACGTGTCACGTTTACTGATCCCCCCAGCAGCATCTTCAAAATCTGATTTCTTTTCGACACAGATGAGCTGAGCATACAGCATAGTAAGATCAGGAAACAGGAAAGGAGAAAGATGACAGGGTGCCAAGTTTGCTCTGCTGTTATTGGAGCACAGAGCGAAAAGAGGCGGGATTTAGGAAGGGTTAATTACTGACTTGTGCTCGAGAGCAGTTTGCAAATTTTGCTGCAAATCCAACTTGTTGCTCATCAGACATGCTGCCAGTTTAATTAATGGCAGTGTTGGAAAGAGTGCTGAGAATCTGTATTAGACTTGCACCGATCTTGGGCTGATCCCAATTTGCAGAGTGCTTGGACGGCCGATACCGATTTTGGCCGATTCCGATTTCATTTTTTCAAACCACTTTACAGCACACAAGATATTACAAAATTTTCTAACTTTCCTTTATTAGAACATTTTAACCAAGATACAAGCAGCTTTTCAATAATCATGTCTTTGCTAAAACACACTCTACATTAATAAATAATATATAACTTTTCATCAACTATATCATCATCATATCATAGCATGTGCTATATTATTCTAAAGATTTAATTTTCATTTGGGGTAGTGTGTGTTTTCTGGCTTTCATTTGCTACACAGGGTGCTTTTATTAACTGGTTAACGATCACAAATCGTCATGAATTCAAGCATGTCTGATTATGAATGTACTTAATATAATAACTTTTTACTCTACCATCTTAATGAGACACATGACACACTGTCTGCCACCAGCTTTGTGTGGAAATACTTCAAAATATTAAACAATGAAGATGCAAACTGTGCGCTGTGCTGGATGGATAAAATCCGCTGGACTTATGTTTGCTGCAACTTTTAGAATCTCAGATAAAATTCCAGGTGAAGCTCGAAGCTTCAAGATCACTGGATTTATACTTTATCCAAAACTCGGGTGAAATACTGCATGTGATGGATTTACCATCAGCAGTTGGTTATGGCAAAAAGCCCCCTCACTGAAGAAAGACGCCAACATCTCCAGGGAATGCATACAAAGCCCTAGGCCAAGTGAGTGAGAGCTTTTTTTTAGAGTTTTGCTTTTTAACTTTCAGTGATAATTAACTTTATCAAGTCTACGATGTTGAACATCACAGTGCGCGCGGTGCGAGCCGTCTGCTGCGCCCAGCAGCAGCCTGTGAATGCAAACGAAACCTGGAACCTGTTTCAGCTCAATATCATGACTTTGAAAACACCAACTGACTTTTTTTTTAATGAATTTCGTCAGATTAAAATATGTAGAACTGTAAAATATCACTTCCATGAGGCTGTTCAGTCAGACAGTAACAGATCACAGGCTGAACTTGGCATTTCATCCTCCTGTGCAGCCACAGAGGAGGTCAAGTCGCACGCAGCCTGCACAGTTTATTTAATATTTATAATAATGTTGGTTATATTGAAATGGTGTTCTTCTTCCTCAATAATAATTATTAATACCAGCAGAAAATACTAAAGTGGTCAGGTTGGGAACCTACATACATCGGGACAAGAGCGCCTCTGTTTCCAGGATAGAAAATGTAATTTTCAGGAAAATATTAATCCCTACGCCCCCAAAAGGCTATTTATGGGCTCTGTCAAACTACGAAGTACGAAACTGTGCAAAAATAACTACAGAAAATAACAGTAAAACAGTACCGAACAAACAAACAAATGAACAAAGTCAGGATCAGCACCTTGGAAAGCGCCGCGGCATCAGCGCCTTGAGAGAGCGCAGCGGTACCAAACACCTGGGTCAAAGCATGTTATAGCCTGCTATAAATGTAATCATTAATTGTCACATACTGAGCACTACTGAAAACAACATGCAGAATACAGTGTTTACTGGTGTCGTACGCAGTAAGCAGTATGTATGTGGTTTCGAAAAAACAGCCGCAGTTGGCCTGCGGGCCGTAGTTTGGACACCTCTGGATTAGTCGTACCAAACGTTTTCGGTGTTGTTCCTCCACAACCTATTTTAGCCTCGCAGGTGTTGCATACTGCAAACTTGTTATCCTCCTCACACACTTTAAAAAATTTCCATATGGCCGACATGGTGTAGGTCGCCAAAGCCGTGAGTTGCGCGTGCGTGTTTGTACGCTGCTGATGTTATTGGCCTGGGCAGGCTGACATAAGGGCTGACGTATCCTGCGAGGCATTGTGAGGGTTCAAGGACTGCTCAGGCTTTGCAAGTGTTAGCATATAACCGAAAAGAGGCAATGCCTTTGCTTAGCATGTGTTTTTTTTTTTTTTTTTCTTTTTGCTGCCGATGCGCGGTGGGAATTTGACCAACGATTTAGACCAGCAAATTTTAGACTGACCGGCCGGTCACAGGTCATGGCCGATCACGTGAAAACCGGCCTGATTCCGAGCATTGCCATAAATCGGTGCAAGTCTAATCTGTATTCAAGAACAAGTACTGTTACATTACTAAAATATTACTCAATTATAAGTATAACTACTGCTGTTCAAAAATATTTAGGTTGAAATACAAAGTATTTTTTTCAAAAACTACAGAGTATTAGTCACTTTTTTAACCACAGATGTTTAATACATTATCAATAGCAGCATTTATTCAAAGGAGTTTCTGTTTGTCTAAATCTTCAGTCTAAAATACTCCTCACTCCTGCTCTCTTCTGCTCAGTGGTCATGGCTGAGGTGACCGTGACCACTGAACTGAACCTGTGTCTACTGCATCATTTTGTTTTGTTTTGTTTTTTTTCATCCATATGTCCTATTTTTCATTAGGTCATTTGCAATCAGATAGTCTAATTGGCCACATAAATGTGGATAAAAGTAGGGCTGAATGATTTTGAAAAAATATCTAATTGCGATTGTTTTGTTACAATTGCGATATAAGATTAATGATCATTTTTACATCATTATTCTAATTTTGATAAGATTTTCTTATTTTGATTGGAAAACATGTTCAAATAACTATGGTGTGATTTTTTTTTTTTTTTTTTTTTTTGCAGAAATCTGTACCAAATGAAGATTTTTTTAAGTCTGTATAACCTGATGTATAAGACAGAACATCTCTGCCTCATGACATTCATTCATTTAAAAATATTTGACACATTTTGCCTTTAGCAAATATTGCACCTCCTGCAATTTGAAAATTGCACAAAGCCACATTGCAGTTTCGTTAAAATTTCGATTACTTGCGAAATCCCTAGATGAAAGGTTTGGAAATTGTTTCAAATTGTACTCAGTACTCAACTGTGAGGTTGGAAATATACTCAGAAGAGTACAAGTACCCCAAAACTACTTAATTACAGTAATTTTAGTGTTTGTAATTAGTTACTTCCATCCCTGATTAATGGGGGCCCTGTTTTCTTAATTGTTTGATATCTACAAAACATTTAATGACAGGCGTCATTTTTAACTAAAGGAGAAAAGTGTGTTTGGGTTTTGATATACCGTACATTCCTGCATGTTTCTATGACGTCTCCGTGTTTGCGCAGAGACATCAACTTAAAGATGGAGTGTGTGTGAGAGATGTGAGGCGTCGGGGTGGAGGAAGGGTGAAGCTGCCAGACTGATATACTGACACACAGAGACATTTCTCTCCTCACAGTTCATCTTCACCTCCTGACAGAACCTGCTGTAAGGTGACCTGACACACATGCAGCATGCAGTCTTTATCTCAGCGCACACACTCACACACACTCACACAGTGCAACATGAAACAGTAGATGCATGCAGAAGATGATGTGCAGTGTTGTGCTCCAGTGAGACTACACAGATGTGTGAGATAGATGCAACTTTCAGACTTCCAGACAGCCTTGAACCTGCAGCCTCTCTCTGCTCTGCCTGGTATGCATGGAGCACTCGCGTGTTTTTGGAGTGTGTGTACATTTTTGTGTGCGTATGCTGTTATGTGTGTTGCAGTGATAGAACAAAGGATCCTTTTGTACAACAGGCCCGTGGCTTTAACGTCTCCTCCACAAACACAATGTGTGCTGCATGTATTTTCATGTATGCTCATGTGTGTTGCCCACATGTGTGTGTTTCCTCGCTCATTGTTTATCAGACGAGACTGGAGCTCCGGTTCAGTGTGTTTGCGTCCCTGCGGAGCGCAGCTTTCGCCCCGGGCCGGGCCGACTTTAGGCCTCCTGCTTTTTGTCAGACCCCACTCGCCTTTCTCTCCTCTGGCTATGATCCACCAGACTTGTGCTGCGGCGAATGCTAATCCTCCTCCTGACAGCTCCTCTAAACAGCTACAACCAGCGCTGTCATGAAGGCAGCGTTTTCAATTTGATTGCGATTCGGAAGAGTGGATTGTTACGAGCTGACAGATCAAAAGTTTATTGTGAAAATATATACAACAAAGGAAAACGTCAGTAATGAGTCTACACACTTATTTGGCTCCTGGCACTGGTTTAGGTTGTTTGGCTCCATTTCAAACAGCAGTGTTGTTGTCATTTTGCAGGGATTTTATGCCATATGCTTGTTAGAAATGTGTATCAGGAACTCAACAGTTAAAAATCAGTGCAAATCCTGTAGAGCTGCAAAATTATTTCAGGTGTCCAGAGTTCTGAGGGTAAATTCCAGTCATTTTCTACATAGACAGTGGGCCTCATGCAAGAACACTTTAGTGTTCTTATCTTAAATTTCACTTAGTTTTGGGCTCGTAGGAGTGTACCACATCAGATTCAGCAAATGCTTGTGGGAACTAAATGATCCGCCTGACCATATTTGAGTGCACATGCATGAGACTTGTAACTTGACACATGGTTTGTTGGGATGTCATCTTGGATGAACGATCTGCCTACACACAGGCTAACTTCAACCAGTCAGATCAAAGTCATCTTTTCCTTTGAGAAAAGCCTCCAGTTCTGTTCTTTGTTCTTCTTTCAATTAAGAAATACTTTCCTGTTCTGACATAACTGATGCTATCACAGTATTTACGCTAACCTCTTCACAAGCCGCCATTGTTTGTTCGAGATGAGTCGCTTCCATAGATGCTTCTTGCTGTCACGTAGCTGCCAGTAGTCCCTCCTAGGATGCTGATTGGCTGCACCACTTTTGGTGCGCACACAAACAGATTACTTGAAGCCTGGCAAGGTGGATTCTCATGTGATCATGTGACCTTGTGACTCCAGCTGCCTCACATGGTAATGAGACTTGTACATTAGCATACACAGTGCCCCAATAAAACCATTTAAGGCTGCCCCATATGTCAGGAAGTGTTTATTTATGAAAATGGCATTAAAAAGTAAAAAGAAGAACTTACGAGTTTGGAGATTGTAGTCCTGCTTTCAGAGAGAGTTTATCATTTTAACAGTGTCAGCAGTGGAATAAAGGGACCTCTAAAGCCAAGGAACAGGAAAAACGAGTGTTGTTAATGCAGTGTTACCTGAGGATTGGACTGCCGCTGACATAAAAGAAGAGACAGTTGGATATGAAAATGGCTTTAACAAAAAAAAAAAAAAACTTGCCACAGCGAGCCATTTGATGACTACAGTGGGACCAGGGGGTCAAGGCAAAGTGTCCATCACAGAGAGGGATGAAAAATACATGACATGATAGTTGTAGATGATGTTGCAACGGAGGATGTTCCCCTGGGCAGCGACTTACATGACAGCAGGTAATCACCAGTTGAATTTATTATTATCGTTAGATAAATTTAGAATTGTATTAGAATTCAAAATGCAGTCAGACAGGATAATGTCAACATAATTATTAAGCATACTGTATTTTTCAAACTAAAAATGTCTTTAAACTAATGAAATGTTTAGTCATTAGTGAAAAACTTTGGTTTGGATACCAGCAGACTAAGAGCACATGACTCTACGACAGGCCTGAACCACTCGTAAATTGGGTTTGTATCTGAAAGAAATTTTTAAAAATTGGTGAATGCTGCAAGTTCTCGTAAATGACCTGTTCAAACCACTTAAGAACAAATCTGTTCATACAAGTGGCTCTTGTATGAAGCCCAGGGTTAGTCGGAGGACTTCATACTGTCCTGGTTGAATCATGAGTACAGCAGATTAGCAAATGCATCTGAAAATATTGGGTTTGTTCATATAAAACAAAAGAAAGAAAGGGTGCTTTTTGATTTTTTGAAAAAAAAAAAAAGAAACACCTAGTCACAGATAAACATCAGCAATAAACCACTTACCTTTTCAGATTAAATCTCAGTTTTGGATGAACTATGCATCTAAGTTTGGTACTTTGTTCCAAATACAACAGCTCCAGCACAGCTCTGATCACATCTCTGACTAGCTACTTTCTAGCTATTTTAGCTACTCAGTTCAACTCTTATGAGCAGATTATCTTCATACGAATGCAGAATCTATAGACAAAGCACAGGATTTTGGTATTGGAAGCTTTTTGGTTGCTGTTTGTAGTCGGTTTATAGTTGCAGTAGTAGTGTACAGTGACAGTTAAGCGTGCTTTGGTTGCATGCAAGTAAACAGTCTGTGTGGAGAGTAAAAAAAAGTGTGAAACATCTGCGAAAAAACAATCTCAGAATGATGACAATTTAGCTCTTTCATTTAGAAAAATAAATATAGCTAAATATAACACAATTAAAATGTTGAGAAAACTCAAAATTTCAAGGCAGCTTAATGCAATTGATTTTTGAGTTTTGAGCCCAACTCAAACTTTTTGTTTTGAAAAAGTTTTACCAATCAATAGTTTGTTGGGATAATTTATTTTTGTTCTGAAGATTAACTTGAATCTTTGAGTTTTAGAAACCCCCATAAAATTGTATTTCAAAAATTGTTGAGTAAACTCACTGAAGTGAATAATGGTTAATAATTTAACATTTTCAATTTAATTTTCAAACACCCAAATAATGACAAATCAGGATCACAGTTCACTCTGGACAACTTTTGAAATACAACCCTATACTTACTCTATTTTTGGGAGGTTTCTATAACTGAGAGATTTAAGTTTATTTAAAGTCAAAAACTAAATTATCTCAACAAAAGATTATAGGTCGGCAAAATTTTGTTTAGTTTATTTCAAGATTTAAGAGTTTGACTTTCATTCAAAAATCTTTTTTTACAGTGTGCAAATATCTGTTTATAGAGATTAACCTCCAACTCCACTCTCATGTCTCAAGTTGCTAATCGGACTGTAAACAATGAACAGCACATGGAAGAGGAAGTCTTGGCCCGGATATCCATTATCCGGATATCTGCTGGCTAAACTGGAAGCCCCAAAACATTGACCGCTGCCCCCAGAGGCCAAATGGTTATCAGATGATAGCTGATGGGTTCCCAGATTGCTTCTCAATTAGGGCTGCAACTAATGATTATCTACAAATTGTTTCTTTCATCCAACCAACAGTTTATAATGCAAAAACCCTTCATTTACTCTTGTACATGACAAAGAAAAGCAGCAAATCCACACATTTAAAGAGGACCTATTGCAATGAATATGCAAAGAATATTATTTTTTGAGACCACAGATGAGACAAATTAGTTTGTTGCATCAAGTTGCCGAAAGTAGAAAAGAACATTGAAAACGTTGCATGTAGAGCCGTCTGAAATCTGAGCATTTTGCTCAGGGGGATCACTTTTAGTACATATGTTTACCTGATTCTTTGACACTGTGGCCATGTTTAATATGAACATCCAACATTGTAACCTCATATATAGCAGAAAATAAAGAAAAGCTGGAACCAGCTAATGTTTGACATTTTTGCTTGAAAAATGACTGAAGCAATTAATCAAAATAGGCAACTAATTTTCTTTTCATCGACTAATCAATTGATCGACAAATTGTTTCAGTTGTTCTTAAAGGATAGTTCACCCAAAAATGAAAATTCAGTCATTATCCACTCACCCTCATGCAGATTGAAGGTCAGGTTTATTTTGTTAATCCACAAAACACTGCTGGAGTTTCACAGGAAAACAGTGTTGCAGAATCTCCCAAACAATGGAAGTGAATGGTGACCAGTTTTCAAACATAAAAAAACAACAGAATAAAAACATAAAATGCCTCCATACTGCTCGTCTGGTGTAATCCGAGTCTCCCTAACCCTAACCCTAACCCAACATGCCAAGTTGACCAAACAAAAATGTTCTTTACACCATGTTTTTAGCTTGAATCTTCACTGTAGATCTTTAGCTTTGAGCCACGTTCACGTGCACATGCACACCGTCTGAATTGGATGTGTGTGTTGTGACGGTGTGCAAACAGCATGTCGGGACTTTAGGAGACTTGGATTATGCCATTTGTTTTTAACGTTTGAAAACTGGTCATCATTCACTTCCACTGTTTGAGAGGTTGTGCAAACACTGTTTTTCCTGTGAAACTCCAGCAGTGTTTTGTGGACTAACAAAATAAACCCGACCTTCAATCAGCATGAGGGTGAGTAGATAATGACTGAATTTCCATTTGTGGGTGAATTATCCCTTTAATAGCAATGTTAGCTATGGCTCATGGGTATTGTTTTATTTAAAGCCATCTATCATGTCAAACTTACAGGAAAAAAAACCCAAACATATGAAGTTGATCTATTACAGGTATAATAACACAAAAATATTTCCTGTATTAAATGTCAATCCTCTGTTGAGAAACACTGAATATGAAGGAAACAGTAAATTTACACTGAAGAGAAATACCTCCTGCTCCTGCTACTTTTCAGGCTTCAAGGCGAGCAGGTTCATTTGTAGAGCACTTTTCAACAATAAAGCAATTCAAAAAGCTTTACATAAGATATACACATACAAGTAACCATAACAACACTGACGTTATAGATAAACAGGAATTGTTTTGCATCGTGTGAATCCTTGAGATGTAACCTTTCATTTTAAAATCCTGCACTGTTCACATTTATGTTTGCCAGCTTGTAGTGTTTTTATTCTTTATTTTTGTTGCCATTGGTACATTTGTTGACATGCTGCCACCACCAGGGTCAATTAGTGGTATAGCTTGATACCTTCAGCAGATATGTGTGTTGCATCACTGTGTGCATGACATAGAAATAAAACAGGACACACTGCTTCTACAACAAGGTGTCTCCTTTCAATCCAATACAACTTTATTTATTTCTGCAAGAGCAAATGTATGCAGCAGCTCAGCTCAACAGATACAGACACAGTGTATTAGGAGAGAATGTGATAAGAAAGAAAAAATAATCACAAAACTAAAAATATTCAAAGTCTACAGCTCAGTTTTAAGAATCTGAAAAGGTACACAAGGTAACGAGGACATACAAAAGTACAGAAACATTTCAACCAGATGGACACCTGATATGATATGCAATGTACATGCACAACAATATGATCTGCAATATAAAATGAAACTTAGAAAATGTTGAAAATTTTCAGGGCAACTTACTGCATTAGAGTTTCGAGTGTCAAGCCCAACTCAACTCTGAAGTTTTTGAAAATGTTTTACCAACAACTAATCTTTTGTTAAGGTAATTTACTTACCTTTCTATTTAGATCTTTCTTTGAGTTAAAGAAAAACCCCAAAATTTCTAGAGATGCACCGATTCCAATTTTCTTGGCTGATTCCGATTTCCGAATTTTTTTTAAGGGTCTGACTGCCGATACCATTTTGGCCGTTTCTGATTTTCAGTCTTCTAAGAATATAAATATAATATTTGTAAAACAAATTGGATGTTCATAATAAACACTGACTATTAAATAACATATATTTTCTCCAAAAGTCTCCAGATTACGAATACGAATACGAAAACGAATACGAAATACTTTATTGATCCAAGGGAAATTCATTGTCTGTAGTCTCATCTATTTGTATAAGAATTATAGAGTCTGATGGCAGTTGGTATGAAGATCTTCTGTATCTCTCTGTCCACAACGAAGAGAGAGAAGCCTTCCACCACCATTATTTCTTTGGTCCATCAAGGTGTTATGCAGTGGATGATCCATGTGTTTAGGATGCCTCCACCGCCTCATTGTGTTCTCTCCACAACAGTTACAGCAGGCCTTATATAAGATTAATTAAATACGTACTAGAAGAAATGTGATCTCGCGAGATTTCGCAGGATGCGATTTCACATGATCTTGCTAGCCAATGTAAACAACCGAGACTGAGCGGTGCAACAGTTTGCTGTAGTAAAAACTTTGCAGTGAGAAAAACAGAGCAAAGTTCAACAGTCTGGATGAGAAATGTTTGGAGACTCATCAACACAGGTTGTTTATTCTCAGCCAGAACAGAGGTGAGATTTTAACTGTCAGTCTGTGAACAGCAGTCTGCCGTCACGCTGAAAACCACCAGTTCATCCGGGCCGTCAATCAGTGCATCCCTAAAAATTTTCTGTTTGAAAAATTGCTGAGTAACTCATTGATGAATCATTTTATTTCCAGCACCTAATAATGACAAATTAGGTCTGCTATTCAGAAATAACAGACCGTAGAATGTAGTAATTGACCAATCCGAATCAAGTATTCAACAAAGCCATGTAATAAATTGTGCTAATACACTCCTAGGTGTATTAATATAATAAATACTGTTAGAGTTGTCAGAGAAGCAGAACTTAATGGCATGTCTTCTTCTTCCTCTGCCTCGTTTATTATTTTCTTGTGTCTGGACTCTTTATTGTACATTAGAAATGTGATGCTAACAGCAGCAGTCAGCGTCACAATCCACAGGCTGATGCGTCTGTTACAGCTACTCTCATTAATCATTTACCTTCCCCTATCCACATGCTCTGAGGAGGTGACACTGCCATGGAATTTCTTCTTCTTCTTCTTCTTCTTCTTCTTCTTCTTTCTTCCTCCCACTGAAAGTATCCAGTGTTTACAACACTTGACAATGATGGTGCTGAAAAATCTAAGACACACATGCTCAGCTGTACACACATACACTCTTAGAAATAAGGGTTCTAGAAAGGTTCTTCCTCATGTGCTGAGGTTCTGCTCAGTATTGTTTGCTTCTGAATATCCCCTTTTGGAAGAAAGGGTTCATCAAAGGTTCTTTGCAAGACTAAGGGATCTTTTAAGAACCCTTTTCATCAACAATTCTTTGATCTGTAATACAAAAGGGTTCTTGGTAGAACCACCTGGGTGAGTTCCATATAAAACCCTTGGAAAATAAAAGGGTTCTTGGTAGAACCCCCCAGAGGCTTTAAGACAAAACCCTTGGAATAAAAAGAGATCTCAGTAGAACCCCCCCTCCCAAAAGGGTTTGAGACACAATCCTTGGAATAGTAAAGAGTAAAGGGTTCTCAGTAGAACCCCCTGGCGGTTTTGAGATAAAACCCTTGTAATATAAAAGGGCTCTTGGTAGAACCTCCTTGGGGCTTTAAGATAAAACCCTTGTAATAAAGTAAGGGTTCTCACCAGAACCCCCTGGGGGGTTTGAAGTAAAACCCACAGAACATGAAAGGGTTCTCAGTAAAACCCCTTCACTAGAATCCCCGGTATGGGTTTGAGATAAAAACCCTCGAATATGAAAAGGTTTTTGGTAGAACCCTGTGGGTGGGTTCGTGATAACCTTTGAAAAATAAAAGGGTTCTAGGCAGAACCACTTCACTTGAACCCTCTAGGTGGGTTCAAGATAACAGCCTTGGAATATAAAAAAGGTTCTCAGGAGAACCCTGTAAGTATAACCTCCTGGGGGGTTTGAGATAAAATCATTGGAATATAAAAGGGATCTTGGTAGAACCCTCTGGTTGGGTTCAAAAAGAAACTCTGAATGGAACCATTACACCATGGAAAGGGTCTTTGTAGAACCTATTACAGGAGGTTCTGGGTGAAACCTTTCACAGATGATTCTGAGAGTAACCCTTCAAGTCTCTGAAAGGTTCGATCAGGAACTTAAAAGGGTTCTCCTATGGGGACAAGGCGAAGGTTCTAGTTAGCACCTTTATTTTTCAGAATGTACTGCACAGTACACATACGCATCTACAACCATGCAGTTTCAAGAATATGCCACACACACACACACACACACACTTACACACAGTATACAGGGTATGTAATCCCATCGTCTGTGCCTGCCCATCCCTGTGTCCTGTGTTTGTTTGTGTTGTATCTAGTTCCCAGTGCCATATGCTATCCGTAGCCATTGGTATCACACTCTGCGGCAGGCCCTCAGTAGCCTGCTGTTCTCAGGGCTCGGCTCTTCTTGTCTAAACAAAGACTGCACTGACAAACACAGTAAAGTATTAGAGTTCATGATGAAAGTTTCAGAGCAGAGACTCACATATTGTTTTACTGATCCACTTTCCACACAGCTATGCACCTCCATCACAGTAGCCCCGAGCTGTGCTGCAGCCACCAGCTATCAGGGAGGAAGGCTTCCTCTGGAATCTCTGGGCAGCGCTCCACTGCTGCTGTGCATTAGCTATGCGTTTTCAAAAATACAGTAGAACACAACAAATTGATGTAATGCTGATGGCAAAGAAACATTCCTGAAATTCCACACTTTGCAGGGAAACTAAATGCATCAATTTCCCCAACTATATAATTGCTCTCAGTGTTGTCTTTTTCCTGGTTTTACAGGCTGTATTACAGTAAAGTGATGGTATTTTCTGAACCAGACTGTTCTAGCTGTTCTATTATTTGCCTTCACCCACGTAGTCATTATATCCACATTACTCATTGGTTTAATATTTTATGAAAACACAATTGTTGTGGTAGGTAGTTCAGCTATATCGTCCAGGCCTACTTTAACTGACTGTGAGCATTTCCACCCAAAAATAAATTGGTTTGGAACTTGAAAAGCTGGTTCCCAGTTGGAACCAACAAAAAAGCAGGTTTTTCTTGGGAACCGAAGTGGGAGTGTCACATTCTACAGGCTGTCGATGACATCATTGACTGCAGTGGTTCCACTCAAAACTGGTGGAAATGCAGGCTTGTTCATTAAGTAGCACTAAAGTTCCAAGAGTCTTGAATGGAACCAGAGCTTATTTGGTGGAAAAGGGCCTTCAGTGTACCCAGCATATTTCCTACAGCATCGAGGTTTCTAAAAATGTATTTCTAAGATGTTTTTTAAACTAAAATGTTTTATAGTGCATAGTCTAGCGTGTCAGTGTGTAGATTGAGTGCGTTAGTGAGTGTGTGTCAGCTGATTGTTGGTGCTCACCTCAAGACCAAGCCAAGTTCCTGTGTCTTGCTTGCTCACGAATGGGGTTGGGTCCTAAGTTAGCAACAACTTCGGCCCAGGATCACTTAAGGTGGGCTTACCTTTAAGGTCACCCACTTTCCAGGGCTTTTCTGATGGAAATCCTGAGCATCATGGTGTTATTAGTGATACCAACCAGAATTCTCCATATTTCTATCTTCCTCCAGTGAGTTAGTTACCTTGATTACGTGAGTATCCATCTCACCAGGCTTCAGGTTAAACACCTGTGGATGACCAGTTGACATCCTATGAGGAACTACTAGCAGCTGCGGACGTGGTTTGAGTGTGACGACAGTGAGACAACAATGGTGGCTCCTAAAGAGGTTAGCATAGATGCTGCTATAGCGTCGATTGTATCAGATCTGGAGAGTATTTCTTCATCTAAAGACAAGACAACACTGAAGACTTTTCTCGATGGAAAACATGTTCTCGCTCTTCTCTCGACCGCCTTCAGATAGGGTTTGCTACAATATATTGTTCATTGATCTGATTGGCTGAAATTAGCCTGTGATAGAGAGTAATCGACAGATCCAATCATATGCCAAGTATTTTTGAAAGTGCTTGCCCTTTTCCAAACAGTTTCCAAGGTCAAACATCTCAGATAGTTCTGTATAAATAGCCATCTGGTGTGTCAGGTTAGTGATTTAGTAATGCACTTTGATAACGCTGGGGAGCTTGTGGGGGACATCTCTTTTTAAATAGTCAAAATCATAGCAACAGAAGCAGAGCTGTCCTGACTTTTACTCCCCAGCAAGAGTCACTCTCCAAAACCCACATCTGCTATACCACCCTCGATGCATCCCGATAGCATCTTTCATTAGACCCTCCCGTCCACACTCTCGGTTTTTATCACAGGCTTTCTGTGAAAGATTTAAAATCCACCCAAAATTGACGTACAGTAACCCTGTGTCATCACTATATCACCATATCATCAAGGTTATTTTCTCGGACTTGAGAAAGATCCGTCAGAGCCATATAGACATTATACAACCTGTTTCACAGGCTCCGCGCTACTCCTCATGACTCGTAAACTGATCTTCATGTGTAAAATCAGTTGAGTGCCCCTTTAATATTATACCTGGATACTCCAGTGCCTGAGGGGATGTGAATCGTACGCTGTGGCCTTTGCAGTCACCGACTCTCGACCCAGTTGAACACCCACTGAAAAATTGATGGTCTTTTTTGGATGGTGGCTCCTGCTGATTGTAGGATGGGATGAAACCCCTAACCCAAACAACTCACTTCCTTTACTCTTTCCAAACCACAGCAAAGAAAATAAAACAACGTATCCCCGTTCTACTTCTGTATATTCTATTCACAAGTGTAAAAAATTATTTTTAAAGTTTCAGTAGTGAGGTCTGTTGTTTCCAAATTCAGATATGATACAGCAAACTGTAACCTAATGTGTTACATTAAGCCAGATGGATCAAATCATGTCAACATTTACAAGTTTCTCACATAGGAAACATGTTGGAAAGTAGTTTGACTCTCAGTACATTTCCTATCATCTGTGTTCCATATGTTGAATGATAAGAACTTTCTTACAGAACTGTGCTGATGTGTTATGATGGATTGGGGATTATAGGAGGATGGAATTTCTAACCGCTTGTGGATTCCTTACACTGATGCTGGCTGAGACACTGAATTCACTTTCATGTGTTAATGTGAAAAATGCATGCTTATACCAGTCTGCGTTGCCATGCTATAGGGTCCAGACATCCAACCAATGCACAAGTCATTAAAACAGTGTCAGTCACCAAGAGTAAAAACTAGAAGCTTCTGTTATTGGCTCTGAAGGCTCTTGCCTACAAACGTATCATAGTATCTGCTTTTCCTCACACGTTTTGTGATACTTAGCACTTTTTTTTAGTCGATCAAATTTGGTTGTCCATTACAAATATTCAACTGTACATTCTTTTTTTTCTCTGGTCAGCGCACCACAATTCTTATATCAGCCTACAGGAGTATGTTTTACTCACAGTTTAATGCCTTTCTTCTTCATCTGTGATGTGAAAACGTCAGATTTTTACATACTCATAGAAAGTAAGTGTGCGTTCTTGTTCTTCTATAGTCTCCTGCGTCACCAAAATCTGGCGTCGAGTTGACGTCTTACGGAGTTGACAAATGTTGTATTTTTCATTTCCCAGCATAGTCATAGCGAGCAGTCATTTTATCTTTAAAGTTGCTCAGAGTTCTCTTAATACTGATCAAAATACACATATTTTAGCTATAATTCTTATTTAGTTTTGATTTAGAAGGGCTACAGAGTTGACATGTTATGGCTGAGCCACATCTGATAGCAATATTTGTTCATAAATATGTTGGAAAAATAGAAAGTACTTGAGCAGTGTTTTTGCCTTTTTTAAACCAGGAAGTGAGACAGGGGTCCTTAGGGTATAGCTAACCCTTTTTATGCCTGATTAAATCATGTTTTTGTAAAAATCAGACATAAATCTGGGACACAACTTTAAAGGGCCAACATTTTTATTAAAAGAAAAAAAGACTGTTATGATAGCATGTCTCTATACCTATGTTATCAGTAGGTATTGTTAGTTTTAGACTTTGGAGGCTTTTTTCATTGTTTGAAGTTGTAAATTTTCTGTTTTCTGGCACAGAGCAAGTTTAAAATAAGCTTAAAATAAATTAAAGCAAACAATAAATTCTGCATATTTCATGTATATAAATCCTTAAAAAATAAATCTTTTTTTGGTAGGACATGATTTATCCCAATTTTCAAGAATACAAAAAGATGCATCATCTGTACTCTGAGTGTTGACATGGCTGTGTTGCACTTTTGGATACAACCACGCTGCTTCCAGGAACTAAGAAAGGCCAACATGGCTGCCAGACTCTGCATTACGTCACCTGAAAGCCTTCTACATTGGATGGCTTTGACACTGGCCTTGGGTGATGTCAAAACCATGTGTACAGAATAAATGAATTAAACGCATCCCCCACTCCCCTCCACTTATTTTATTTGACTTGAAGATGTGATTGGCACGGCTGCTATTTTTGACTCTGTGGAAGTTTTTTTTTTTTTTTTTTTTTTTTTAAACAGTCTTGGCAACTCTGATGATTGTCCTGAAACCAACCTGTAATCATTTAACGCACTGTACTTGTTTAAAAAAAAAAAAGAAAGAAAGAAAGAAACTCCTTCACACTGCTGTCCTAGAAATTCTCTTTCAACTGCTGTTGTGTATTCTGTTTGAAGCCTGGGCTTGACAGCTTCATTTGTGAAGTGTCTCAATTAGGCAGAATATTTCTGCCGACATATCTCGACGCCCAGACTGTCTCACCAGAACATGAAAGCCCGGGCTTAAGGAAGTCATCACACACCTCGGCAGAGAGAGACAGACACACACGCTCATGCGTGCGCTCACACACACATGCAAACACTAAAAATAGAGGCAGCTATCCTACTAACGCTGGTTAATGCTTCTCACCCCAGACAGTTGGATTTGCATATCTTTAATGTGCTTTTTTCTCCTCTCTCCTCTCTCTTCTCGCGGAGTCTTTCTGTCTTGTGTGAAACGGTCTGGTCTCTTATAGGAATTCTCAGGAGGGCTTGCAGTGCATGTTGAGAGGGAGCTTTTTGTATCAGAAAGGCAAGAAAAAAGCAGCCTGAAAAGATTTCAACAATTGTGGTAATTAGAGATTTTGGAAAGGCGAGACACCACCACCACCACCCCGCCACCACCACTGCTGCCACACACCCTTCCCCCCTCTCTCTCTCTCTCTCTCTCTCTCTCTCTCTCTCTCTCTCTCTCTCTCTTTCTCCCTTTCCCCTCTCTCTCTCTCTCTCTCTCTCAGGCCTTTCAGGCCACTGTAATGGTCTCCATCTGGCCTGTGAGGGGGGAAAAGAAAGGTATTGAATCCCTGGGCTGTATAGGACGGCCATCTGGGCCGGGCCACTCCCACAGCTCTGAGGCCACTTCTCAGCTGTCCCAACCGACCAGCCGAAGGGCCCGCCGGCCCCGGCTACCCGCCATGACCCCATGTCAGTAACAATAACAACAATAGGTGCTAGCCCTCTTATTCCGTTAAGTCTTCACATAAATAGTCAGCGTTGCAGTCAGTTGGCAGGCTGTGTCACTATGCTAGCATACAGTTAACATATAATAAAATTATCTGTTTAAAAAAGTTATTTTGACACCAAGTGAGTACAAGACTATTTGCCTCCTTTCTCCCAGGCCTCCGTCAGTGGGATTGGCAACCAATCCAACCAAGAACCTAATATCTCTCTCTCTAACCTAAATTTGCTGGAGGTTGAAAGCCTTTCTTGAGTCACTAAACCAACAAGTCCTTGTGTATATGACACACAAAAGGGTTTCGAGCAGCATGACATTGCTTATCAATGCCTTTCAAAACTTTTACAAATCACTGTCACAAAAATGAAGCCATTTTTGAACATGACACAGGTTTGGTTATGGTTTGGTTAGGATTAGGCACAAAAAACCCCAGCTTGGTTAGTTTAGGGGAAAGACTGT
Organism: Lutjanus argentimaculatus; assembly: GCA_034769285.1. Classification (NCBI taxonomy): domain Eukaryota; kingdom Metazoa; phylum Chordata; class Actinopteri; order Lutjaniformes; family Lutjanidae; genus Lutjanus; species Lutjanus argentimaculatus. Next base: position 139,018 of record JAWZSL010000001.1, read on the forward strand.
GGTTAGGATTGAAATTACCAATTTGTTACGGTAAGAGGATCTCATTATCATGGCTAAAATAATAACCGCTTGGTTAAGGTTAGGGGACGATCAATCACGGTTAAAGGAAACCAAAGTTGAGTGTCAGTAGGAGACGGGAGGCCTCAAACTGTCAAAGTTTTATATTTTGTCATGTTTCTGTTGAGAGACTCATAACGTAGGTGGAGGGAATGGAAACGTATACAATTTTATCACCACATAGTTGCCACTGGGACAGAAGAAACTGCATCTAAAATGTGACGTTCGGGAAAATCGGGTGTAAAATCTGTTTTATTGGACGCATAAAGAAGGAGACAGACTAGCAAGTTCCAAACAGCGAGAGAGCCAAAAAACACTATAAACACAGCAGTAGAGAATATTGCAGCAAATTGAAAAGATGCACTACACCTCACACAAGCTCTCCATTCAGTAACACCCTGTTCACACAATGTGACCTTCCTGTTTACCACGGTGGCCTTAACTCTGTACTTGAACATGCATTTCTTCTCATTTTAAAGACTCACAGCAGCTCCAGTCCAGTCTGATATACAGAAATTGAACTAAAATGATTCATAATATTTTTTAAGTGCCCTGTTATAGTTGCTCATGTTTACAGCATTCGTCCAATGTCAAGAATCTTAAGTGTTTAAACAAAAATCTGACAAAGAATTTTTATAAGCCAATCAATTTTGTTCTAACTCAGTCCTTTTATTGAGCTGACAGCATCAAGATGTCAAGGTTATTTATGCAACAAACACACATGGGATATATACAGATGTAATAACAGCATAGCATTAGCAGCAACAAGATAGTCCTCCTCCCCTCGTCCTGCCAGAGTCTTGTGTCCTCTCTGCTCAGATCAAGGTTCACCTGTCAAGTGCCGCCAGGAGTGTTTCAGAAGCAGAGTTTTGCCTGCTTGATTTTGTTGACTTGGTCATTTGGCTGTGATTGTTGTGCCTCTACCATGGCTAGTAGGGGTAGTGGTGGCAGAAAAAAATTGATTCTCTTAAGTATTGTGGTTCTTTTTTCAATAATTCCTGAATCTATATTTAACTATATTTATATTTATAAATATTAGTCTGTTAGCTTGATGCTAACATATAATAAGTGCTGAGCAACGTGATCACGGTAATATCGTCTTAACAAATGGATCCATTTTATTAAAATGCAAACAACATGTGTGCTTATACATGAAGGCACACATTTCCACTGGGGCTAGTTACACAAAGATATTTTAGACTAGTCTGTAGTGTCAGACTAGTCTTAGTTTTGCTCATTGATTAGTCTCTTGGAAGTTAGACCATTTCACAAAAATAAAGACTGACTAACTGTAAGCCAGAAACATTAGACACTTTAACTCTTAAGACCCATGTTACCATGGTAACAATCAGTGCCACCACCTGATAAGTAGCACCCAACAACAAAAAGGAGGAAAAACATGGTTCATAACTTGTGGTTTGCTAACATTGTTAGCCATTTATCTTTTTTAATTTTGATGAAGGATTTAATTTACCCAGATTTCTTTTTGCCATAGTTTTTTTTAACAAGAAAGTCAAGAACTGACTTTGTAAAACAGATGAATTTAGATGTCTATAACTGTAATATCTAAGCCATAGTCAAAGCCTGACTCAATCTGTTACTCTGACTCCTACGCTCCACACTGCCCAGCTACAGCAGCCTCAAAGGGTCAAAACTCAAACTCAGAATTCATAGTTTCAAAGTTCAGTTGTGAAGCAATGTTAATTTAAAGCGTCTTTGTGCTGTGTGCAGTTTTCAGAGGTTCTGTACATTTTGTCAAAAAAGATTTGATTTTATTTAGTATTTTCTTGCTTGATGAGCAGGAACATTTAATTTACTACGTTTATATGCAGTATAGAAATGATGCTGCTGAAATGAAACTGAAACCAAAAGACTGACTGACTTGACACGTTTATCATCCCATCGACCCTAATAGTTAGTAGGCTATATAGTTAAATTGTTTCCTTTTTTGTCTGTGGTTGTGATCAGATTAACTGCAACTGGACTTTACATCTTTAGTCTTGGCTTTGTGCTAAATGGAAACACTGCATTGATGCTAAATTTCAAACCCTTGATGGTAATTTGTGGCATTTGAGCAAAATATCCAAAACTCATATAATTTTAGAATTTCTAACTCTGGTAGTATTAAAGGTGGCAGCGTGGCAAACAGCACCACCCAGGTGGCTGCCAGGAGACTGCACCAATTTCCCCAAAATTGTGCCATTTTTCTCTAAACATATGTCACCAGAATATTTTAAAAGCCTCAAAACTCTCAGACACATTAAACAAATGATCATAATATAAGTTAGACGATGTGCCTGTTCCAGATCAAATTTTGTAACAAAAAGCCATCATCAGCTCAATATATTGTCATCATTCAGTTCCTATCGTGCTGTTGTGTTAGACTCTGGCTGTGGGCCATGCTTTATTTCACTTCAGACCCTCTGCTCTTTAACACAAATAGGACCGATCGGGCTTGTGTTTCTATCCAGTAAGCAGACTCTCCAGATGAGGGTTTGTAATAATATATGGTAAACGCTTGACCAGACCACTCAAATGATGTTGAAGCAAACACATAACAGAATCTAAGACCCTGAGCTTCAGCTGTTTATTTATTAAATAACCCGCAGCAGTCGAAATGTCTGATAATCTAAACACAGCTTGATTTCCTTAAGAGCCCTCCAGATATAAACAGTCCGTCCTGTTAGAGCTAACTGTACACAGTATATTTGTTCTCCCCATTTTAAATAAATCTTCCTGCCGATCGGACCGCCATAAGTAAATAATTTCAAACGCGGCGGCGTCCTGGTATCTGTGGCTGCAGGTATCATCAGGTTGAATCCATTCAGATCTCCTGACCATTCTGTGTTTACACTTTGGGGAGAAGTGAGTTATTGAGGAAACCTCCACCAAAAACCAAAGAAGAAGAATCCCTCTGCTTTAGTTACAATAATCTCTCTGGGATCACACAGATAAATAAATCTGAGCACCATATCCAGATCCTCTGTATCTTAATACGATTGAAAGAATATTCCCAGAATACATGATACTATCTGACAAATAACTATTCCCAATACTGGTTTATGATATTGTTTTTTTTTAAAGAGTGTTATACAATACTTTAGGACGAACTAAACAATATTTTTTTTATCCTCACACACAATACGTCGATTGCCAATTACTCCCAAAATGGCATAAATTATCGATGGAAGAAAATGGACCTTAACTACATTATGTAAGTCACTTTAAATGACTCACCCAGTGTTGCCAGATTGGTGAAAGGTTTTCCAGCCCAAGAATTGTTTTATTTCTGCCCAAAATTATTTTAAAAAATCAAATATTGATAATAAAAAATACAAATGAATTCATGAACGAAAGCAGAATAATTGTGGTTCATAACAGTTTTTCAATATGACATAATAATATAACAACAATTTAAGTATTCACAAGTGTGATAGAATGCAAATAGAAGGAAACAACAAAACTATGCATTTTTTTTCCTGCCTTAAAAGTAAAGAAAAAAGGAAACCTCAAATAACATAAAATAATAGGTTTTATCTTTATATTTAACTTGGGTAACTGCAACAACCAGCTAAAGTGCACCCCTCACATAAAGGGAGTAGGTTTGATTTTGACATTGGTGGGGACACAAAAGTGCTCCAAGGCAGCACTCCTGAAAGTTGATGTTTTTTTGTATTTGCAATCATAATTTCACGTCATGTAGAGCTGATCAAACAAGCAAACAATCAAAGTCAGAAAAAAAAAATCAGTAACTGACATGTTTATAATGCATATCTGAATATCTAAAGAGAATACAAGAATTTAATGCATTCTGCAATGTTATAGGTGAAAGCAACTAATGAAAGACAAGGAGGCAACTTCGAAGAGTTCTCATCTTTACTCTGTAGTGCAACTGTGCATCATACTGTCACTTAACATACTGTCCGTCAACAACATTGGAAATACATAAATACAATACAACAAAACATAAATTAAATGTAAAAATATATATATTAATGGTTTGTCACTAATACTCAAATACAAGCAGATTAGTGTCCACTGGTTGTTCCTATTTGAAAGAACCAAACACATGCCTATGCACTGCCTCCTGTCCTGTCCAACTAACAGGTTGCAAGTAGCTTTTACAAGCAGATGGAGTGACAGCGGGGACGGCCAATCACATGTACGTTTGGAGAAACCGGCAGAGCCAATCGAAGAGCGATATTTAGGTTAGAGGCGGGACTTCTAGCAGAGACCGACTGTTAACCCTTTGTGTGCCCTAATCATTGACTAAACACTACGGACAGCGGTTGTATTGATAGTGACTACACATTAGTGGCTGGATATTGGTAGGGACGTGTCCCTAGCGTCCCTACCCAATTCTACGCCCCTGCCTCACATACACATGAAGGGGGAGACAGAGAAGTAAACACAACCCTATGCTATCAAAAAGCCAAACAAATAATGATATTGTTGTGTTGCAAGAGGTTTCTGTTATAATGAATATACAGATTTGATATCCGCTGATCTCCTCTCAGCAGAATGAATAAGATTTCTGAGTGACTGGATGTGTTTGCATTACAAAGGAATTCAATTAATGAATAAATGTTTCACTGAAATTGTAATGCTTAATGTATTTCAAAAACTAGCCCAAATTGTGTCCACCCGCCAAAGCCCATTTTAAACCGTGCAATGCAACCCACAACAACCCAGTTGGGCAGAAAAACCAGCCAATCTGGCAACACTGACATTACACGAGTGGTTTACAGTGTAAAACAGTCGCAGTTTGGTTGGGTTTAGGCACAGCAACTAACGTAGCAAAGCCTGTGAGCTAGTTCAGGCACGTGGCACGCCATACACTCTGCAGTACAAACCAAACGCACCCTTCCAATCTGGCCGTCTATTTAAACCTCTTAAACCTCCCATCTCTCCCTCTGCCTGTCAAGGCCATTGCTGCTTTGCATCAGCATCACTGCCTGCTCATTCAGTCCCGCCACCACCCCAGCATCCACCTGCAGGCTCCGACAAGATATGTGTTTCATCTCTATGTATGCATAATCTGAGGAGTGATGAGGTCGGAGCCTAGATACCAAAAAGGAAAGGGTTGTGGATGAAGTTAAAACAACTATGTTAAGTATGTTACATGACGGAAGTGACGTAACTCGTGTGACAACATGACTTGCATGTCATTCTACATGTGGTTTGCGTTGTAAAACAGTCATGGTTATGTTAAGTTTGGGCACAGGAACTACTTGGTTAGTTTAGCCAATAAATCTGGTTGGAGGTTAATCTAATTATGTTATGTATATCAATGGGCGTCACTAGACGAGTATCATGGAGGCACTTTATGGGGTTTTCATGGGTTGTACTTGACGTTTGAAAACTGGTCACCATTCACTTTAATTGTTTGGGAGATTCTGCAACACTGTTTCCTGTGTTTTCCAGGATTGCATTACGATGTGATGACTTTGTGATGACTACAGTCAGAGATCAAAGTGTATTTTTAAGATAATTTAACCATAATCCCACCTTTTATTTCTTCTTTTTTTTTTTTTGCTGATCTGAAAAATGATCTGATCCATGACTCAAAATCGTGATGCAATCCAAACTGTGAGTTTTGTGATCCGTTGCAACCCTGTTATCTATACAGATAGAAGGTTATGTTCTAAGGCTGGATTTGTCTCCAGCTCTCTTTTCTATATTGCCCTCAACTGTGAAAGCATTGGCTCTGACCAGTGTAGTGAAAACCTTATCTGACTGAAGTCAGAACTTGAAAGCCTACTATGATGCAGGTTTTGACCTCTAAGTACAGGCAGAGACCAGTCTGTACTGAGCATTGGACCATGAAGAACTCATATTGTCTCACTGTTGGACAAGAGCTGAAATGTTTGACATTGCTGCAGTAAACCTTATTGGTTCAGTTTTCACATATAATGTGAGTCAACTGATATGTAGCATTCCAACCTCTGAAATCTGCATTTTCCCTCCAATTTTTTTTCCCGTTTTGTTATTTCAGACTGCAGCTCAAGGCTGACTGAGCACATTTAGCATGAAATCTGCCAGGAGAGTGATATTGTAGCTTTCTAAAGAATGGCCAGACTCCTCTAACAGATTGGTGGGATTTTTTTTTTGTTTTTTTGTTGGATCTCAAATGGATATCAGGAGAATGAATAGTAGCTTGTTGCTGCATTGATGAAATGCTAAACAAAAAAGATGGATATGCTGTGATAGATAAGGGAGTATTGAGAGTGGTTCAGCTTCAGTATCAGGAAATCTTGTAGGTTGGCATTATTTGAGTAACTGCACACTATATAGTCGTATTTTAACAACCTGGCTGCTGTGTAGTGGCTTTTTTAAAGACTTCCAAAGAGACATAAAAGTTTATATGGGTAGTTTAGATTATTTAATTTGGATTTGTATGAGGTAATTATCGATATTCAGTGTATTATGTACAGTAGATGGTGGTCGGCACGCCTCCTGTTTGGAGAAGCAGAGAGGAATACCAGCACAGAAGCTGAGTGATGTACTGCTGAGGACAGGGTTAGCAGGACATCGTCAGCAGCAAAACGTATTTTCAATTTAAGTGTACACTATATTTAGAATATTTTCACCACTTTACCTTGCTGTCAGAGAGCCTTTTTGGATGGGAAATCGCAGTTATGTAAGCCAAATATCACTCTCTCCAAACCAACCAAACTCCATGGGTGAAATCAGTCATTTTACCTCGCAGAAGATGGTAGTGGCTGATCTACAGCTGCCTCCATTGGAACACAGTAACACAAACAAACAGATCGAGGCAGTGATAGGCCAGAAATTCCAGCACTGTAAAAATGAAAAAGTTGGTAAGAAAACTCAAAATTTCAAGGCAACTTTCTGCAAGAGATTTTTGAGTTTTGAGCCCAGCTCAAACTCTTATTTTTGAAAACATTTTACCAGCTACTAATCTTTTGATAATTTAGAAGATAATTTACTTTACGTCTTTAAATGAATGTTTGCAGTTTTATAAACCCCCAAAAGGCTCAAAAAAAAAAGTTCACTGTGATCATGTTTTTTTTTTCTAAAACTCAAAGATTCAAGTTCATCTAAAGAATAAAAGTAAATTATCCCAACAACAGATTATAAGCCATTCAAACTTTTTGTTTGTTTCAAAACTTTTGAGTTGGGGTTGAGTTACTTGAGTTGGGCTCAAAACTCAAAAAATCTATTGCAGTAAGTTGGCTTGAAAATTTTGAGTTGTCTTCAAAATTTTTTTTTTAAACAGTGACTATCTGCGAGATAAAATGACTGATTTTACCTATGGGGTTTGGTTGGTTTAGAGAAAGTGATATTTGACATATATAACGGTGGTTTTCCGCTAGAAAAGGCTGTCTGTCTGCAAGGTAAAGCGTGAAAATATTCCAAATATAATGTACACTAAAACTGATAGCAATTTTTTTAGGCGGAACTTTTTAAGTGTCTAAAATCCGTTTTTGTTGACCCCCGTCCACAGCACTTCATTGCTTAGCTTCAGTGCTGATACTCCTCTCTGCTTCTCCAAACTGGGAGCATGCCAGCCTGCATCTACTTCAGATAATACACTGGCTATCGATGAGGCTGCCTCTGTGATGCTTTAATTAACCTCATATCTCAGCTTGAAATGCTCATGACTTGAGTGCAGGTATGTACCCTATATGTAGTACCTTCCACCCAGTTTGTCCTTCAGTGATTCTCCCCATCTGTTGGCCTGCCTTTGGCCTCTGCGTGTCCTGTGCGTTTGAGGTTGCCTCTGTCTGCAGCCTGTCTGTCTGTCTGTCACCCCTGACTTTCCTTGTCTGTCTCACAACAGTCATCCAAGCTATACAGCCGCTCAGCCAGTGGAAGAACGCTGGGCATGGTGCCAGCCAGCCGGGGCGCCAGTTGGGCAGTCCATCAGTAGCATTAAAGACATGTTATCCACCCGAGTGTATCCGCCTGGCTTAGAGCCCTGATCCCCCTGTCCGAGCCCCCCGTGTTGCCCCTCGACTCACTCAGGGGCCCTGGGTAAAGTGCACAGAGTCCTTTTCTTGCTTTATCAGCATGGCACCCAGGCATCCAGCCCGCTGCTTTAGGTCTCTTAAAACACGTACACAAATAAATGAGGAGGGTGCTGGAAATAACCACTTTCTCATCTCCAGCCAAGCTGCCCTGCTGGTCAGGTCATTGTCTTTAAAGGGACAGGGGACCAGAGAAAGCAGGCCGCTGCTGACCTCCCTCCATTTTTCTTCAAGAATACAAAGTCAGCAAAGTTCATTTAGGCCTCTTGCAATATAAAATAGATGAAGGGTTTCATGGAGGCTTAAAAGGACTGTTTGTTGCCTGTTATACTTAGCCAGATAATGGATTCACTGCTTTTTTCATCACAGCTAAAAATATTGCTGTTGATCTTTTGATTCTGAATTGCTGGATTCGTACTGTGACTTGTCCTCATTCTATCTGCTTTAATATAATGGTCACTGCTTTATGGATCTAATGTTATCGTTGCTGTTGAATGGTTTTAAATGTCACTCAAGGGTCACTTCTGAAGCACATAATACACTCACTAACCTTGGACACACAAACACAATTTCTAGCCCTTTAGTGGCTCCATATCATATCACATTAAATTACCCTTTTTTCCCTCTCCTCTCCTTTCATTAGCCTTTTGTGTGTGTGTTTTCTTTATGTAATCACTAGGGACTGATCTTGTATTGTGCTGTACTTATGACATTTTCAGTCGACGCCGAGGCTATACGTTATACTACAGGTATCATAACATATTACAAAAAATGACATTTGGTATTTAGAGCACATTGCCTATGCAAAGACCTTTGCTGGTAAAGGTGTCCGATTTAAAGGGAATAATAGATAATGTACAGTCAAAGTTTCTGGAATGCGAAATTAGAGCTCCCTGCTGCCATTCTCTGCTGGACTCAGAGGAGGGACAGAGAGGGCACTTTAGAATCTAAAGTGCCCTACCAGTGGACAAAATGTGGTTAAGTGCTTTCTGAGGTGCCCTTCTAGTGGACAAAATGTGGCAAAGTGTCTTCTAAAGTGCTCTTCTAGTGGAAGAAGCATGATAAAATTCCCACTAGAGTGCCTTACCATTGGTCAAAATGTGGTAAAGTGTCTTCTGAAGTGCCTTACCAGTGGACAAAATGTTTTAGTGCCTCTAGAGTGCCATTCAGTGTACAAATCAGTCAGTGCCTCTAAGGTGGCCCTCAGAGGGCACTTGATCAATGAAGATTTCTGATTTTGATTTTGATTGTGATACTGATACTGTAAATTCTCAAATGGTGCAAACATGATGATTTTATGGTAGGGCTGGGAAACATGGACAGAATCACATATCACAATAGTTTTTACCAAATACCTCAGTACTGATATTTATTGATATTGCAACAATATTACAGTGATGACTATTGCTGCTTTCACAAAATATTAATACACTGAGATTTTTCATAAATAATCAGAAGTAACGCGGATATACTAAGTGTAAAGACAAATAATAGAACAGCTAGAACAGTCTTGTAAGTTCAGCAAATTACATCATTTTACTGTAACGCAGCAGAAAAAGACAACACTTGTGCTATATCACGAAAAAAATAATATCCAAAATCTCAGATGATATCTTGCCTCATATCACAATATCGCTATAATATCTTTACATCACCCAGACCTAATGTCAATCTTATTTCTTTGATTTGAATAAGAGAAAATTATTGACACATAATTGGAACCCAGTCTCTGTATTGCTGGATCTGGACAGTAGTCACACCATTTGGTGTTTTGAATGATTTGACCAACTAGAAAAGATTATGACAAACCTTTTTACAACATTATGTCTACTTTGATACATTTCGCAGTTGTGCTATTAGAACCTTTGAGAGCACTAAAATAAGTTCCCCTTTTATTTGAGCCAAAGAAACACATTAGTGGGTGCAGAATATCTCAAACACTTGTAAGAGGGATATAATGAAAAACAACTTAAATTTTGTCATTACTATTCTGTTTGCTTTCCTCATTCTTTCACCAAATATTTAACCTTGTGAATATGTCTTCATATTCTTCTCGTTCTGTACGGTGTCAACCTCTCCAGTTCCCACAGTATTATATATGAATTGAATTTTTGATAACAGGCCTGACTGCGTGACCCACAGCACCTATTTGGTATGTAATGCACTGATGACTTTCCCCGGTGTCATTATGGGTGATGGCCGAATAGCGCAAAGTGAATGGTGAGCTGGAGCTCCGTGCAGAATTTCAAAGTCAAGTACTTTTAGAGAGATGAAAGGAGTTTTAATCTAAGGCACCATGGTCATCACCTAAAACATCTTTCTCTTCCTCTCTGGTTCGAGCACACGCTTGTTTTTCCTTCCAAATCACTTGACGTGATTGAGTTTCTGGAGTTTCAACTGTTTGGAGATGTGAGAGATAGTTGTGACAAGTCATGGCTTTCTCTTTCTTGGGTAATCTAACTGTAATTGTTTCTGTTCACAGTGGTAATGAAGGAAGACTCTGCTGCCTGCGATCGGAGGACCTGTGAGGGAACACAGAAAAGGTAAGGCGGTTACCTTCACCGTGCTGAATGGATATAAGTCTCTCTGATTTTCTTCTCCATCTCTGTTGCCTTTTGATTTGGATGTGACACTTGCTTCGGAGTCCACCTTACACACGTGATCCACCCAACCTGTGGGCGGTCAACCTTGGAAGTAGAGTATTCATTGATTTTGAATTCTGGCTCATACAAACATGTGAAAATCAATGGATTTCTTACTTCAGCTGAACCACCCACACATCTTTCCAATCAGAGGTCGGCTTCACAAAGATATGCAAGACTGGGCTGTAGAGTTGAACCAGTTTGATCTTCGACTGGTGTAATGTGAGGTAGTTGGACAAACAAAAAAACATTCTTGAGAATTGGAACAGCTCATGTCCTACCAAAAGAACTTAAAAAAATATTAACATCAACAATCTTATTCCAGTTTTTTGGTGAAAACTTATTCTTTAAGGATTTATATATATGGCATATATGTAATTTCTGAAATGTTTTTATCTGCTTTAATTATTTTAATTTCTGAACTTGCTCTCTGCCAGAAAATAGCCTTGTCCCAGACAAGAATTCACAACTTTAAAAGGTTATAAAATTAGTTAAAAGCCTTCAAAATGTAAAACTAACAATAGCTACTGATAACAGTTATAAACTGTGCTATTATAATCATCTTTGTTTTAAAATTGATTTTGTTCATTTAAAGATGTGTCCCAGATTTCCATCAACTGTTAGATTTTTTGCAAAAACATATTTTAATCAGGCATTAAAGGGTTAGCTCTATACCCTGAGGACCCCTGTCTCACCTCCTGGTTTAAAAAAGGCGGGAATACTGCTCAAGCATTGCTTTTTTATTTTTTAACAAATTAATGAAAGAATATTGGATCAGATGTGACATGTCAACTCTGTAGCCCTTCTGAATCAAAGCTAAATAAGAATTATGGTTTAAAATGTGTATTTTGATTAGAATTAGGAGAACTCTGCGACACTTTAAAAAAATAAAATGGCTGCTCACTGCAACGATGCTGTGAAATGAAAAAAATTAACATTTTGTTTACATTTAATAAAAAAATTCAGTCACTAGTAGATTAACAGACATTAGTTGGACCTTTTGAAATATATTTTCCCAGGATAATTGAAGAGTTAAAATCCCTTCAAAATACGGTTTTGACCCAGTTCTCGCTAATGAGTTAAAGGCTAATTTTAAGCCTATAAAGTTATCCCTCCTGTCCCAGGATCTGTGAGCAGCACAGAGCAGCAGACAAACCTGCTGACTGTCAGAAACACCTGCTGACAATCGACAAAAAAGGGGGAAACAGCTCAATTTGTGGTTTGCTAACAACAGTGTAGAACAAGTAATAATAGGACGCAGTTTAAAGAGACACCAGTAGCCACTTGGAATTTGTTATCTGTTATTGCTTCCCTCAACACCAAATGTATGTAGTAAAAGATTCTTGTAAATGTTGAATTCTTCCACAAGGCGCACATTTTCAGCCGGTGCTGGTTCCCAAATGCTGTGCCCAGGCACGCTGGTGTGCTGTGAGGTGAGCTCAGGTGTGCCGTGGGATTTGGTGACAAAAAGTTAGGAATTAATTTTTAATTTACCATATAAGTACCATATAAGTACTCTGGCACTTTATCTGAAAGGGTGTGCATAAGACTGTCATTACACTGTCATAAGCATTTCACTTGTCATGAACATGAGGGAGTGTTTATGAATGTTTATGACAGTTGTCCTTTAGCGCCATTTGGTCAGTTATGCAAAGTTGATATTCTTTGAGATGTCTTTGTTATGACATCTTGACATTAATCAAGACAGCATAACCTGCTAATGTCTCTGTTATAACAACTTGACATTAGCAAACTGTAGCTTTATGTTTTAACATTATACCATTATATGTGGTTGGTTTTTGACACTGGCCGTCATGAGACTATTATTAGTGTGTCATGAATGTTTTCATTGTCCTCAGGTAAGACTTAGTAGTAGATTGGTCCTAGTTATTCTAAGATATTCCAGGACTAGAAAGCTTTGTGCAGTGGGTGGACGTCTATCTGAAGCTTGTTAGATCCAAACTACAGTTGATGTTTATCTGTATGAAACCAGCCCAAGACCTTTCATTTGTTATTGGTGTGAAATGCCTGAGGCTGGATCTTCTCTCTTTAAATCTGCTCTGAAGAGGTAGAAAATGTTCACAATATAAACAAAACACTGACGCTAGGTGACCTGGTGTGTGTGGTTGTTGTGTGTGTCTTGTGGTGTGTCTGTGTGTGTGTGTGTGTGATGTGTGTGTGTGTGTGTGTGTGTGTGTATGTGGTGTGTGTGTGTGTGTGTGTGTGTGTCGTAGCGTGCCCAAAGGTGCTGTGCTGGAGAGTCGAAGAGTCCACACCTCCTGGGTAATAAGTATCCAGCATTAGTCCCATGTAACATTTCACCATCTACGCCCTGCTGATGAGGCAATAATTAGAAAACTGAGAGATGGAGGAGAGACAGAAGTAGAAGAAATTTAATCAGAAATATTTACTTTAAAATAAACTTTGGCGGGAGATATGTGGTTCAAGTTTACAAGTCCACTAGGTTGAGGTTTCCACCTGAATACTTCCCATTAACAAGTCTCAAGTTTTACTGGTACTTTGGAGCTATAAGTCTAAAAGAAGAAATAAGTCTGAACCATACTGAAAGAAGTTGCTGTTTTGTAAATGAGTAATGGTAATCTGGGAGGAATTATGTTCCCCTAAAATCTAATATCACTAATAATTCATAGTTAGACTGAGTCCAAGTTATAGCGACAGTTCAACCCCAATTTTTTCTCTTACCTTTAGTGCTATTTATCCGTTTTGGTAGTTTTGATGTAAAATGCAGAGTTTTGGAGATATCAGCTGTAGACATCTCTGCCTTCTCTTGAGTATAATACAAGGCATTCGGCTTGTGATACTCAAAGCATTGAAAAATACATTTTAAAGATTCAAAACCAGTGTCTCTTTGCAAAACTCATGACCCGGTTACTCAAGATAATGCATGGACTTTGTTGTGAGTAGTTTCATTCAGGAACTACTTTATTTCTAGTAGAAAAGAAAGTAGTTCCTATAGATTCTGCTGCAGAAAGAAAGTAGTTTCTACATGAAACTGCTCAACAAGGTGTGATGATTATTTACTTATTATATATCTACATTATACATATTATACATCTGTGCTCCCGCAGTTGTCCATGTGTTTCCATAGTGATGACGAGCCTAGCTTGTGGCTATTAAAGCCTAATACTCTGAAACTTTTTACAAGCAACAAAGCATCTGACAATGTCATTCTCACAGTCTTTAAGCACATCAAAATCCATACAAACGTCCAACTTGGCCTTCGACAACATATTGTCCAGAATTTGGTGTCTTCCACTGGCTACTTTTGCATTTATTTCATCCATTTTAGCTATCAGCTAACCTTTAGCACTGTCAGATCAAACAGTCACGTCCACTGCTTGGCAGGATGTGGGGTCAAAGCTTGTGTCTTTGGCAGTAAAATCCTGTTGGATGACTAGACTTGATATTACTGTATTCGTGGATATAAATGTTAAAATTGCTGCCTAATAATCGTCATTTCTAATTCTTTTGTGATGGATTCCTTATAAACCTCTTTTTTTTGCACCTTTGTACCTGGCCTTTTCACTGTCTTCTCCCACCAAAACCATGTTTAAGAGAGGACATGGTGAGCTTCCTGTGGAGAGAAAAGAGATAATAGACACAATATGTAAAGCTCACTTTGATCATCTCTTGCCTTGCACATTTGTTTCTTTGAGTAGTCTCTTGTGACAAGCGTTTTTCATTTCATCAATATCATCCACATATACTTGTCATCAACGTGGAGTTAACCTTTACCCTCATTCATTTAGTCCTGGAGTGCTGCGCATTGAGTGGAGAGCTGCTCCTTATACGCAGCGCTTTCTATGGAAGTTAATGTTTTCAGTAACACATAGGAGTATTCTTCCTCCATCTCTTTCTTGCCAGACACCTCTCAGCGTGTTGTCTGTGCTGGAGTGCCGCAGCAGATTCAGGGGAAGAAATCATTGTTCTTCTCGAGGGCTTAAAGAGCTGGAGGAAGTCATAGACAGCACTGCTCCCCCTCCTCCTTCCTGCCTCTGCCTCCTTCCCTCACCCGTTATCATCTGTCTATGAAATAAAGTGCATCACAATGCTCCCATATGGCCAAATGCACCAGAGAACTCAAGTGCTTTGCATGATAAATGATTCGCAGTTGGAGAACAAGTACAGCTGGAGAATGCTCTCCACTGATAAATTGGGTTTCTATTATACAGAACTGATATCGACCTTTTATGAAAAAGTGTGTATCCTCCAGTCAGTGTTGTCCAGTTTTAAAATGATAGGAATGATGCTGCTGTTGATTACATATTTATTGTATAATTGATTACAATTTGTTTATAAGATCAGAATGATGCATTGGATCATTTTGTCTATTCGATCAAATAGATGCATCATTTGACACGATTTCCCCGGCTTACATATATACTGGACATCAGCTCACTTTGCTGACGGCTCTGCTCAGCCAGCTGTACAGAGGTTGGCTGGCGAGACCTCTTGTTTTACAGCTTGTTTGTCTGTGGTGAAGATGGCTGGGCACAGCTAGAGAGGAACAAGGCTTTTGTTTCATTAAATGAAAACTGTCTGCCCAGTACTACACTTCTACAATGAAAACAACACCTTGTTATTGTGGGTTTCAAAGGAACCTGTCCAGTCATGTCAGCCAGGTTAAAGATAACATGGAGGTCACTCCTAAATTGTCTAATACAGCAGCTTGATACTGTAAGTACGCTTCTAGGGTCACTTTTGCACATGCAACGCTCCGCAGTCAAGTTAGCAATAATGAATCTGCAACGTCCAGGTAGACATCAAGATAAAGGCACAAAAACAACTTTGGTAGGTTCAGGAAACAAAACCACTTTGGTAGAATTAGGAAAAAATCATGCTTTGGGTTAAAATATGTACATTACTTATGTAAGTTCACATACGTAAAGTATTATATATGAGTTATATACGTTCATCCATCCATACATCTTCAACCGCTTATCCAAAGTCGGGTTGCAGTGGTAACAGTTCCAGCAGAGGACCCCAGACTTCCCTTTCCCTGTTCCCTGACTGGGCCTCCCTAGGGAGGCGACCAGGTGGCATCCTTACGAGATGCCTGAACCACCTCAACTGACTCCTTTCTATGCAAAGGAGCAGCGGCTCTACAACAAGTCCCTCACGGATGACTGAGCTTCTCTCCCAATCCCTAAGGGAGATGCCAGCCACCCTCCTGAGAAAACCCATTTTGGCTGCTTGTATCTGTGATCTCGTTCTTTCGGTCATGACCCACCCTTCATGACCACGGGTGAGAGTCGGAACAAAGATTGGCCGGTTGATTGAGAGCTTTGCCTTCTGGCTCAGCTCTCCGTTCGTCACAACAGTGTGGTAAAGCAAAGGCAATACCACTCCCGCCGCTCCGATTCTCCAGCCCATCTCATGTTCCATTGTCCACTCACTCGAGAACAATACCCCAGGATACTTGAACTCCCTCACTTGGGGTAAGGACTTATTTCCTACTCAGAGTAGACAATCCATCAGTTTCCTGCTGAGAACCACAACCTCAGACTTAGAGGTGCTGATCCTCATCCCAGCTGCTTCTCACTCGGATGCGAACCAATCCAGTGAGTGCTGGAGGTCAAGGACCGATGATGCCATCAGGACCACATATGTATGGTAGCAAAATCATCAGTTGCAACTTTATAACAGCCATGAAAACAATGTTCAAAGACAATTAGGTTAAGGAGAAGATTGTGGTTTGGGTTAAAATAGGTAACTTTACATTACGCAACATAACATTAACATAACGCAAGTTACATACGTAACATAACTTAAATACATTACATAAGTTCAAGTCTGGGTAAAGCAACAATAAATGTGGCTTCTGTTGGGGAAGGTGAGGGGCAGGGAGGTAGAGTTGTTTGTGAGCTGGTTTGCAGGGCACACCTACTGTTTTTCATGTTCAGTGGCAAAGTGGAAATCATCACTTTTCACAAGGCAAATGGTTATGGTTAGGGCTAAATGTGGTTATGGCAAATAAACTATGGCTAAGGCATGGTTATGTTGAGGGAACCATTATGGTTACTGTACACAAACTGTCATCTAATGCGTGCAAATCATACATAAAGGCCACACTTCTCCCTGCATTGCCACTGAAAGCTGTGGCACTGGATGTGGATATGGACCTAATTCTTGGAGATACTTGGTTGAAATCTGAGAAAGCAGCCACATTCCTAAAAATGGGTCCAATGGGGTGAGAAACCCGATCAGTCAGAAGATCAGACAGGTGGTAAACAAGCCAGCCTCCATCTGTCCGTCCATCCCTCCATCCATCCATCCATTCATTTTCTTCCACTTAGCTTTCTAGCTCCTCCTGGGGTACCCGAACCCCTCATTGGGATAGGAGCGAATTGAACAAGATAACAATTTTTGCCAAATAATATAAACTTCCACATTTGGATGTAAACCAAAAGTGGGTACAAACATGAGTTTGCACGATGATAACTTGTTTGTTAGGTTGAAGTTGAGCAAAGAATTTGATCTATAAACAGACCACTGGGATGACAGTTTTACAGTTAGGCTCTGTTTTGTCTTCCAAATTTCAGCGATCTTTGAAGAAATCTTTCTTCTAAAAAGGATTGTTTGGATGTAAATTGTGCTTAAAGGAAGCCTTAGTTTTACAAAGAACCCTTGACAAACCCTTTCTTCAAAAAAAGGTTCTTCAGAATCAAGTGGTTTAGGGTAGAACCTCAGCCCTTCAGGAAGAACCCTTTTGGAACCCTTATTTGCAAGAGTGCAATTCAGACAGAAACTGTATGTCCCCACCTTTGCATTATCCCCTTCGTACACTGTTCTTCCCTTTTCTCTTCTCCTTGCCTACCTCCTCCCCTCCTCTGGTCTCCAGTGCTTCTTTTACTATTCCCTCTACCCCCCTCCCTTCCTCTGCCTCCCCGCTGTACCTCAGTTACAGTTTGCCCTCTTTCTCCATTTCTCTCCATTTCTGTCTTCTGTTCCATTCATACCAGGAGGCATCCCTATCCCCTCTTCCTTTTAGCTCCCTACGCTCCTTTTTCTATAAGTAATGCAGCCTCCCGCCCTGCCTACATCTGGAGCCGCTGCTGAGCCATCTTCTAAAATTCCTTGAATGTTTCTTCTCTGGGCCAGGCATCCTCCGGCTGGCTGTCTCCACTCAGGATCCAGCAGCATAAATTACTGTGTGTCCTCGCACAACCTATGCACATAGTTATATTCTGAGGCCCACGCTATATGCTTTGAGCTTATATTAGCCAGTATTTTTCCATGCTGAAAAAAGACCAGTTGCTCGATGCAGTTATGTTTCATGATATGCCAGCTTTAGTGTCTTAAGTGCATGTTTATTAGAGGTTGCAAAGAGTGATGTGAGGAGGATTAAATCATATATTTAAACATCATAGACATGCGCTGGGTGATGTAGCCATCTTACAACCCCATCATGCCTCAAAGGTTTAATAGAACTGTTGCCATGCATGAGTTCTGGGAATCAGAATTGCAAATACAAGGTTCAAGAGGTTTTGGTATAGAAAAATAATAACAACAAACTACATTTTTATTGACCATAGCTAAACCCTTGTCAGATGAAGTTTAACCCAGAGGCTACCAAACAAAAAACTTAAAATTAAAGTATACTAATTCAAATAAAGTGCAAAAACACGTTTTAAGAAGTTACAAGAAAAATGAAAAATAACTTCTCTCTCTGAAACTATTAGTGCCATCACTTTTTTCAAGATGTTTGATTGTAATAATTTCCGAAAAGAAAAAGTAGGATAACAGTGTTTCTCTGTAAAACAATTACAGCTCTTACTTTATTGAAGGTGTTTGGTTGTAATAATTTAAGAAAAAAATGTAAAACAACAGTGTTTTCTGTAAAGCTATTAGTGCTATCACTTTATTGAGGGGTGTTTGATTGTAATAATTTAAATCTGTAAAATAACAGTGTTTCTCTGTAAAATCTTCAATGAAAATTTCTGTAAATTTATTGTTCTTGCACTTTCTTTTAATTAGGATATTTAATTTTATTTTATGTTTTTTGTTTGGCAGCCACTGCTACGTGTCATTTGACCGTTTTGTACTTTTTTTTTTACATTGTGCTGAATCCTTAAACATGGTTTAAATCTAAAACATCCTCACCATGCAAAATTCTATGCAAAACGTGCACGACTTTGCTCTTTTCTTTTATCTTCTTCTTCCACTAAGCCACGCAGATGTGCACCATCTTTGCATGTGTTTCTGAACAAGCCTACAGCATGCGAAGTTCATTACTAAATAAGTAGCCATCCATGTGTTTTGGGTTTTTTTTTTCCTCTCCTTCTCCTTTGTTTTACTTAGAGAAGGCCACCCTTTCGCTGTAAAGACAGCCTCCTAGCACATCCCGTGGCCTTCTGCCGTTCAGACGCGCGGGGAGAGCTTTCTGGCAGCACATGAGTCAAATCTCCCGCTGTATTGAGCTGTATCGCAGTTTGATTAAAGCAGACCTGATTTAGATGCACCAAGGAGGCCATTCATGGAGACTGCGCTCATTATGAGGGCGTTCACAATTAATAATGCACCATTAGCAGCGAAATTGTGATTTAACAACTTCAGTGATAATATCTTCACCCGGAGAGGTGTTTGTTGCATGCCAGAAATCCTCGCCAAAAATTAGGTGCTGCTATAAAATCTAGATTGTGCAGACTGTGACACGGGGACACAGATGGTGAGCAACAGTTTATTCCCTGTCCTTCTGAGACTTGTTGAACTGTCCACTTTCATGACATTCCTCCACCTCCACCTCCAGGGCTTCAGGCTTCTGTCTAAAAGGTGCATCGTGAAGGCAAGTTTAGTAGCATCTATCCCAGAAGTGGACATCATTCACTTTTTTGAAGTAGAGTTGGTGGCATTGTTGAGGGTAATAATGATAACCGAAACCCCCACCATACTTAAGCTATAAATGAACATTCTTGATATTGTGATAAATATTACTTGCAAAATCAGCATGTCACCAACTTCTGCGTTGTTAGCTATTTATAAAGCTAAACTGGTAGATGCATGGTTACACTGGCTAACTATCAGGTAGTTACTAGGGCTGTGACAGTATGGATTTTCTCTTATTTGCTGTGACAAAGCAACATATTCCTGTGGAATGGCTGTTTACCACAACTGCATAAGTATGTACGGTGTGCACCTTCTCAAGACCAAGAAAATTCTTGCCTGATTTTTCCTAACTGCTGCAAAAGTAAAGGGGTTAGCCCAAAAGTAAGCTGAGCAGGAAAGGCTAATGTTAAGCTAATGCTAGCGTCATACCTCTACAATGTTGGCTCAGTGCGAACATATCCCTTTCAGAAGCTTTGTAATCATGACTTGAACTGCAGCGTCTTTTTTGGAGACATGGTGAAATAAGTCCATGACACTGGATGTCTTCTGTGATTATTTATCCATTTTTCCATCTGAAAACAGTTCATGTTGTTGTTAGAATTTTGTTAGCCGCCCATTGGCAAGGTCAAAATGCCGTAGGTAGAGTGTGTCAACCAATAAGAGGCTGTGTTCCTGACTTGTGCATGACAGTGCTGATCCTTAGATGTATCCATAGATCAACATGAGGTTGACCCTTCAAAATAAAATTTGCAGTGATGACCATAATAAGCTCAGCCCTTGTAGTAATCATTTACAGGGTCAGCATTCTTCAAAGAAAGTGCTTGTCAGATCATCAAAAAGCCCCACTTTCCTCATCTTCCTGATGTCAGAAATGGGCTCCATCCAGCAGTTTTTGTAACTCTCCCAAACGGACAATCAAACCATCACGACCACTTCAAGCACTGATTGGCCAGATGTGTGGAGGTGACAAGATATGCAGGATTTGGACTTCTCTCTCAAGCTTTGTTTTCTTTCTCCACACAACTACAATACTTCAGTCACTATTTGCACATACAACCCAACTGAAACAACATGAAAGCGTTCAAGCAGAGACTGTCTAATAGCATCCCATTTGTATGACTATCATGTCTCCCTCTCTCTTTCACGTTGACTTTTCACCTGCCTTCGTTCATCCACTCTGAACAGCTATAAAGACTTTTGCAGTCAGATGCTCTGATGACAGGTTGTTGATTGATTGTTTCTCTTGTTTGTCTTTAGGCCTCTATTTTCGTAGGGGCACTTGAAGTGGCACTACTGGCAACCTGGCAATTTGGTGTTTTCTTGAACTTGAAATTCAGTTTGGCTATCTGTGCAGTATGTTCATGCACATTGGGTAAAAGTGAGAGGAGTGGCACAAACAAGTGAAACTTTGATGCAAATGATGTGTCTGTGAAAGCTGTTGGTATTTTAGTGGAACTTCATCTTGGACCTGGAGAAGCCCTCTCTCTCTGTCTGGGACTTTTTTGTCATGTTCCACTGTTACTGCACAGCTGTTGCAGAGCTATGTGGCAACTAATGTTACTGGCTGAGAAGATAATGAGTCACCATTACAGTCCATGTGCCCAAGACCAACCACTTCACATTAGTCATTGTGTTTGTGCCTTTAAAACAGGGCCCCTAGCTTTTAAGTGACACACCGAGCCATGAAATCACAAGATCTGGCAAGAATCCATCTTGCCAGGCTTCAAACTATGCCTAGTGTCAGTACCACAGATGTTCGGATCAATCAGTGTCCTTTGAGAAAGCACTGGCAGCTTCGAGTGTGGTTAACGCTACGTTTGACACAGCCAGAATGGCAGCTCCTAAAAACAGTAGGGTAGCTGGTGCTATAGAATCGGTTATATCAGAACTGGAGAGTATCTCTTCATTGGAAAAAGAGCAAAGACCAGTACTGTAGGCTGTTCTCAATAAAAAAGGTCTTTTTCTCCCAGCTGGCCTCGGCAAGAGTTTGATTTACCGACTGGCTCTGCTGACTTGGTCATAGGGTTCACTAGTCTTATTGGCTGAGGTTTACGTGTTATAGATGATGGTAGACCGATGGTTCATCCAATCATCTGTGAATTATTTTTGAAAGTGTTTCCAAATAGTTTCCAGTGACAACTTCCCAAATGGTTCCATGTAATAGACCATTTGGTGCACCAGGTTAATACCAGACCAATACTAAATCAAGTGTTTGTTATTTGTACAGTTGCCATTGGCCACCTAGAGTCATATTAGGTGTGTAATGAATGTAAAATGTATTTTCTATTGGGGTGACTTGTATCAGTCCAATATCCAAGCATTCATTTTCATTTTGGGGGATTCTGCACCTTTCAATTCAGGAAGTAGTGTGCTCTTTATGCATCAAGGTGGATGGTCAGTGTGTTGAGGTGGTGGAGAATAATTGACCCTTTCTAAGTCCTGCCCCTTTTGGCTCTATGTGCCAATAAGAGTTGAACAAACTTACCTCAGGGAATTTTCTTCTTTTCCTGTAAAAGTATCAAATACCGTAGGGTCACATCTTAAGTTACCTAATGTTAGCAAAACGCTAACTAACTAGCTGGCTAATGTTAGCCAAATGCTAGATAACCAGCTGGCTAATGATTGATGTAGATTAGCTAGCAAGTCATCTAGCATTTTGCTAATGTTAGCTACTTTAGTATGTGAATATATGCTGCTTTTGCAAGTCCCCCAGCTACATCTTTCAGGAATTTTCAAAATGTGGTTTTCTTTTCAACGAGCCTAGCACATAGCATATCTATGTACAGGAAACAGGAAAGGAGAAAGTTGACTTAAGTTCCAAGCTAGCCCAACTGTCATTAGAGCACAGAGCAAAAAGGAGTGGGACTTCGGAAGGGTCAGTTGTGAATCAAGTCTGACTTTGGTGCACGAAACCAGAGTTCTCACCCTGCCAAAAACTAGCAATTGAGCTTCACGTGTTAATTCTGTTCTTTCACTGTTCTTGGGCATGCTGTTTTTATTGCCTAATCATTACATTCACTATTGTTTATTCGCCCTATCTTTCCCTTAACACGCTGGCAGTGGATATAAAACAAATCCTTTCATTGAACATAATGTGGGGTTTTGCAGAATAGTCCAATATCAATGTAGCAATGGGTTTATATATCTGCAGAAATTAGAGTGGGGATGATAGGGAAAGAAGAAAGGACGCCATCAGGCGCTCTGCTGATAGCCCCAGCTTCGTTCACAGCTCCCCCGATGATGATAGACAACCTCAGCTTGGCTCCATCAGCTTTGGCAAAAACCTTGCAGCAGGGAGCCTAGTGTCTACTTAATTTTAAAGTACAGTCCTGAGAAGCCATGGAAACAGGCAGGAATTGCCCCAGACATCCAGAACCATACCCGCAAAACAGGGGTCACCATCTTCCACAGTGGAAAGAGCTCCAAGGCATTCATCTTGATCATTCTGTGGGACAATTGCATGCAAGGATTGCCTGCTTCTCTGAAAGGCTACGTCTGCAGTGTACAGTATTCTGGCCTTGAGATAATCCTGATCTCTCCTATCTGACAATCAAATATTTCTCTTTGTGTTTCTCTCTCTGGGCTGATGCCAGACTCCCCTGCTGCTGGCTCTCTGGAATTTTTGTCAGCAAACTTGTAGAGCAAATGTCACATTGTACTTTGTGATGAATGCAATGCCACTGATTGTTGCTGGTATTTTTCCATTTTCTTCTGTGAGATGCATTTAAACTGCCATCATACTCTGGGCTTTGGCACTAAATCAGCAGGATTGTGAACTCATTTTGGGCAGAGGCTCTAAAGCGATAAACGAATCTCATCTTAAAACATAAGATTGAACAAAAGCATTGATTTTTCTCTCCTGTATTCATCTCACAGCTCTGCAGCAGCAGCAACAGCAGCAGCAGCAGCACCCAGACAGTGTCTGACAAATGCATGATGGGTATTGGTGTGGAGGGGGTGGCGGGGTGGGAGCAGAAAAATCGACTGGCAGAGTAACGAATGGCAGGCAGCCAGACTGTCAGCTAACAGTGGCTGTCCTTCATGGGGGACTGTTAAATGAAAATGACCGAAAGAGAGGAGAGAAGGAGGAAGAGGGAACGAGGAGAGAAGGACAGAAAGAGGGCAGGGTTACTTCAAGTACCCTGAAATCCTCCAGAAAGGGGATTTGCAAATGAAGCAGGTCAGATACAGAACTTAACTGTGTTTGACTGATGGCTTTTATCTCATAGCCTGTTTTTTGATGGCAAACTCTTCAATACAGCTAATCAAACTGAGCAAACCTCTTAAATTAAGCAACGTTTGTATTTGCCAGCACAGGAATTTTGGTTTAAAGCCAATGACCAAAGGCAGAATTTACTGGAGGAACAGAGGGGTCCGGATACTCCCTTTCTGGGAAAACCAAACAATTGTCCCTCCCCCAGCATATTATAGTACACGTAACTATCCACTGATTAACTTAAAAGAAAGGATGTGTCAGACATTTTTTTTACTTCTACCACTCAATAGAATAAAACACTTTAACGGACTGCATTTTGTTTGCTCCATTACCTTGCAGTTGAATCATGAGTGTCAGCGTGGCCATGTTGGTAAGGGCGAAGCTCATGTCCTAATGCATGTATGCTTATGGAACCAGGAGGTCTGTCCTTAATTAAACTCACATCATATCATAACTCACTAAATTTTCAACTGATTTCCAAGCAATTTGCTTTGTTAGAAATTTCAAATGTGTATTTATGATACAAGTTACTTGATTAACTTGAAAATACAGTAAAAATTATATTTCTATAATATAATATTTGAGATTAATTTACGTACGTAATCAGATTTTAGCACTTTCTTACTTTTCTTACTGCATGTAAAATGGCTGTAATAATGTAATTTTGTTTGTAATTTTTGAAACAAATGGAGACTTAAGTAATAAAAAATGAATAATTACAACAAACATTGTTAAATTAGTTTCTGTCAGGCTTCATATCGTTCTGGATTTTTACACATACAAGCAATGACGGGGCACTTGACTTCATCTGATATGGCTATGGAAAGACAACGGACAAATAAGGCTGAGAGGTTGAGAATCGTCACTGACTTCAAACTGAGCTGAAAGCACTGAAAAAGAGAATTGTTAACCAAGTTAGAAAAAAACTTGAATTGGTTACGCACAAATGAACATTTCTCACCTAACAACCAGAAGAAAGATCCCATGATATGCAAGTCTCAAACCCCAGGGTGGCAGTCTCATGCTTAAACCACTCTCCCAACACACCCTCTCAATGAAGTAGCTGTATTTGTCACTGTGTATTCTACATCCTGTCCCAGATACCTTCGGAATAGTTAGTTGTCACCAATATGTCTAAGTACTTGCACATGTCCATTAGGCTACAGCAAGAAGCACAGATTCTTTCAACCTGCAACTAAAGAAATTCTCAAAATGATTAAACAAATTTGTGCTTTGTGATATGTGGGTGTTTTAACCACATTTTAGCTGGTTGAAAAGAGAGTAAATAGAGGTCTTAAACCAGTTTTCGTCAGAAATCAATGTTGAAATCCCAGTTGGTGCTCACTGGGTTATATTAGTTGGCAACTAAAATGATCCATTTACTTCTATGGTAACATGCAATAACCTGTAACTGTAATTCCACTCAGCTACAGCTGCTCACCTACTGTAACACACAAAAGCCTTTTACTGAATGAGCATTTAAGATGCTTTATGAAGTCTAATTAAGCCATCTGTGTTGGCACACTGAGACTAAATTAGGAACAACATGTTGATTGTCTTTGCCTTCAGAAACTGCTGTTAATGGCAATTATAACAATTAGCATATACTGTGTAATTGGACTTACTATGAAAATATTATACGTGCAAGACCTCACCAGTTTAATAAGCAGCCAACAGCCAACATTTTTTCTTTGGAGTGATTATTAGTAAAAGAAGTGCTGTGTAAAAACAACTACTGCAGGGAGGAAAGAGGGAACAAAAAATCTGGAATGGAGGAAGAGGAAGTGAGAACAGTGTTCAGGAGCAACTGCAAGAGAAAAAATACATTTATTTCGAGATCAGGGCACGTAACACACACACAGTCCATCATGTCAGAGGACATTACATTGACTTACATTCATTTCTTGGAGACCCACCCTAACCTTATATATATGAATATAATGACTACTTGTCTAACCCTGACCCTGCTCTGACAAGTCTTCCCCCTAAATTTAAATATTTACATTATGGGGACTTGCGTTTTGTCTCCATAAGGAAGGCGAGTCCCTGAAATGTGAGATTTATAAAATGTACCTGGTTTATTTCATAGGTGTTTCAAACTATTTTATTGACCCTGACATTTCCTTTGTTAGACTAAGTCAACATAAACTCAGGTCAAACCTACAATACTGACAATTCCAACAATTCCCCATGCAAGGTCTTACTGTATTGCCTGTTTGCAACAACTACAATTGTCATGAAGGTGGCCACTGCTCAAAACAAATTTGAATCAAACAAATCTACCTGAAGGATATTAGATGCTGCAGCAGAAGCAACACTGGAGACCACAAAAGAGTAATTACACACACAGTAATTACACACTTGCTCAAATCTTTTGCTGGTGTCCAGTAGATGAAGTGGATGTACATTCTTAGAAATAAGAGTTCCAAAAGGATTCTTCTTGAAGGGCTGATGTTCTACCCAGAACTGTTCGACTTATGAAAAACTCCTTTTTGAAGACAGGGCTCAGCAAGGTTTCTTTGGAAGACTAAAGGTTTCATTAAGAACCCTTTTCAGCCAAAGAATCCATTTTGGAAGAGGGAGTTCTTCAAGGATTATTGAAAGCCTTGAGGAACTCCAAGCTCAAGATCAAGAGCTCTTGGTTCTTGGTAGAACCCCCTGGGTGTGTCCTAGATAAATCCTGTGTTCTTGTTAGCAGCATTCAGAGGTCGAAATGTTAGAGATAGAACCCTTTTCCACCAACTGGAATGTGTCCAGTTCCTGTTCAATCACATAATTTTGAACCAGTGCTTTGTGCAACACCCTCTGATGATGATATCCTTGATTACAATGGTTTTGCTCAAAAATGGTCAAACCGGTTCACTATGTGAGCCCCAACGTTCCAAGAAACTTGAACAGAACCAGTTCAAGATATAATTTGGTGGAAAAAGGTCTAGCGATGGTTCTGGGTGAAACCGTTACACCATAGAAGGGTTCTCTGTAGAACCTCTCATAGGGGGTTCTGGGTGAAACCTTTCAATGATGGTTCTATGTATAACACTTTATGTTGGGTTTGTGGTAGAACTCTTTGAAACCCTTAGAAATGGTTCTACCAGGAACCAAAAAACATTCTCTTCTGGGGACAAGCCAAAGAACCTTTTATGGTTCAAGTAAGCGCCTTTATTTCTAAGAGTGTAGTGTAGTCAGGGAGACATCACTGTTTGGTGTGGTGGCATCCAAGTCCTAAGTCAAGACAGACAAGTCTCAAGGAAATCCCAAGTCTTAAAATTTAGGTTTCGAGTCTTAAAGCTCCAGTTGGTAAGTTGATGAAAGTGAAAGTAAACTCCGCGACTTGGTCGGAAATTTCAAGACAATACTCCATCAGGTCTCTTTATGAACCTCTGCCAAGAACCCCACACACACACAGACACACACAGGCACACACTGGCACACACAGACACACACACGTGCAGGCGCATGCACACAAAGTAGCCATAAACGCACCCACAGACGACGTACCGTTTCCATAGCAACCGGAGACTCCAAAACGATCTCACATCTCTCTCACCATGAAACACACTCTTCTTGTGTGTGTCTGCGTGTGTGGAGGGAAGGAGGGGGGTTGACAGAGGTGAAAGAGGGAGCTGACGGTGTGTATCATTTTGAAATGTCCGACCAAGTCGCGGATTTTACTTTCACTTTGTCAGTTTACTACGACGTGTAGGAGCGGCGATTGGCTACTCCTCCTGCTCCCTCTACCTGACTGGTGGAGAATCTTCGGTCGCGGTGGATTTCGGCAAATACGATTACAGGCTGTAGGTGGAGCCAGAGGAGTTGGATTTTGTCCTAAATTACCCATTTAATGTCCGTCTATCAGAATATAGTGACAGTTCCAGCAAATATGACTGAATAATTGTTACCAACTGAAGCTTTAAAGAAGTCAGAATGCGTTCTTCACCAAATGTAATGTCATTTTAACAACAGGCATTTGTGGAACTTCAAATGTTGAATGAAGCGGGAAGTTGTTGCATTCTCGTCTGTACAACTTGCTCGTTTTACATACTGCAGTTTTGTTTTTTGTTAACCACCTCATAATTTTTATTTGGTGTCATTTTTTCCAACTGAAGCTCAGTAACGTGATGCTAGTTCTTCATGGTTCTCTCCTGCAACTTGATTGGATGCTGTCTGGATGGTTCAGACAAAGTGGATCTGAGGAATTAATTGTCGATTTGCTGAGAATGAATAGAGTCAGTGTTGGTTCATTCAGAAATGAAATGAAATGAGTCATGACACACTAACATACTTTTTGATCTTTGGGCTTGGGGGAAGGTATCAGGTATTTTCAAGTCCAAGTGAAGTCACGAGTCATTGGTGTTAAAGTCCGGTCAGAGAAGACGATGATGAAGAGTTCAGAGAAACCATTCTTTTATGCTAAGGTACTATTTAATAAACCATAGCCCACAATAACAATTTTCTCATAAAAATGAGCCATAAATCAGTATTCATTCACATATTTTTTCAGCCAGATCAACTGAACCATCCACAGTGTTCGTGGAACGATATTGTGTGAGCTACAACTTGGTTTGATTGGAACAAAATTTTGGCATGACATTTGGTGGTCACACAGACTTCCATCATTATTTGGAGAATGTAACGTGTGTCGGAGATGTGGATGGAGTCCAGCTGCTGCAGGAGGGGGAGAGCAGGCGTTTGTCTCAGGGACAGACTGTCACCTGCAGGGACGGCACTGCAGCGTCCATTTCATACTGTATCATGCACTGTGTTACGCTACATTCAGGATCACAGTCAATTTCACTGCCGCCCAGACTGCCTCAGTCGCTTCCAAAGTTAATTTAAAGTCCTCCTGTTTGATTGGACAGCTGTGAAAATTCTGCCTGGAATTTGATTGGTTACATGCAGCTGTGTGCCACAAAAACTGGTCTGCATGACTCTGCTCACAGGCAGATTTGTCCACGGGGCTGGAGTTTTCACTGGCCAATCACATTTTTAAAAAATGCCACAAAAGCATAAAAAAAGCATCTGTTGCTGTGAGCCATTAGTTTGCAATTCAGATACTATACAGATGCTAATACTGGAATGCAATGGACTGAGTGTCATTTAAAAAGTTGTAGCTGCTGTTTTCTCACTACATTGTTATCTGCACAAGGCTGCAGTTCTGTAGGCTGAAAATACAAATGTGTTATTAGACTAATGTCAGCAGTTTGCTATTTTATTTTTTTGCTACACAAAATACTGTATTCAAAAGTGGGATGTAACTACTGTAATTACAGATACTTTGTTACTATACTCAAGTAAAGTTTTCAGGTGTTTGTACTTTACATACATACAGTATTTATTTTTCTGACAACTTTTTGAACACAAATATCTGCTGCTGACAGACAAAAAGACAAAAACACTGTAACAAGAAGAAAAAAGATGCAACAGGATGGAAAACAATGTAAAAAGATGAAAACAACAAAAAAGACAGAAAAGATACAACAAGATGAAAATGCAATAAAAAGACATATAGAATAAAAGACAATAACAAGGTGAAAAAACTACGTAAAAGATATAACAAGACAAAAAAAACATAAGATGAAAAACAATGTAAAAGACACAAGAAGACACAAGATGAAAAACAACATTTAGGACGTAAGACAAAAAACTAACAAGCTGAAAAAGACATAGAAATGACATAAAAAGACATAACGACAAAAACAACTTGTCAAGAAATATAAGATGTAACAAGACACAAAAGACGTAATGACAGAAAATATGTAACAAGATGAAAATGCCGCAAAAGATGTAACAAGACAAAATGGCGTAGCATTATTAAGTACAAAGTAAAAAGACAAACAAGGCGAAAAAGACATAACAAGACAAAAAACAGTATAAGACATAAGACAAAAAAACGTGTCAAGATGCGCAGGGAGAAAATCTGACGTCCAGTTAGCTTTGCACAGAAACATCCAGTAGAAATGTCGACTAGGACGACTTTTTACTTTTATACTCCGAGTATATTTTCAGAGCCTGTACTTTTTACCTTTACTTGAGTAAAGAAGTTGAATCAGTACTTTTACTTTTACCAGTCTTTTTTTTTTTTTTTGCTCAAGCATCTGTGCTTCTACATGAATACCCAATTGTGTACTTTTGCCACAGTTTTTGACTGTAATCTCTAAAACCTGCCAAGTTGTTTTAACATTTTTTTAATCTTATTTTGTAAAATAATTTGTTTAATAATTCTCAAAGTGTCCTTTGACATTTAATAAAAGCTGCTAACCAACATGATGATGAAAAGACGTTCTTCCATTCTGGTAAGACTCATTCTGAAGGAAACACTTGAATCTGTTTACACATATTTCAGTGGTAATATTTTTTAGAAATCGATTTAAAAGAACTGTATTCAGACTTTCAACTTATTGCGACCTTCCCATCCACGTCAGTGACTTGTATCTAACAACATGTTTATATCAGTCTCTCCCTTTAAAACCAAGTTCATTGTCCTTCACTTGCTACGTCTTAAACAGAAATTGCGTTTTTCCGGCTGACTCTGATGAAGACACAGGAGTGTTGAAATGTTCATCTGTGTGCACGTTTAAAGGCAGAAAATTGATCAGTGCGGTCAAGTCGCTTTTTTCCCCCCTTGGAATTTGGCTGTCCTTGAATTGAGAAGCACCTGATTCAGCTACATACTGAAAGATGCTCAGAGAACCCCGTTTGAGAGTTTGCAAAAGAGTTTCCAAAAGCATATGAATATAAATGTCCAGCCCAGTTTTATGGCAGTTATGAAAATGTCTTGAAATGTGGTCAATAGATTTCGCCTACATGGACATCAATTGTCCTTTTTTTTTTCCTTGTGACACTCACCATGAATTTCAAAGTAAGGACAAATGAAATATAAAGAGCCAAAAAGTGTGTGCAGGGAGGATGATAAACCACTGGACTTCAACACAGACTTCATGGAAGTAGTTGTTTTAAGCCAAACCCTGATCATTTTCTGCACCTAACAAAAGTAATTTTGTTGCCTAAACATAACTAGAGCTGCAACGATTAATCCTTTAATCGATCAGTTGTTAAAGTTAAATGAATTTCAATAATCAATTGATCGGTTTCAGTAATTTTTAAAGAAAAAAAATCAAAATTTTTTGATTCCAGCTTGTCACATGGGAATATTTTGTAGTTTCAAGACATCTAGGGACGTCATCGGGGGGCTTTGGGAAACTTTTCTCACATTTCATATATCTGAACAACCGCTAGTTTACTAGAAAAAATAATCGACAGATAAATCAACAACGAAAATAATTGTTAGTTGCAGCTCTAAACCTAACCAAACTGCAAGTGTCACCTGAAATGTTTCTCCACAAGCTTTATTTTGAAAGTGTAACAGGATGTTGCATATTTATATTTGCTAACCTGACCATGAGTTCATGTCCATGTACACAAATCTAATCGATTAAAATGTGACTATTTCACAAACTTCGATAAGCCTGTGTTGAAAATGGATATATTCAAATTTAATTTGTCCATCAAATGAGATGTTACATTCCAGATAACTAAGACAAGTTTTATGCTCCTTGACTGTGATGGATGATTTTTCTGACTGTTCAGCGTAACGCTAATATCAAACACATTTGAACATTTAGCTAATCTGACTAGTTTTTTTTTTGTTTTGTGTTTTGTTTTGTTTTGTTTTGTTTTTGTTTTTGTTTGTTTTTTTTTGGGACACAAATAATCCTTGCTTCAAACTCTTTGATGAGAATTCTTAGTGGCCATGATATGAAATAAGTGACTTGTTCTTTGGCAAAGTTTCTTTCAATAGCAATCACAGCATACATGCTTAAGATATAAAACCTGAAAAACGTAAGGCTTAGAAATGATCTGCTGTAGCTCGGCACCTCATCAGATTTTCTTTTGAGACTTTGTGTTGTGAGAAAATGGAATAAGTGGTTACCTCCTTAGATGGAGTTTATCCACACTGTGTACCAAGTCATAGTTCAATGCTGCTGTCAGTGTTATAATTATTTTTATTTTCCTTTTTCCCTTTTGTGCTCTTTTTTTTCCTGAAAGGCCGCTGTGGGAGGAAGAGGTCACATTTAAAATGGAACTACCAGGTTTTATGCTGTGGAAGCCTTGATCTCTTGTTTCGAGCACTGAGCCAACAGTGAGCTGAGTGTTTAACTCCCCGTGCGAAAATCACAATTTTTCGCCTCCAAACCTCCTCAAGCCCCGCAGCTCCTTTGATCATCATAATAATCAAAGACATTGTAATTTACAAGCATCTTTGTCATATTTTCTACATGCTATAAAAAGACTTCCTTGAGGCTGGAGCCGTTGATGCTACCTGACGGGCACAGCCGAGCACCAAATGAAGACTGCCGAGGGTTCAGCTCGGGAGGAGCTTTTATTTTCATAGCACATTTACTACTTCCTTTGAGAATGAAAGCAATCTTCAAACATTATAATCCCATTAGGAGCACAGATTAATGTTTAACAATATAATCACATGTATCTATGCACAAAAATGTCATTGACTCCACACATGCCCCATTAAATATTTTAGATTGTATTATAACAATTAGTACTTATTGTTCTTATCAGGAGCGCCGCTTCAAAAAGTGTTATCGGAGCTTCTTTCCGGCTCTCTGCTCTGCACAGCAGGCTTTGATTTTGCTCCTTTTGCTTTCACAGAGCTTATCTGCAACTGGCACAAAGTGAGCCATTGCTTCAACGCCGTCCAATCAGCTGCAAACACACGCTCTCCACTTCCTGGTCTTTATCGACCCGTGACATCTGATTGGACTGAGAGGAGCACGAATGCCCCCTTCCTCTCGTCCACACTTTGTCGTCCCTCTCTGAAATGGCTGACACGTTTTAGGTTTGTTACTCGTACCTCGTGTGTTTTATTTTGTAGTATCTTCACATTTTCTGACTGGCAGAGCAAATAAGATGAAACTGAAATGATTCCCCCTGGGGGGATGGGGTCATTACGGCAGGAAAAATTTAAAAAAAAAAGGGATGCAAAGCAGAAAATAAAGAAAACGCAGGAGTATGTGAAGTTAATTGAAATCATAAAAAAAAAAAA
Source organism: Lutjanus argentimaculatus (assembly GCA_034769285.1). Taxonomy (NCBI): domain Eukaryota; kingdom Metazoa; phylum Chordata; class Actinopteri; order Lutjaniformes; family Lutjanidae; genus Lutjanus; species Lutjanus argentimaculatus. The sequence continues at coordinate 171,832 of JAWZSL010000001.1, forward strand.
AAATCAGAGAAATAGGGCCAATATTATTGTGAAGATGTGTCTCTCAGACAGACGGGCAGACAGGACAGACACCAGACAGCGGCGGTAATGGCACTCGGCTTTCAGCGGCAGCACCAGCTGTGCCCGATCCAAATGGGCACCGACAGCGATTCAGGCCAAGCAGGGTCAGATGAGGACACAAACACTGCGGGGGGAGGGGGGAGGAGGGTGTTGGAGGCGGCGGAGGGGTTGGGTGGCGGGGCGGGCACAGAGATGGAGAGAGGAGGAAGAAAGGCGAGGAAGGCAAAAGGGATTGTGAGGAGGTGGGGGGGAGGGAGGAGAAGAGGAGAGGAGAGAGCGTTTGGTACGATGAAGGAAACAAAAGGACAGTAAGAAAGGCAAACAAAAGGCTGGGCAGCAGGGTTTGACCAGTAAATCTGTTTGTTGATATGTGAGGCCAATAATGACTTTGCGGCAAACACATATGTTGTGAAATCGTCATCCACCTTCAGTATGAGTGATTTGATGCAGATTGTTTGTGTTACATTATATCTGATTGTAAAAAAAAACGTTTTGCATTCTGTCTTTAAAGTAGAAAGTTCAAGTGCCCAAGTTAGCTGGATGTCGGTAACAGAAGCATGCTTTACAACAAAAACCCCTTTTGTATTTAATGAAAGAAGCCACCATCCTCCATGTTAAATGTTTAAATACCCACGCCTTATAATTTGTATCCAGTGCCACTGCAGAGGTAATGTGAACGTTATGTAGCAATCCGAAGAGCAAGGGTGTGGAGGGCGGACTGCTGGATAAACGTGCAGTGCGACTCACTCACAGGAGAAAGGACTTAGTGTTCTTTCACAGACCTTAACCAAATGTTTTAGTTGCTGAACCCTAGCCACACTAACTATTGCATGTTTGCCACAAACAGATTTTGTACAGTGACAACATTTCTTTACACCTGATATTCACATTTGTGGAATTTTTAATTTTCAATCCTTTTTTTTGTCATCATATCATGGCGTACATTACCCTTTTTACAATATCTGGAGAAAGTGAAAATTCACAACACAGCAAGTCAAGTCAATTTTATGTATATAGTGCTAAATAATAACACGAGCTACCCCACTTTTCATACAGAGCAGGTCTACTGTATACGGAGATACAACATCTACCACAATGAGCAAGCACCTGGCAACAGTGGTGAGGAAAAAGTTAACAGGCAGAATTCTCAAGCCCAGTCAGGTGGTTCGTGTTAGGGACAGATCATAGTTATGGAAAATGTGATTCTATATTTACAACTAGGGATGTGTGTGATTAGTTGACTACACAATAAAACGCCACCACCAGTCGGCACCAGAAATACTAGTCAGTTAAACTATATATCAATATTTTATTCATGCACAATGCAAGTTAACTGTCGCCTCCAAGATGTTATGCAGCCGCCCACCACTAGTCAGGGCTGCGGCCCCATCAGACAGCAGCTCCTCCGTACGCTGTAAGCGCATATGCCCTGATGGCCCAGGCAACTTCAGATGTTTATATCAGCAAAGTCGGACAGATGACACCTCGTAAAACCAGTGTGGTTTGGCAGTGGTTTAATCTAGAAAATGAAAATAAGGTTAAATGTAGGCTGTGACAGAATAAACATGCATATAATCACTCGACTGGAGCAACATGTGACACATTAGGCACAGACACGGACATTAACCTGCAACGAGAGCAGCTGCTGCTGCTAGCATCGCTAACGTTAGCCACAGTGTGTGGCAGGCTGGCAGCTAACGTCAACTCCGGGTCGTTTACCCCCAGACACTGTCATCCTCTTCAGTCTGAAAAGCTGAAGCATTTAGTGAGTTGTTGTCATGTTTTGTAGGTTAATGTGTTATGTTTGTATTGCACAGCGCAAAGTGGCACACATTTCAGCAGCATTTAAAATATGATTTGGTGATTGAAGACTGTGATTAACGGCTTGAAATGGGTCTTAATACACAGTGTTTTTTCAGAAAGCGTTCAACATTATCAGTTAATAAATTATGCTCAATTTTAACTGCTTTCTGAGTGTTTTCTTACTGTAAGACTAGTCGACTAGTCTAAATTAAATTTTGTGTTTAATCAACAGGGAAATTAGTCACCAGGAACATCCCTAGTTACAGCAATGAAAGATTAACAATAACTACAGGTCCTGTAGGTCTTGTGAACTCTTGCTCTGTACTGAGATACAACAGTTCTCACCGTGAGCAAGCACAAGGTCAACAGCGGTGAGGAGAAACTCCCTTTTAATAGGCAGAAACCGCAAGCAGACCTGGGCCCTAAGATAAACAGCCATCTGCCTAGACCGGCTGGTCAATGATATGGTTTATGGTAGGGGCAGATCATAGTTGTGGCAAATGTGATCATAAGACCATGGTTACAATCAATGAAAAGATCAACAATAACTACAGGTCTTGCAGGTCTTGTGAATTCTGGTCTCCTGTCCAACTTGTTAAGCGCTACATCCAAAAGACCCCTACATTCTGCCGCGCTACATATATGGCACAGAAATGGATTTAGGTAGTGATGTTTCTTTTACACCAGATACCAACATTAGTGAAATTCTCGCTTTCTACAATATCTGTTCCTGGCAAGTTAGTTTTATGTACAAAGTGCCAAATCCTTGTAAAACACATCGCATTCAAACTCGACAGAAAAACATTTAAAACTCATCTTTGTCAGTCTGTCCATTGTCCCAACAACCACCAACTCTGGTTTGGTTGAAATAAATCTTTAATTCACCACGTGAAAAGAGTGCAAAGAGTCTAACTCTGCAGCCTGTTTACCTCTCACACCTCACCCAGCTCAGCGTCATGCTCCAGTTGAGTGGGTGTGTGGTGCGTTGCTGGATTAGAGCGCAGCGTAGAGCAGCCGCTGTCACTCTGCAGATCATGACATTATCAAAATAAAATGACAAATATGCCCCAAAAATCGGCCAAAAAAGCAACCGGTGATGGATTCAGCCCATCATCGATAGGCGATAGATTCATCCAATCGCCCAACCCTATTCTTTATGATAATATTTACAGAGACTCAACAGTTCCCATCATGAGCAAGCACTTGGCTACGGTGGTAAGGAAAAACTCTCTTTCAACAGGCAGACCAGGTCTGGCAGAAACCTCAAGCAGAACAGGGCTCTGGGTGGGCAGCCATCTGCCTTGACTGGTTAGGCAACTAAAACATGATTAAGGTTAGGGACAGACCATAATTATGGCAAAAAAACATTTTGAAAGTGTGATTATAAGGTCATGGTTACAATCAATGAAAAGATCAACATTAAGTGCAGGTCTTGTTGGTCTTGGGAACTGCAAATAGGGAACACAACTTCACGCTGAATGCATTGGATCTAACCTTTGGCATATGGTGTAGATTTTGAGTTATGGAATCATCCAGCATGAACATTGTGCCTAGGGAAACTGGAATGCTTTTTCCACCTGGCTGAGAATAGTTTTCTGAAAAAAAGCAGTATGAAGTAGCATGTAATGGCAATTGCATTCATTTTTTTGGCCATGAAACCAGTGAACTTCTGAGACACTAAATATATAGTCTGTGTGGGTGGGAGGGAGGTGGACGTTCCCTTGTAATCACATCTCAATAAAACAAAGCTCATTCCTTATTAGTTATGTCTTGGATCAGACTTTATCTACCAGGGGTACTGATTCATTCCAGCTTCTATCTGTGCTTCCCATCATGTCTGCCTGTAGCTCCGAATTCAATCCTCTTAGCTTTGTCTTTTCCCAGCACAACAGAAAGATTCCCAAGACCGGAGCCAAACGAGATCACAGATAAACGTTAAAACCCTTATGAGGAAAACACTGTCAGAGGGGAGACTACCATTCCAAGCCAACAGATGCTGATTAGTGGCCTTCGCAGAGGGCCACTTTCCTTTCCTATGAGTCAGCTGCCAAAGAATAAATTAGTGACCATGCAATAAATTAGTGACCGTGCAGTACAGGAATGTTAAGGAGCTTGGCATCCCAGCGAAGATTAAGAAAACAATTGATAAGTTCATTCTGTGGTGGTTCTCAGCAGGTGCTCGTTTGCTTTTATGACTTACTACTGTGATCCTCCTTTAATAGATATTTGAGTGATCTTTTCCTGGTAGTAGAATCCTGACAGTACTCATGTTTGGCGATTTGCTTTACTGGTTTGCTCTTTCCCAAAGTTTGAGTTCTACAGTTGCCCTCTTCACCTCCAGGATTCTTGACAGGCTTGAATTATGAAATACATTCAACCTTGAACATTCAATGCATTCCAAAAGTTAAATGTGGTGAAATTGTGGTGTGTGGTAATTGCCTTTTTTGAGGAAGCCACATCACCTTAACCTACATGGTCTACTTCCAAAAATTATTTCATACTGCTCATTTAACAGAGTAACCCTCAGATGTTTTGCGACCGTATCACGTTCACTTCTGTTGAGGTGTCTGTGGTGGGATTATTGTTAAATATCAGTGCAAATGAGTTGATGTGTTCCACTCATTCTTGAGAACTGGGACAAAACCATATTTTGAGGGGGTTTTGATTTTTACTCTTTAATTGTGCTGAAAAATAATATTTTACAAGATCAAACTCTTGGCTATTAAACCTCCTAGTGATTACATTTTTTTATTAAACGTAGATGTCAAGAATTAGTTACTTTTTTTAATTTCACTGCATAGTCGTAGTGAGCAGCCTTTTTTTTTTTTTCAACTTTAAAGGCCCAAGATTTTTATTTAAAAAAAATCAAATTTAAAACAAAGTTGGTATTGTTAGGTTTAGATTTTGAATGCTTTGTTTGAAGTTGTGTATTCTTGTCTGGGACAAGGGAATTTTCTGTCCCTTGGCAAGTTTAGAAATTAAAAAAGTTAAATCACACCAAAACATTTAATAAATTACATATATTTAATATATATAGATACTTAAAAAATAAAGTTTTACCCAAAAATTGGAATTAGAGTGTTGATATTAATAATAAGACTTTTTTTGGGGTGGGACATGATTAGTCCCAATTCTCAAGAATGGGTCTTAAAAGCTAATGATTACGACTGATGTTTTCGGTCGCACAAAAAGATTCTAAATAAAACTGTTGCAGCTGTGTCGGAAATATCTTGAAGTAATGTCTACGGTTGACCAATTATACATAATAAAAATGAGGATATAAGCGATTTAGGGGGAATGAGCAAAATGAACAAGCAAACAAGATCCAGATGCAGAAATACATTGCCATATCCTATTTTGTAATTATCAGAATTAGAGACTTAAGTCTTGTGCCCTTGATAAATGGGATCTGGCACTGTACTGTTGGCCTACTTGGGGGTCTGTGACATGAAAATTTTTGAGACTCTCAAATCTAAGACTTCAAAAAACAACTAAGGCAGTGTTGCTCTGCTCACCAGTGTTAGAGGGAGAACCGGCATTGGTCGGTTGCGGTGCCACCATTTTATGTCAAATGGACTCTGGGGAAGATTAGGAGATACTTTTGTCAGACAGGCCGTGGCTGAATAGAGAGAAATAAAGGGGAAATTTAGAGAGTTTGAGAAAGAAAGAGGCAGAGCAAATGAAACTGGACGATGAAGAGCCATGGGGAGACGGAGTGAAAGAAAAGGGGCTGAAGAGGGAGGGAGAGGTAAGCGATAGAGAGAAGGCCAAATGTGTCTGGGAAAGTTTTGGAGCTGAGGTGCATTGTGGGAGAGCAGACAGTGTGTCTGGGGGGTCTGAGGTGTGGATTAATGCCAGCGATTGGAGGAGGGCTGCCGCAGTTGTGCGTGAGCAGAATATCAGACGGAGGGAGAAGAGAGAGAAGAGAGAAGAGAAGATGGAAAGGGTACAGACACTGAATTTTGGAAAGGGGTGATATTCTCCGCCTCAAGACACTAAAGACAAGCCGCTCACGCTGCATGAAAGAAAGTGCCAGTAAACTTCAACAAAAATGTAAAACAGCACACTTATAGAGTCCTCATTTGCATGGAGTTTAGTTTATAAGGAGCTGTTTAAATTAAGAGTTGGATGAGGATTAATCCTGGAGTCTTAAAGTGGGAGGACAAGGAGGATCATTCTATAATGTCTCAACCCATTTAAAGTAACATGTAGTCAGCCTGCAGAGAGCTGCTACTGTCGAGAGCAAGGAGTCATGGTTACAGTCCAAGAGACTCAAACTCAAGTCTGGGTTCATCATGTGCATTTGAGGCAGAACCCATAATCCACGATCTATGAAATGGCACCATACAACTTTCATTTCTGTACGAGAAGCAATTTGAAGGGATTACAAGGACTGCAGCAAACACATCTCATGAACCCCGACTCAGGCTAAAGGCTTGACACAGTAAAATTTCATTACAGCGAGATTATTGTGGATTGACTTTGAGTTTAAGGCATTTATTTGTTTTTTAGTCCCTGAAGGAAACTTTACGCTAGTTACTTATCTGTGTGCTAGAGGTCGTGCTGGAGTCGGCATGTGAAGGCCGTGAAGGATGGAATAGAGATGATAAGAAAACAGGCAGGTCACATAGGGCTTTGCTTTCTGTCCCTAATTCAGAGCCCAGAACATGTCAATCAGTTGTTTTCCTGTTTTTGTGCTGTTTTTTTGTTTGATTCATAGAGTGCTTTCACCCATGCCTCGTTAGATCGGGACTTTCTGACTTGATCTGAACCAAAAGTACCAGGTTGAAACTTCCTCGGACCAAACAGCTGAGCATTGGCACGATGGAACTGAATCATGGTCCAATCGTTTCTAGCGTGAAAACTTTTTTTTGGGGATGATTCATGCTCTCTGACCAATTACAGTAAGTTCTGGAGGGCTATTGTCAGAATCGTGAACAGGACAAACAAAATGAGCCACAGTAACACATAGAGAGAGGAGAACAAATGTTTAATGAACAATTTTCACAACCAAGGTTCATATTTTGTTACATTACACACATCTGAATTGGTAAGCGAAGTTTTTGTTTCGTTGTGTTGTTTCTCTTTTTTCCAGTCCTGACAAAAGCCGGCCAGACTTTGCTATAATTGGTCTAAAAGTCTGAACCATCCACACTACATTGTAGAAACAACTGAAATACAGTTTAATTTGATGCAGACACCTCTTTCGATCAGACAAAGGTTCGCTGTTTAGGTCTGGACTTTCAGTCTTTCCAGTTTGATCTGAAACAAAATTACAGGTGTGAAACCTCCCCCAGACTGCGGTCCAGACCAAACGACTGAACCTTAGTCTGGTGATAAGAGGTGGTCTGGGTTTGTATCAAATTGACACATTGTTCGGTTCATTTCTGGATTGAAAACATTTTTTTTAGGATGGATCAAACTTCTAGACCAAATACAGGAAGTTCTGGCAGGCAATTGTCAGAACCGGGAAATGGAAAAACAACGTAACAAAACAAAATGCGCCGTGGTAGCACATGGGGAGAAAACAAGACCAAATGTTCAATCAACATCTAGTCCAACAAACAGTCAGCTGGAAAAAATCTGACACTTTTCAATAATTTTTCAAGAGGAAGAGAGAGTTTTGTTGAAATACAGCACGCTAATTTCAGACGCATGCCTGTCCACAAACCAGTGCAGTTGCAAGTATAGGGAGAGGCAGCTCACACCTATGACAACAGGATGTAGGTATGTCATGTATAGTTCTTTAGTGAACTCACATAATTGCAATGTGACAACAAAAGTAACCGCATCAAATGTTTGCAATGTACAAAAAATCATGAACCTTGGTTTGGACTTTGAGGCCTAAAAGGGCCATTGCAGACTTTGTTGGTGGCTAAAAATGAGGTTTGCAAACTCTAGGGAAACGTTTATCCAGGTATCAAAATTTTGTGATCACCTGCCTTTGAACTAGTCAGGGCATTGCCCCTTGGCCTTGCCGCCAATTTTTCCCAGTGGCCACTTGGGGTATTACAGAAAAAAAAAAATCCCCACCGGCCTGAAAAGAATTTTCCCCATGAGCCACAATTATAAAAGAGACGTATGTAAAACTGTTGACAGGATGCAAACAAAGTCGGTTATGTATATACATACACCTGCCAAAGTTTCATAAATCAACAGACAGCAACAAACAATGCAAGAACAAATAATCATTCATTCGCCAAGCAGTGTAGTTCTTCAGCAGTGTTTAGCAGAATGGATGCCAATAAACACACAGACGCAGCACCACAGAGACACAGTGGAAAGCTTAAAGCAAGGGGTAATTATTAGCATTTATCTGGGTATTTCCATTAATCGTGCAATTGCTGAAGTAGTGTTATGTTAGCACTACTCTCTGCAGGTACAGGGCTGTTTGTCTCTGGACGGATGTGTTTCAGTTACGTGGTGTCAGAAGCAAAGACATTACTCCTGCATTCTTTGTCGTAATTTGGGTGCCAGTAGGATTGCAGGAATGACTCACATTTATCATTGGATCATTGGTGTAGTTTGTCTGCTGTGAATGCAGATAAAAGGCCGGTGGACTGGGCGGCAGCGACGAGAGGTAGTAGGTTGTTTTCTCCAGCGAGGCGACAGGACACAGCAGGTTCCCTGGCTGCTCACACATGGATCCCTGTAGGCTCTCTGTGTCTCTTTTGCCTTCATCTTTGTGCGTTTTTTTGTGCATTTGTTGAATGACAGCGTAGCGTGCTTCTGACCATTCTCATCCTGGCCGATGATCACGCATAGTCTGTTTTAACAGTCCTGGCTTGGTTTCATGACTTTTTCAGGTTTTCAGTTTCACTTTGATTCATTTCAGCGTGTCTTCCGTTCCTTTTTTATTTTCATCTTCCACCTCTTCAGCCTCTCATCCATGCTTATCAAAATTCACAACAAAATCTCATAATTTGAAACAATTAGTTTGGTGCAGTAATGCTGTGGTGATGTACAGTAATGTGGTGTTACAGGTGTGTGTGTTCCTAAGGTATTTTACAACAGGTTCAAACACAGCTAGCCAGTCATAATCAAGGCCCAGAAATATCAATTTTGTAAACAAAACTGTACTTTATTTATGACACATTGATGGTGGAGGAGCCACCCTAACTCTATACTGTACGTTCTCTCACCTAACCTTATCTTATTTCTGAAGTCTACTACAGTAATTCAACTTTAAAGGGACAGCTCACCCCAAAATCAAAAATACATATTTTTCCCGTGGTCTGTGCTGCTATTGATCCAACTAGATTTTTTTGGTGAGAGTTGCAGAGTTTTGGAGATATTGGCTGTAGAGGTGTCTGCCTCCTCTCGATTAAAAAAAATTCAAAACCAGAAATCATGACCCGGTTACTCAAGGTAATCCACAGATGTTGTTGTGAGCAGCTTCATGTAGGAACTACTTTCTCTCTAGTAGAAAAGAAAGTAGTTCTGGTAGATTATAAAGTAGTTCCAGTAGATTCTACTGCAGAAATAAAGTGGTTTCTACATGAAGCTGCTCACAACAAGATCTGCGGATTATCTTGAGTAACCAGTCATGATTTCTGCAAGAGACATGCTGAGGAATTTTTCAAATGTATTTTTGGCACTTTGAGCACCACAAGCTGAGTGCCATTTAGTCCCATTACACTGGAGAAAAAGCAGACATCTCCACAGCCAATATTTCCAAAACTCTGCAACTCACACAATCTAGATGGATAAACACCACTACAGACCAGGGGGAACATGTGTATTTTTGATTTTGGGGTGAACTGTCCCTTTAAGACTTCATTGGACTGTATATGGACCCTCTTGGTTACATCCTGATTGACTATTACCTGATGAAAATACAATGTTACTATGTCATACTTGTACAGAGTTAATATTTTTGGAAGCATCTAATGTGTGTGCGGACACCTTTTCTTAATCTTTTTCTTGATATTGTTCAAGCTTATTTATGTACATGATATAATAGTGTGATTTGCGTACATTGTCAAAGATTGTCCAGAATTAACCCTTTAGAAAAGCTGATCCTCAGTAACTCCAATGGACGTTCACTCCAGGAAGTTGCGAGATTGCGATTGCAGCCGTTAACGCTAATGCAACCAATCCCCGTGAATTCTGCACGACCTTGCAATTTTGTCCAATCACCGCAACTTTTCTGCAAATTCGACCAATCATAGTAGTCCACCATGCGAACATCACAGTTGTACATCTCCATGAACAGAGTCAATGTTTTATTGCAGTGGAAATGTCTTACAGTGAGCATGACTGGGCCGTGTCAAATTGATCGCTAGAAGCGTTCGATTATTGCATTTAAGTTGTTTGGGTTTTTATTGTATTTCTCTCGCAGATTACCATCTAATTGGCATTTGTATATGTATCACATGAATATAAAGTAATTACACAGACAGCTTCAATAATTTTCCCTCAAGGGGGGATTACATGTTTTTTCTGTCTCTGTCACTGGCACACTGAGGGGAAATTACTTTCTTTTTCCTGTTATGATTTCAACGCGCAACCACCCACCTCAGCCTCAGGTGGCCAGGAAGCAGACAGCAGTATCATGGGAGAAAAATAGAATTGCTGTTGTTTAAGAATTGTTTCTCACATTCCAAAATATACACGTAAGCAGTAAGGGTTGTAAATCGCAAGTTTCATTACGAAACAATATTATATTGATTCTTTGGACAAGGATACGATTTTTGCTGATATCACAAAGTCTGCCATGATACGATTTCGATTCCGTTCAATTCAGAAGTCTTTGATCGATCATGTGTCCAGTTAACACATTCAGTTACATTGATGTCATCTCACAAAAAACAACTAAATTATGATTTAACAATTTTAAGGCTGAACTCTTCCAGACATGTGTTTATACAGACGTGCCATGGGAAATTCAAAATAAAGGCAGGATCTTAAAGATGATAATGTGGATCGATATTTTCACTCTGTGTTGATCATATTGGATTGTTGAACACTGAATCAATATATTGATCCAGATCGATGTATCCTTACACCCCTAGTAAGCAGACTACTTGATAAGCAAATGGTTTAAACAGTGTTTGTACAGGAATTAAGTTTTTTGGTCCCTACAGGTGGTTGAGCATGATTTTCTTTTTTAATTTGATTTTTTTTTTACTTGTCACAGGTACTTAAGAACACAAAGTTTGTCATTGTTACTGACATTTAACAATGCCCTATTCACTTTTATATTTTATAATTTTGTGCTTGCTGTTTTGACTGAGCTTGAGCTGCAACAAGATTTCGCAGTCAGAGCAGAGTGTGGTTTTATTCTTATCTAAACAAGTTGCCCTCGATTTTTAATGAGTTGTTGCAATTTTTCGCTCGCTTGTGCAATTTCATTGCAATTTTTTAGAAAAGCTGCTGTGAAATCGGCCATTGTAGTCCGCCACAATGCCAGAAAAAAAATCCTGAATGGACTGAATGGAGTTATGTTTCATGGGAGGCATAAACTGGGGTTAGTTTGCAGAAAGTTGTGAGGATACATGGTGAAATTATGAATAGCAGCAGTGCTGTGAAATGGTTCAAGTAACTGGATGTTAGGCATGAGGTTAATCAATGAAAGCTTAAGACATTTGAGTGTAAATCTAAAGTTATATGAATATTAAATGATCAGATTTGGCTGTGCTTTGGTGAAGCTTTGGTGCAGTTAATCTTTAGTCTCTGCCATAACTGAAACGGGATCCATAATTACCCAGATGAGTAGACGGACTTTATTTCTGGACGATCTATTCCTTACACTTGAATACCCAGAATTCCTGTAACGTGATGTCAGCATGCCCCTGTTTACCAAACCAGCCAGGGCGTGTGATGCCTCGTACCAAAGAATACCAAAGAGATGAGGGAGGAAAATTAAGACTTGCAGGTTTGAATTCTGGGAGATATCTCCATCTTCTGCCTGAATTTAATTTGGGAAAACGGGCTAAGCTTGCAGAACCCTCAGGATGTTTTATTTGAATTTTTATAGTCCCGATCCTTTTTGGTAAAGTTTCTTACAAAACTCAGAACAGAGTGCGGTTTTATTCTCGCTGAAACAAATTGCCCTTGATTTCTGAAGTGAACTGACTTTTTTTTGTTGTTGTTGGCAGTTTTTCACTTGCTTCCACAATTTCATTGCACTTTTTTTCTGTGAAATCTGCCATCATAGGCCGCCACAAACCCAGAAAGAAAGCCTTGGAAATCCTGGGTGGACTGAATGGAGTTATGATTCATGAGAGGCATAAACTGGGGCTAGTTTGCAGAAAGTCACAAGGATATGTGACGAAATTATAAATAGCAGCAGTGTAGCAAAGGGTTCAATTTTTGCAGCTTTCCTTTGAGTCTACAATTTCACTGCAAAAACTCCTAAAAACAAATTCCATCACAATTTTTTAGAAAACCTGACGTGAAATCAGGTGTTATAGGCTGCAACAACTCCCCCAAAAAAGCCTGTGAAATCCTGGACGGACTGAATGAAGTTATGATTCATGAGAGACAAACTGGGGCCAGTATTAAAAAAATGTCATGAGGATAAGATAGCAGCAGTGCTGTGAATGGTCCAACTAACTGGAAATTAAGCATGCAGTTAATAAAAGTAATGTTCAATGAGAAGCTTGAGACAGTTCAGTCAGTGTTAACCTAAAATTATATGAATGTGAAACAGTCAGATTTGGTTGTGCTTTGGTAAAGCTTTGGTGAAGTTAACCTTTGGTCTCTGCCCATAACTGCAGTGAGATCCATAATTACCCAGATGAGTAGACGGACTTTATTTCTGGCTGATCTCCCCCTGAATTTAATCTGGGAAAACAGGCAGCACCTCGGGATGTTTTGTTTGAATTTTTGTAATCCTGATCCTTTTTGTTACGTAGAAAACTCAGAACAGAGCGCAGTTTTATTCTCACTGAAACAAGTTGAAAATCGCTACTTTTTTTTTTTTTTTTTTTTTTGCAACTTTCACTTGCTTTCATTGCAAAAAACACCCAAAAACATTGCAACATGCATCATGATTTTTCTTCGAAAAGCTGATCTGGAATCAGGCGTTATAGCCTGGGAAATCCTGGATTGACTGAAGGGAGTTACGATTCATATGAGACATGAACTGGGGCTAGTTTTCAAAATGTCATGAGACATTTGAGTGTAAATCAAAAGTTGTATGAATGTGAAACACTCAGATTTGGCCGTGCTTTGGTGAAGCTTTGGTGCAGTTAATCTTTAGTCTCTGCCCATAACTGCAACAGGATCCATAATTACCCAGATGAGTGGACGGACTTTATTTCTGGACGATCTATTCCTTACACTTGAATACCCAGAATTCCTGTAACGTGATGTCAGCATGCAGCATGCCCCTGTTTACCAAACCAGCCGGTGCGTGATGCCTCATACCAAAGAATACCAAAGAGATGAGGGAGGAAAACAGTTAATTTTAGTGAGTCCCAGCTCTCTGCTGCCTGTATTAGACTTTCAGGTTTGAATTCTACGAGATATCTCCACCTTCCACCTGAATTTAATTTGGGAAAACGGGGTAAACTTGCAGCACCTCGTTGGAGTGTGTGTACCGGTGCTCCTGCAGCTTAAATTGAAGCTGTCTCTCTGTCTCTGTGTGCTGTATTGATTCACTTGGCACCCACTTATGTCCTATAATGGAACAGAGCTCATGTGCTGTCACTAGCATTTGGAGAAACCGCAAGACCCTACCTATTAATTCCAAGACTTAAAAAACACGACAAACAAGTCTTCTGGCGTTGCCGAATGTCGGCCGCTCTCACGGTCCTGTTACCGGAGCTGGATGTTATCAAAAGATATCAGTGACAGAGGACGTTTTTCGCAGTATTATGATACAGTCAAATCTGGAGCTGCTCCCGAGCTGTGAAAGGCAGGCATATGGAGAAATGGTCTGTATCTGTGCCTCGGTAAACCAGAGCCAAGTCCCGAAATGACTCCTTCTTTTCTATTCGCAGCTGAGGCTAACTAAAGATTGGTATTTGTTTTTGGTGCATGGAAGCTTTCCAAGAAATGTGTGTGTGTGCGTGTGTGTGTATTCCTGTACATGCACTTTTTGTTAGTGCATCCACGAGTATGTGTACGTGCAAAGCCAGTCAGTCTGCTCCTGGCTGTGTGGGACGCTCTGGGAGACGAGGATACAAGTGTGTGTGTCCAAGTGTTTATGTGTCGGAGTAGTGGGGCGTTTTGGGAAAGAGAAGGACTGAGTGAGTAGTACCTCGACCGGACTGGACTGTCCTGTTTTGTTTTTTTTGATGGGGGGTGGAGGGGGTGGGGGGGTGGAATGGTTGGGAAGAGGAAGAAGAAGAGGAAGAAGAAGAAGGAGTGTGCAGGGAGGAGGAGGAGGAGGAGGAGGGAAAGAAGGGAGAGGAGAAGGAAGGGAAGGGGAGAGGTTCAGGGGTGACAGGAGGATGGCTTCATGGCTGCATTTTCCCTGCGCTGAATTTCCACACTCCCCTTTTCTCTCCTCGTTCCTGTTTTGCCTTATTCAGCTGAGCGAGTCAAACAAGACAAGGAGAGTTTCAAGACTGAGAAAGAGAGAAAAATCAAGCCAATTTTCTCCTTTTTTCTTTTTTTTTTTTTTTTTTTTTTTTTTTTTTTTTTCTTTTAAGGCTGGGATTTTGGCTGTCTTACAAACAGATGTTGCTTGTCATTTGCTTCTCGTGCTGTAGTGCAGGGAAGCAGCTTGTAGCTTGCAGAGGTTTTACAGGCTGAAAGATTCCCTCTCGCTTATTTATACTTATTATTACTAGCGCGCGGTAAACCGAAATTGTAAAAACACCCAAAAAAAACGCCTGTTTTTCTGTTATCGTTTACTTTTTCTCCCCTCCTTCTCCTCCTCCTCCCCCCTTCCACCAGTTTCTCTCCCTCTTCCCTTTTGCTTTTTTCTTTTGTCTCACTCTTTCCCACCCTCTCCCCGAGCTCCCTTTCGGGGTGGTTTTGTTACTGTAGTTGCATGTTTGAGCTGGGTTTTTTTTTTTTGTTTTGTTTTGTTTTGGTTTTTTTTGATGGGCCACAGTGGACATGACTGCCTATACCTTCTGCCAAGCACCGTAGGCCCTGCAGAGTAGAGAAAAGAAACATTTGGAAACTAAACATGCAGGCAAAATCGGTAAGTCATCATGCTACCAATGTGCTCCGAGCTTTTTCCACTTCTTGTCTTTGCTTCGTGGCTTTTAATATTCGGCAGTGTGGTTGCTGTTTCAGTGGAGTTTTCTGTGTTTGCTGTACATTAGCTGTGGTGAAAAGGGGCCTAAAAGTGAACGCTACCTGTTGGCTAGCCGGGGCTATCTGTTTACACTGCGTGATATTATGAAGTGCTAACGACATGCCACTTCCTCACCTCTCACTTCTTCACCTCTGTTGAACCCCCCCCTCCCCCCGCCCTTCTCCTGCACACACACACACACATGCACACAAACCACCTCTGTTGCTGGGTAGATTTGGGGCGAACAGGGCGGGTAGCGCCGCTGGGTTTGGCCGCTGGCGCTGTTCAGTGCCGAACAATGCAGGTGGCGGTGGCCTTTAGCCGCTCTTAGTTTTGTCGTGAGTCGTCCTCACACACACACACACGCCGGTGCAGCGGTGGCGGCGTTGGCCGGCAGGGTGCCGCGGACCCCGCTGACCTCTTTGTTCGGCCAATCTCAAGGTGTCTTTCAGCTCGCTGGCAAAGACCCACTGACATACTTTAAGCAACTTGGCAACAGCTTCAAAGTCAGACGTCTCATTTAAATTCAGGCAGAGGGAAGAGAAGGAGAAAGAAAAGAGAAGTTCAGATGGAGTCTGAAAAGTTGAAATTGGACCACTCACTCTTCTTTTTCATCTCAGAGTTTTACAGGTTTTATTTTGTTGCTCGTGCTTCACAGCGACAACTCTATTCACAATCGACTGGAATGTGCTGGAACACTGTCCAGGTCTGAACTTTTCAAATGTCAGCGTGGACCGTGGTTTGAACCTTATAAAGTGAGCAGTTAGTTTAATATCATAACATTTGTAAAATGAACTTATTCTTTTAAAGATTTCAAGATAACAGCCCTGTGAAGTTTTCCGTGCTGTTATTAGCTGCATAATATCATCCAGTTATTTTTGCCATTATTTTCAGTAATGGATTCATACAATTGTGATAATTCAGGAGCGTAGTTCTGTTAAGAAATCTTATTATAATATAACAGATCCATGCTGTGATTCTTCTCACTGTCAATTTATTTCACCAAAACAAACCTTCGATATGATTTTTCATCTTAAACACAACACCATAGAAAATCATACATGAATTTAGTAGAATCAACAAATCTTTCCTCATTAACTTAATATAAATATACAAGTTTTATTTATGAAGTTAATTCAGCTTAAAAATTCTAGTATTTATTTTCAGAACACTTCAGAAATTAAACATGCGCTCTTCTGACTTGAAGTGACGAGTTGAATGAAGTTACTGTACAGAGTTCAATCAACTCATTAAATTAAGTATCTAAACAAACAGCATATGGGCACACTTCCCAGCATGCACTGTTTGAGAGTTAAAACTCTCCCGCAGCTGTAAGTTCGCTGTGTGAAATAAAGAACTGACTCTTCAAAATGAGTAAAATTTAAAGAAACAAACATTACAAATTTGTTTGTAATGTTTGTCAGTGTGACTGACGAGTTGCTTGTTCAACTTTAATATCTTAAGCTTATTGAACATGTGTCCTCAAATACAACAGAATTAATATCAAGTGTATTTGACAAGTTTGAGAATTTAGTAGAATCAACAAATATTTTCTCATAAACTTAAAAATACACATAAAAATACAAGTATTATTTATTCAAGTTGGCTAATCTTCAAATTTCTATTTTCAAAACACATAAACTTAGTAACTTTTAAACACGAGCTCTTCTGGCTGGACGTCTATTTGACTTGAAGTGATGAGTTGAATGAATGCTTTGCACAAAGTTCAATCAACTCATTAAAACAAGTTTCCAAAGAAACATAATCAGCATAGTTGTAGACTTCCCAGCATGCATTGTTTTAGAGTTAAAGCTCTCCTGACAGGAGTAGCTGCAGCTGTAAACTCTTCATGAAATCAAATTTGTTTGTAATGTTCATCAGTGTGACTGAAGAGTTGTTCATTCAACTTAGTATGTGTTCTCCAGGACAACTGAATTAATATCAAGTTTATTTGACAAGAAAACTTTGTTTTGCATGAACATGAATTTAGTAGAACCAACAAATATTTTCTCATTAACTTCATATAAATATACAAGTTTTAGTATTCAAGTTAGTTAAACTTAAAATTTCAAATATTTATTTTCTAAACAGTTATAAACTTATTAACTTTTAAACACAAGCTCTTCTGACTTGAAGTCTTTTTGAGTTGAATTAATGCTTTGTTCAATCAACTAGTTTCCAAATAAACATAATCAGCATAGTTGTAGGCTTCCCAGCATGCATTGTTTTAGAGTTAAAACTCTCCTGAGCTCCAACAGGAGCTCTTTGTGAAATCAAATTTGTTTGTAACGTTCGTCAGTGTGACTGAAGAGTCGTTGGTTCAACTTAAAATCTTAAGCTTATTGAACTGAATTAATATCAAGTTTTTGTGTAGGAAAGTTTTTCTTTTGAATTGTTACAAAATGATCTCAACTTCTGTTTTCAAATTCATACATGAATAAAATCATACATGAGTTCTTCTAACTGTAAGTTTTTTGACTTGAAGTGACGAGTTGAATTCATGTGCTGTACAGAGTTCAATCAGCTCATTGTTTCAGGTTTCTAAAGAAACATGATCACTTCCCAACTTCCCAGCATGCATTGTTTGAGAGGTAAAACACCTATGAGCTCCAAGAGGAGCAGCTGCAGCTGTAGGTTCTTTGTGTGAAACTGACTCTTTGTTTGTAATGTTCGTCAGTCTGACTGTTGATTCAATTTAACATCGTAAGCTAACTGAACATGTTTTCTCAAGTACAACTTCAGTAATATGAAGTTTATTTTACTAAAAAAGTTTATTTGTTTTGAATCATTTCAAAATGATCTCAACTTGTTCTTTCAAATTCAGGCAACTTAATATCTAAAGCAGCCCAGACACCAGCTGTTTTAAGTTAAAACAAATAGTTTATTTTTGCAGTGAACATGAAGATAAACTGACCACAACAGCATCACAAATCAAACAAGTCATGTCAGCTCACTTCCTTATTTGAAGACAATCCACATTATCCTCCCGCAGTATTTACTGTAGAGATATCCACAGGTACTAATGAAGAAATACACTCCTACACAGTGTTTCACGAGAGCAACTTAGCAATTTAGCTCCAACATTTTACATTACTTACGTCTCATTTGAGCTCAGCCACATGCCTCTTAAAATGCCACTTGAATTTTTCCGCCTATCACTCACCGTGACGACTCTCTCGTAGTGAGGAAACAGAGTGATATACAAGTGTTGGCACGGTGATGACACTGTAAGCAAATAGTAAAGTAAAATATGCAGTTTAATGTGTACTCAGTTAGAGATGATGCAGTGCATTGTGGGATCAGGAGCTGAGCTGGTGGAGTGAGAGTCTTGTGGAAACTGTGTGATACTTGAGTGAAGATTGTAGTGTTGAGCACCCAGAAATTTTGTGAATAACAGTTTGTAATGGCAGGAAATTATCGTTTTAAATTCTGTTTTTTTTTTTTTATTTTTATAAAAGTTGTAGTTATAAGGCTTACATTTCAACGATTGATCATCTGTAACTGCATTATTCTGAGCCTACATTGTGTTTTCATTCCTTTGAAATAGATAAAGTGTGACTTTTTCAAATCCTTGGCAGAAAAGAAGACTTCATCATTTTTGTTGAATATTAGGTTAATTATTTGCATCTAATTTTCAGCAACAAGTGGTGTTAACGTTGGTGTGTTAAGTGTTGAACTGAGAGAATCTAACTAAAGGATTCTGGACAGACTTTAAGTATAAAAGGTTGGACTGATTAAAGACGCTCATTTCTTCCGTCCCGTCGCGCTGATGGACGTATGAAGTCATCTGCTCACGGCACCCAAACCCGTAGATCCGAACTTGTGTTATCTGACATCACAAGCTTGTATCTACAGGTCTGCGTGTGTGCAGCTCCAACAACCCGAGCAGCATCAGCAGAACGCAGCGGGCACTGCTCACCAGCTCTCACCAACTTCATTAACCATTTCCCCCCATGTCACGGATACCAGCAGCACTGCCTCATCCTGATCAAGAAAATAGTCATGGCATCAGTAGTCGTAGAACTGCGTCTGAGGTTGGTTTGAAAGTCTTCACATTCAAAACCTCTAGAGCAGGGGTGCCCAAACTTTTTTTCCCTTGGAGGGCCAAAACTGAAACTTGAAGGTTGTACCTATTGTATTGTTAAGTAACGATTAATCAAAGATTTGATTATTAATCAACTGTTAAACCTTTTACCTACTATTTTGATAATCAATTAATCATTTTGAGTCATTTTTTTTAATAAAAAAAGTGTCCAAATTCTCTGATTTCAGCTTCTTAATTGTGAATATTTTCTGGTTTCTTTCCTCCTCTCTGACAGTAAACTGAATATCTTTGGGTTGTGGACAAAACAAGACATTTAAGGACATTTTTACACCATTTTCTTGACACTTTATGGACCAAACAACTAATCAATTAGTTGAGAAAATAATCAACACACTAATCAATGCAAAATGGTACCAATATCTTATGTTCCCTTAACTGACTGAATTATAAAATTATGAAAAATAATGTGATAATGACTTTTTTTCATTGGAAACATCTGGATGGCCAAATCAAATCTTATGGTGGACCAGTTTTGACCCACAGACCCCATTTTGGAATGCCCTGATTTGAACTTACTATTATTCTTGTTACTGCTCTAATCTGGAGATTATTTTCTCAATTGACTGATTAATCGTTTAGTCCATCAAATGTTAGAAAACAGTGAGGAATGCCAATGACCAGTGCAACAAAGAAAAGCTGCCATATTCAAAGCTGAGAAGCTTGGAAAATGAACTTTAAATGATTTATTATAGCCAATCTGATTTCTGCTAGGGTTGCCCCCCCCCCCCCCACACCCCCCCACCCCAGATTGGGAACCACTGCGATTACACAACAATTCTTTCTATCACTTAATTTTTTCTTTTTCTTTTTTCTTTTTTACTTTTTGCTAGAAACATCTGGTGGATCAAATCAAACCTTATGGGGACTAACAATTTTTAAGTTTCACTTTTGTTACCGATTGAATCTGGAGATTATTTTCTCATTCGATTGATTAATCGTTTGGTCCATCAAATGTCAGACAATAGTGAAGAATGCCCGTCACAGTTTCCTAATGTGACTATGTCCTAAAATAGCTCATTTTGTTTGACCAGCTGCCCAAAATCCAAAGACATTCAAATTAATAACAAAGAAAATCTGCCATATTCAAATTTACAAAGCTGGAACGTCAACATTGTTTAGTATTTTTGCTTGAAAATTGATTTAAAACAATCAGTTATTGCCAATGCATTTTCTGATAGGGCAGCAACAGTATGAGATTTTGGGGGCTCAGAAAATGTTCCTGTTTCACAGAATAAGGTATTACACAGCTATTATTATCAGGTCATTTTATTCATTTATTTATTTATTTCCACTAGAAACATGTGGTGTGCCAAATCAAACCTTATGACAAGCCAACTTTGACCCTCAGTCCCCAGCTTGGTTAGCCCTGATTTAAAGTATTATTTTTGTCACCGGTCTAATCTGGAAATTATCTTCTCAATTGATTGATAAATCGTCCATCAGATGTTAGAAAACAGTGAAGAATGCTCACCACAGTTTCCAGATGTGACTGATGTTGTCAAATAGCTTATTTTGTTTGACCATCTGCACAAAATCCAAAGATATTCAAATTAATAACAAAGAAATTATACAATATTCATATTTGAGAAGCTGGAACTCGAACATTTTTGGTGTCTATGCTTGAAAATTGAAAAACGATTAATCGATTATTGCCAATACATTTTCTGCAAGGGTAGCAACGTATGAGATTTTCAGGGCTCAGAAAATATCCTGGTTTGATGGTATATAATATTACACAACTATGGTTATCAGTTAGCTTTCTTTTTCTTCTTTCTTTCTTCTTCTTTCTTTCTTCTTCGTTCTTGCTTCTTTCTTTCTTTCTTTCTTTCTTTCGTCTTTCTTTCTTTCTTTCTCTAGCTTCTTTCTTTCTTTCTTTCTTTTGCTAGAGTCTGGTAGGCCAAATCAAACCTAATGGCAGGCCAGCTTTGGTCCACGGGCCCCGCTTTGGGCAGCCCTGCTCTAGAGTCCTCTAGAACAAGTTTTCCTAACCTTTTTGAGACTTATTTCTATCCACAAACCTATTTGAAAAATTTCTCAAATACCATCCAGAGATCTTCTAACCAACCGCAAAGTTGAGTAAAGTTGTATTCGGGTCTTCCAGGGGTCCTCGAGACTTTCCACACATTTCAGTTCTTCTTCTCCAGCTGGACTTCGAGGGGTTAAGAGAAGGCCAATGAAGAGTCAATTAAAAGGGAAAATATAATTAGAGCTACAATTTCTCTGTGTATATTTCAAATGTAAGTTTGTAGAAAACCCACCAGGAGACAGTTATTTCAGTCAGCAGTCAATTAGCTGCAGCCCGGCCTTTCTAGCGTTAATGAAGCAGACGTTGGCCCAATTAGAGAATGCAGACTGAGGACAGTTGTAATGCTTGTTTCCTCACAAAAACCAACAACCTCCCAAATGTTAGTAGTTTAAAATGAGCAACTGCAACCTTTTTCTTTAAGGGAGAAAACCTGATCAGCAGTTGTCGGGAGGTTGGGGTTCGTTTGTGTGTTGTGTGACGTAAAGAGTTTGGAGAAGCTTCAGAGTCAGACGTGTTTATCTGCTTTGTGTATAGAGACTGTATCTAAGAGACACAGTTGCGCTGCAAGAGCAGCTCTTAAAATGTTACAATCGCTTTGACATGGGAGAGAAGTATCACATGAACAAAGTGCATCAAGTTAACATGTAAAACTTTTTTTTTGACCATTTTCTGTTTTTATTCCCAACACCCCCCTCTGAGCCATGAAGCCCTGGTGTCCAGGTCTGCTTGCTCCCAGGTTGAGGTAGTAGGTTGTATAGTTGAGAATTACACCCCGGGAGATAACTGTACAACCTCCTAGCTTTCCCTGAGGTACGCATGGCACTCTGCACAGCTGGATCAATACAATCCAATGTTACTGTACCAGCCACACCAACACACACACACAAAAAAAGAAAAGAATCAAGCAGCCTGCTAAAGAGAGATACTGTACTGTACGCTCCACATGTTCAATAACAATCCAGGCTGTTTGCTGATGGAGCAGGAGGGGAGAAAAAGCTCTGTTTCCACTTTTGGCTCTGTGACGCCAGTGTGTGTGTGTGTGTTGTCAGTTGATCTCTGGAGTATTTGAAGACTGATACTAAAGCTGATATTTATGGCTTAATATATGAATATTACAAGTGATAGATGTGACATTTTTACACCACAACATATTTTTAAAAGAGACGCCTCCTGTGTTTCCCTCAGATTTTCATTGACTTTGACTTTTCTACTTGTCTGAGTTAAACTGCCTGTTTTAATTTCTGTATTACTATTTAAACCAGCGATGATCACATTTTTTACAGTGGAGGGCCAAAACTGAAACACTGACTGTTTCTACTGTACTGCTTTGTTCAGTTGTAAAATGGTACATCTTAAATGGTAATTAAGTTCCCTTAATGCACTGACTTGTCACTCTGGCTGCTGTGCTCACATTGTGACAAATATAGTCATGACTAATTAGGGATCCTACATATTTAAAGAGAATTTTTACCTCATAAACATAATAAAACTTTATAAATAGTGATTTATGTTGTAACTTTTTATTTATTTCTTTTTTCGTAACATCTGGTGGGCCAAATCCAGCCATCATTTGGTCCATCAAATGTCAGACAGTAGTGATGAATGCCTTTCATAGGCTGCCCAAAACGATGCCTTTAAATTGCTAATTTTTCCCCATGGTGGGAAGTGTTGTGTTTTGTGAATGGCATTATAAAGAGAACAGTCCCGGCCTGCTCTGCATGAAAAGTGCCCTTAGATCACTTCTGTTATGATTTGGTGCTATTACTGTTTTGACCAATTCCCAAAAATCCAAAGATATTCAAATTACTAGTGAATTAAAGCTGCAGTATTCACTTTTAAGAAGCTGGATCTGGGCCCTTTTTTGTACTTTATTTTGAAAATTGACTTAAAACTATCAGTCACTTTCTGCTAGGGTTGCAACAGTGTGAGATTTTCATGGTACAATAACAGTCTAAGAAAATACTACGGTTTCACTGTATCATTCATGGTTATTACACAAATATTACACCATATATTACACACCTATTACCAGTTTTGTTTAATTTTTGCTAGAAACAAGGTGGGCTAGCTTTGGCCCACTGGCACCTCTTTGGGCAGCCCTGACTTAAACTTTTGTTATCTAATCTGACGATCAGTTTCTCAGTTAATCGATTAATCATTTGGTCGATCAGATGTCATAAAATAGTGAATAATGCCCATCACAGTTCCCCAAACTGTTTCCCCACTGTCACTGTAGTTCCTGCTCTTTGTGGGAACTGTTACAGCTGGCGGGCCAAGTTGAATCTTATGGCGGGCCAACATTTACCCACAGGCCCCAGTTTGGTCAGCGCTGATTTAAATTAACTATTACTTTCATAAGCAATCAAAAAATATTGCGGGATCATGTTATTACACAAGTGGCCTGTTGTTATAAGTTAAAATGAGCCTTGAGGGCATGAAAACAGATGTTGTTGGGGTTTTTTTTGTTTTTTTTGTTTTTTTTTGGTTAAACTAAGGCTTTATTATAATTTCACAAAATATTATGTCCTTAGAGGATGAAACTTGAATTTTTTTCTCTCTTTAATAACACTGATATTGTAGGAAGCAAATGTGCACAGTTAATTTTCATATTGTTTACCACCACCGCCCTATTTCTGACTTGATTAATCAATAACTGTTTCAACTCTAATTATTAGTTTCATCATATTACTATGATGTAATGTATTCAAAGTGGACAACTCTGATTGGCTGATATGATTCTGACTCTACGTATCTCTGTATTTTCATGTGTATTTTGACCTGTAATGTGTGTTTCTGTTTATTCGGCTGTGACTGATTTGACGTCAGGCGTGTTGGTCTGTGTGTAAAAGGCAGGTACAGATCAGAAGCGCAGCATTGTTGCCGAGCTGATAGGACTGACATGTGGGAGCTTTTAAGCACGCTCAGTGTTTGAAACATCACTTCATTTCCACTCCGAGGTGACATTTTATTATTCGCTCGGTGGTATAACCTCATTAACGCTGATGGTTGTATGGAGGGAGTCCGGCTGCTTCAGTCTCCTTGTTTGTGTGATGACAGATAGCGGTTGTAACAGATATCAGACACAAGGGGGGAAAAAAAACGAGTTTGAGATTTGAACACGAGCCTCAGTCGGCAGCATCCCGGTCCAGTTTACAGGCGGTAAAATCAGTTGTCACCGTGAACAATTATTGTCATAATATTTCCAATCAGCAGACGCAGACTGCGTGGAAACCACTGCTGTCAAAATATGTGACATGTGAAATATTGTGACACTCAGGGAGGAAAATGAAATCTACTGAAAATGAACAGTTACAGCAACACACAGAAAACTCTTCACATACTACAGCACAACATCGGGTTTTCTTTATAAACACAATTTATTTGGTTCGCTGCTTAAATCCTTCACTCGTTTATTTTCCTTTGTTTAAATTCAGAGTGAATCTCTACTCATTTCTCTACTTCAAACTTTTGAATTAAATAACTGTTTTTCAGTCACAGCAACAAGGGCCTGACTGATACTGGATATCTGGAGTCGATGCTGATAATGTTTTAAGGGAGTAACAAAATTCTGATATGGATATATCAGTCCAGAGTGAAATGATCCCCAAACACTTGTGACAAAGATATGTACTGGGGGCAGAATATTTTACAGTTTAACAATAAACTTTATCATCCAAAATGACATTAAGTCACTGAAACAGTGAACTTTGACCAGTATTTTTCAGTAATTATAAATAACCATGAATGCTTCTTTTTTTTTTTTTTTTTTTTTTTTTTTTTTTTTTTTTTTTAAATGCACAAACAGAAATATATATTGTCACTGTTGGGGGGAAATGTTGTATGTTGATACCTGTTAATTTTCAGCCAATGAAAAATGTGTTTTTAAACTACTTGAACACTATCCCATTAAAGTTGAAAGCTCTCTTTATACTTTTCATTGGTTAATGATTTTTAATAACCAGACAGATGTAAAGGTTGACAGATACACTGTAAAAAACCTTTTCTCATTAAGTTAACATAAATGTACAAGTTTTATTTATTCAAGTCAATTAAACTAAAAACATGAGTTCTTCTAGCTTGAAGCCTTTTGACTTTAAATAATTCAATCGGTTCAATCAACTCATAAATTAAAGAAACATCATCAGCATATTAGCAGACTTCCCAGCATGCCCTGAGAGAGAGTTAAAACTCTCTTAAGACACTTTTTTTTATAGCCTGAAGGAAACAAAAATGATGTCAGGCTTGTTTTTCTCAAGTACAAATGAATTAATGTTAAATTTATTTGACTAGAAAAGTTAATTTGGTATTACCTCAACTTGTCTTTTCAAATTCAGTCAACTTAAACATTTTTAAGACAGCCCAGACACTAACTTTTCTCACATTAAAACAAATGGTTTCTGGTGGCCTGGTAGCTCAGTTGGTAGATAACACGCCCCCATGTGCTGAGGCTTTCAGTCCTCTGCAGCAGTCGTGGGTTCAACTCCCGCCTGTGGCCCTTTACTGTGTGTCATCCCCCCCCACGCTCCCTCTCCTACTTTCCTGTCAACACTTCAACTGTCCTAATAAAATAAAGGCATAGAGTGCCATTTTCATGATGTAACCAAAAGAAAAAGAAAAAAAAAATGGAGATGCAAGGTTTCCAGAATTTTTTTATTTTTTTTTAAAAAGGATCAAATTAGCATAAAATGTTACCTATTAAACTAAATAAATATGCATTAAAATAAAAACAAAACAACCTGCAGTATAATCTGTCAAAAAAAGAGAAGAGTTTTCAATAATACAATACAAATATAGATCGAAATAGCAGTGACAGGCCAATATCGGTCTGTAATATCGCCAATCAATATATCTGTCTGGCTCTGAGCAACTTTCCTCTACATCTGTCCTCTTGTACCAGCTGGCATTTTACTACCAAAGACAGGCCCTTCCCCTTCTTCTTCTCTCTTCATTAGAAGAAGTATAATAATAAAAAAAATCCTAATAGTGTTGTGAGTGTCGTGGCTGCAGTGTGGTAGTGAAGCTGCTCTGCCTCTGCTCCATTTACAGCCTCCAACAGTCCCACTGCAGCAGCAGCAGCATGTGTGTGTCAGCCTTCACATGGTTTATATATACTGAGAGTATACTGAGGCCTGGCAGTCGCCTACCAGGACAGGACCTGTGTGTGTGTGTGTGTGTGTGTGTGTGTGTGTGTGTGTGTGAGTGTTTGTGTGGCTGAGGTAATAGGTAGAGGAGCAAAAGACTGCCCCCTGTTGGCTACCTCTGTGAAGTGTTGGGAGGCTCAGATTTGGTGACTTGGCAAATGATGGAAAATATGAGATTTTACAGCATATAAGGCTCTTCTAAAGTGAGATAAATACGCCGGTGCGGTTTGTCGATGGCTGTGTGCGCGCGCGCATGTGCGAGAGTGTGTGAGTGTGGCACGATGCATTAATCCAAACCAGAGCAGAAAGTGAGAGCATCCAGCTTTGTGGGGTTTCATGCGGTCTGTCTTCTCTTTCGTTTCCCCTCCTTCCTTTCTCCTTCTTTCTCCTGCTTTTTTCCTCTCTGGGATTTACAAATATCGTTCCTTTTACCCTCTGTGCATGTGTGCGTGTGTGTGTGGTACCAAGAGACTTTTACTCTCCATTTTGAAGATTGTACCACTTGTTTTCTGTACTTTCCCCTCCCATTTCATTGTCTTAAAGTGATTGTCTTAAAAGAAATGTCTACATTAACTACAGCATATATACATTAAATACAATACTTTGATTATATTTTTAAATCTTGTCTTGATTGGTATTCGTTATTTCAAGATCAGCAATTTGAGGAAAAAAAACAGTATTTAAAGTCTTAATTTAATAGTGTCCTGCAAAAAAGAAAATACAATAGAATAGAATATTAAAGAGCTGCAATGATGAATCAAGTTGTTGATTGAAAGAAAATTAGTTGACAATTATTTTGATAATCGATTAAGCATTTCAGTCATTTTTCAAGCAAAACTGTCAAAAGATTTGCAGGTTACAGCTTCTTAACTTTGAGGATTTGCTGATTGTCCTTGTCATTTAAGACAGTAAATCAAGAGAGAGGGACAAAAGAAGCAATTTGAAGACGTCTAGGAAAATGTGATGAGCATTTTTCACTTTTTTTTTTTTTTTTACATTTTATGGATTAAACCAGCTGTTCCCAAACTTAAGATTGCCACGGCCCAATGTGAAATCTGAAAATCTTCTGTGGCCCACCCAAAACTTTAATCGCAACTCTGATCAACACACGAGACTAATCACACTAATGACGACATATGAAATAAATTTTGGTGATATTGTGACAGGTCACCAAATACGCTTCAACACCTGTTAAACTGGGTCGGATAAATGAAGAATAACACGTCATTTAAACCCCATGGCTTTGATTTATTTGTTGTTTTTTTAAATTAATCATAAATATTTTATGGTTACTGTCAAACTTAAAAATTTAAACTTGAAAATCTTTAATATTTTAATTTTTCATGACCTCTCAAGGCCCACCTGCAGGGCCTTCACGGCCCACCAGTGGGCCGCAGCCCACGCTTTGAGAATCACATGGATTACCTGTGAAAACAATCTGCAGATTAATCAATAATGGAAATAATCATTAGTCACAGCCCTATTAAACTTTTAATTAGACCCCAATCGATATATGGGTCAGCTGATATTATCGTCCTGATGTTAACCCAGTACAGTTACATGGGTCAGTATCAGTCTTGGCGTATATGTTGTCTGATATGCACCCACATGAAAACCTTTTTTTATCACAGCATAATGCACATTCAATTCAGTATTTAATATATACATATATTTTGCTCAAACTGTTATTTTTATTTATACTTATTTATGATAATTAAAAATACCACTAAAGTTTACAGTTTCAGTGACCTGCTGTCATCTTGGACAATAAAGTTTATTATTAAATTGTGAAATATCCTTCCCCCAGTGCATGAACTTTTTCACAAGTGTTTGATAAACATATTTGCGAGATCATTGCACAAAATGTGTTTTTCTATACACTGTATATTATATTCTATATAAAGAATATCAGCCGATAAATACATATCAGAATTTGTTTTGTTTTTTTAAATATCGGTATCAGCATTGCCCACAAAAACCCAGTGCAGGTCAGGCTCGAGTTGTAATGCTACCAGCACTACTATTACTACAGTCCAGTCATTCTCACTCTGTTCCATTGCAACAGAACCTTTATTTTGATCATCACTGTTGCCATAGCAATGACCTCTGTGACCTCTGCCACGCCTCTCCTCTCTGTCCCATCAATCAGATGTGACAGCTGTCAATCAATCACTCTGGCCAACAGCGCCACTGCCTCAGCCATCCAGTGAGTGTATCCTGCGTGTCACCCTGCCCAGCCTTCACACACACACACACACACACACAGACACACACACACACACACACACACAGACACACACGGCCTCCACACTGCATGTTTGTTTTCTGCCTCTCCTCTCCGGCTCTGCGGGCCCGGGTGCTGCGTGCTTATTTGCAGTCCTGCTGCTGTTTTCTCGGATGCGTGGGCCAGCGTGACAGATCTGGGTCTCTCTTGATGTACTACTTGGCTCGCAGGGGCTGATTCCCGGCCATTACCGGCACATAACGAATGCTTGAAGAAGGTGAAATGGGATCGGTAAATCAATGCAGGAGCTGTCATTTACCTGGATGCAAAGTTTAGCGCTCGATTGGAGTTTTGCACTGAGATTAATCCGAGCATTCACATCACAGCCAAAGACCTCTTCTGAAGTATTTTGCACAGTTGGTGTATTTCTGCACCTACCTACCTATGTGTGCATGTGTACGTGCGCCTCAGTTTACACGTGTGTGTGTGTGAGCCTTTGTCTGCCTGCTGCAGGCTCTCACCGTCAAAGCATACTAATATTAGCGCCTCGCAGAAGACTGGCTCTATCTGGACACAAAGCAGGTGATAAATGAGGATAGCTGCGCTCTGAGTGTGTGCGCACACATGTGTGTGTCAACAGGGAGATTTTAAAATTGGTAACGTCAGTGTTTTTTGCAGGGGGTGGGGGCTCAAGCGTGCTGTAGATCCAGATGCACGGTTTTTCTCCGGCAACTGCAGCTGTATAGAGACAGAAAAAACGGCACAATGCGCCGTCTGCCAGACAGCAGTCAAAAGAGGATTGGAGATTAGCCGGGGTGCAGACACAGTCGGTCGATCAGTCAGTCAGGGAGGGAGAGAGCAGAAGAAAAGCAAGAGGGCAGTGTGGTCTCAGGGATTTTTCCTTTTTTTTTTCTCTCTTTTTTTCACCCCCTTCCCGATCGCTCTGGGCCCCGTCGCTGATTTGAGCCTACAGTTGGTTGCACGTCGCCGCTCTCCTTCTACTGCTCCATCTGTCCCTCCCCCCATCATCCTCTCCTCTTTCTCTCCTTCCTCCCTCCGTCTCTCACTCTCTCGCTCTCTCTCTCTCTCACTGGAGCCCTCTCTCTCTCTCTCTCTCGCTCGCTCTCTCAGTGGAGCCAGTGAGATTAAATGTAGCCTCTATAAGCCAAAGCACATCATGTAGCAATGTTTCTATGGTCCCTTCTCCCTCCTCTGTCCGTCTCTCCTTCCTCTCCTGAAGGGACGGTGTGAGTGATGTCGACACAGAATGAGAGAGTTGCTGGAAAAAGTGGATTTTTGTTTTTTGCGTGCATGCGGAAGAGAACAGAGGATTTGTTTTATGGGTGGAAAGCGGACAACGGCAAGGTGGAAAAAACAACAAAAGGAGGACTACTTTCTCTCCCTCCCCTCACCCCTCCCCTCCCCTCACCCTCCCTCCTCACCTCTCTCTCTCTCGTCTGATACAAGAGGAAAAAGTGGGGCCTCTGGCTGTAAGCGATTACAGCTGTGAGGCAAATTAATGGATGATATCCCCCCCCCCCACTCCCTCCTTCTCCTCCTCCTCTCTTTTACCTTTTTTTTTCCTTTTTTCAAATATGTTTTTCCTCCTGCCGATCAACACGGAAGAGGGGAAAAAAGCCAGAGGGGGGAAAAAGACAAAAAAAAAAAAAAGATTGAGAGAATGAGGTGGAGTGCGAGTGCTAATATTGGGGAAGAAGTGGAAGGGAGGGGAGGGAGAGGGGGGAGTTATGGTTTTTTTCCTGTCTTCCCTCCTTTCCAGCTCCACATGTGACTGAAAGAGAGAGAAAACAATGCGAGAGAGGGGAAAGAGGGCGAGGAAAGCAGAGCGAGACAAGAGATCAGCAGGCGCGTCGGTTTTGTCCTTTAACTTGGATTTGTGTGTGTGTGTGTGTGTGTGTGTGCAAGAGAGTGTGTGTGAAAGAAGTGTGTGTGTGCGGCCCCCCCTCCCTGCCTCCCTGCCAACCTGCCTCGGACCTGCAGGTTCGGAGAAAAAAGTAAGTAGAGGAAACGAGTGTGTCACTGTTTTGTGTATGCAATGCATGCATGTGTGTGTATGGAAGTGAGTGTGTGCGTGTGTGTCTGTGTGTGTGTGTGTGTGTGTGTGTGTGTGCACCCCCCACCCCCCCACCCCCTCCCCTCCACCCTCCCACCCCTCTCTCTCCCTTTCGGTGAGGCAGCATACTGGTATGCATGCTTCACTGGCACTGTGGCCCCGGCTGCAAGCGCCGATTCCAGCGGCTTCGATGCTTCGTCTTTTATTTTACCTCTCTCTCTCTGTCTCTCTCTCTCTCTCCTTTCCCACTCTCTGTCTGTGTCTCTCGCTCACTCACCCTATCTCTCTCCCCCCCTCTCCGTCTACCTGTCCCGTCTAAGCTTTAAAGTATCGCTTCCTTCCAAGCGTTCCGTTTTCTGGGAAAGAGGGATCGTTGTCTCGCCGACTCTCTCCTCTCGCGACTCTCCTCCCTGGACTGCTCACTCTCGCTCTGTGTGTGTGTGTGTGTGAGTGTGTGTGTGAGAGAGTGTGTGTGTGTGAAAGAGAGCGAGAGAGAAGCGAAGGGATAGAGGGAGAGAGAGAGCGTGCACATGGTTCATTCCGGCTCGGTCCTACCACCCATCCTCATGCCTCTCTTTCTTGTCTCTGTCCGTCGCTCTCCTTCCGCCGTTGATTCCACTGCGCTCCGGGGCGGCTCGCCGGACTTGCCGACCTCGTCCCCGCGTTGCCTTTTTTGTGAAAAAACACACCCTTATTCTTCTTAAGTAACTGGAATCTTGTTGGCGTGCTGTACGTTTAAATCTGAGCTTTCTCTTTCTCTCTCTGTCTCTTTTTTCTTCCCCTCCTGAGCAGGAAGCGAAGCTGGGAAGAACAACGAGCGAAGGGGGCATCCTGGATCCGAAAGGGGAGGGTGAGTCGATACCAACGAATACTCTTCCTCTCCACTTCCCTCTCGGCTCCCCATCTGTTTCCTAAGCTTTAGACCACCATGGTGGCATGAAGGAGCTGCGGAGCTTTGTTATCTGGCCCGTCTTTTCACTGTTGCAGCCTCTCCGGAGGATTCAGGGACCACACTGAAACGGGGGATTTGGGCTAGCGATGATTGAGCATGCACTGAATGATTTTATTAACGGTGACAGTCGGACGAGGCGTGCAAGTCATCATGTCAGAGGGATTGTTTGACGTTGTGCGGTCCCGGCTTCAGATTTCGATGCTGTAGTCGATGCATCCGCGTGGGGGGTTTTGTATCCGCAGTGGTGATCGACAATCATCGGCTGATTTTGATTTTCCCGGAGACGGCGGGAGATCTTTAGGCGTACTGTACGGCAGCGGGCTCTCTACCTGATGGCAGGAGGCATTTTTCAAAGTGCTGTATTGTTCAGCTGAGGTGGGGGAGGGGGAGAGGGAGAAACAGAGAGAGTTGGGGGGGGGGGGGCTGGCCAATGTTGTGTCTGGCTGAGGCTTGCACTTGTTGTATGTTCACGAATGCATATGGGGCAGCGGAGGTTGCGATGAGCATGCTCAACTAATGCATGGAATACAGGAGTGCGTGTGTTTGATGCGTAGCTGCAAGCCTCGCTCTGTATGCAAGAGATGCTCAGACGTTCCGAGTCCTCATTTGACTTAAAGACGAGCTCAGTGCGTGGAAGCGTTCCTGCAAGATTTTTCTCTTGACGTCTTCGTAGCAAACAAAGACGGAGTCAGGATGCCGAATCCTGAGGGCTGAAGGCAGCTGTGTGAGGAGGAGGAGGAGGAGGATGTAGAGGTAGAGGAGTCCATGTGAAGATGCATCTCTCTCCGTCCCTGAGACCCTAACTTGTGACGTTGTGCTTTCATGTCCACGGGTTAGGCTCTCGGGAGCTGAGAGGGATGCACGGCCAGCACTATCTGCCGCACGTTCCTGCCTCGAACAATGGCGATCAGAAGGGGGAAGGCCATGGCGCAGTGAGCTAAGGCGTTCACCGCACGCTCACCGTGTCACACTTTTCAGTTTGGCTCACACCCTGCTGTATGTTGCATGTCACCTGGGCTTATCTGCTTTCTGTTTGCTGCACCATCGCGTACGGACGCAGATACCGCTGGCGTTCGCTGGCGAAATTTCTGGGTTTGGGAGGATGTGGTGGCATGTATGTGTGTTTTAAGGGTCATGTGACAAAGTTGAAGCAGGATGAGCTGAAGCGTATAGATGGATGACAGGAAGCTAATGCAACAGAGGCCCGATTGTGTCAGGATTGGCCTTTGGCACAAAGGCTACACTAATTATTTGCCTTTCATATTTGCCTAAATTTAACCACCCAATATCAGTCATTCAGTATTGTCAAACTTTAATCTCATGCTGCTTGTGTGCTCTCATATAAAGCACGTATTCTGGTCCCATGCTAATGTAGCATTTTGATCCGATTCCACACAAGTTAGATTCACGAATGTCTTTAATTCTGCTTTTTTACTGTTACGTGGTTTCAGTGCTGTTTTAAATGACTTCCCACCTCAGAGGAATAACATTCTCGAGCAAATACATGCAGTGTTGTGCATGTAAGCTAATTATTTAGCAATCCAGTAGCAGTAGGTACCTGTAAAAACTGCTTCAGGTGAAAGGCTAATGCTACTCTGCATCCTGAGCCACTATCTGACTAAAACTAATAGGTGTTACAGCTGGTGCTGGTAAAGAAATAGCTAAACATCTGGTTAGCATCAGTAGTTTATGAGAGATAATGCTAATGCTGCTGTGATAGCATTAGCCTCTTCATACACCAGTGGATACTGTTAAGTGAAGAAGCATCTGTCAGTGTGATAGCTCTTTGTTTCTGCAGCAGGCCTGTGCTGTGCTGTCTGTGTGTGTCTGTGTGTGTGTACCTTTATGACTTGAGAGCAGCACAGAGTAATGTTGAGAGCGTGACCATGACAGCTCTGTACATTATGTGCTTGACCTCAGTGAACCCTCAGCGATGTTAGAGCTCACTCATTCATGCTAACGCCGACGTAAAGGTGGCAGGAGGAACACACTCACAGTGCAGCTACAGCGATGTCCACTGGGGATGAACTAGACGACGCCATCGCCACCCTCCGTGATTCATACGTGAAGAGCTTCTGAATGTGCAACTGTTGCTTTGATTCTGGTGTCTGGTGGCAGCACACTTTGTCTTCAATAGTAGCAAGAATCCCACTCTCTGGCTTTGAGTAACTATTCGCTTGGTCATAGTGGCAAAGCAGCACATGGCGCCACTTAGGGCGTCCATTTTCAATAGTGCCACGAGGTTCTTTTCTCCCCCGACTGGTTGCTTGAGCTATGTTTCCGCTTCTTTCTGCCTTGCGCCTTACATTTAGCTCTCAGGAGGCCATCGCTCTCCTGGGAGGCATTTGCAGCACATTTTCTTAACTGACACCACGATCCATCGATATTTGACTTAGGCCTATCGCACCGTAGCTAATATCTGGTTGTAATGAGGCGTAGCATGAATATTGATGACAACTCATCTTCACGGATGCTTCCCTTCATTTAGGTTGATGCTAAATCCCAGGCACTTGCGGATCTCGAATTTTAGGAAGTGGGAATTAGACTGGGTGCTAGACGTGAGCTGCTGCAAAGCCCGACATGGATGCACACGAAAAACTTTTTTGGTTTGAAATGTTCGACAGGATGTTATCTTAGATATTACATAGTAAGATTTCATATACGTTATTCTGACATGCTTGTACTCAAAGATTGCATTTCAAGCCTGACATCTCAAACCGCAGTGACCCTGATCAATAAATGCCTCTTTTTGACATCACAAGCATGACAGTTTGCTTTCACTCTTGACCTTGAAAGGTATATTCATCACCCCCTCCCCCAACCCCCACCACCTCCCTTCAGTTCCATTTATCCAACTGACAACGGCTGGATGTGATGTTCCTTCATCCTGCCTCAATGTATCAACCGTGACGGCGTGGATTCCCAGAGACGCTTCCGTTCTGTTGTTAATGAACTAATATGGATTATAACTTGAACCCCCTCTGCGCTGCTAATCTGCTGCTTTAGCAACTCTCTTATGTAACGCCTCTGTCAGCCCCGTGTCTTTCTTTTTGTCGTCCACGTCTCTTGCCTCAAAATCGTTTTTTTTTTTTTTTATTTGCTCAGCCCGGTGAACAAACACTAACCTGGAGCAGTCAGTGTCTAGCCAGTAAGCTCGAACAGGGGCTGCAGGCTTGCTCTCCATTGTTCGACTGCTCCGCACACTGTCTGTACACTGTGTCCCCATGGCTGAGGCAGACATGGAGGATAGACAGAAAGACAGACAGACAGACAGACAGATAGAGCGACTGGTGAGCATATACCCGCCTCGATAAGCTGCTTCATCGCCCCAGTGTTGATTGAATTTTTGACAAAAGGGATAAGGGTCGATCAGTGTCGTCTGGGAAGCCGAATTCTGATCTGATCTAAAATTTCAGACAGGCTTAACGAAAATGTGTCCAAAAATGTTAATCTTATTCTTTGATTGGCTCTTTGGGAACCTTTTACCCAGCAGCTTCAGGTGTGTCGCCCTGCAAAACCTGTAATGACACCTGCCTGACTTGGATCCTGCACCAGTAAGTCTCAGAGATTTACCAGTCCAGATTTCAGTTTCAGTCTCCCACAGTGGTCTAAATGCAGCTTTTGTGGCTCAAAATATCCGTATCGGTTGGTTCTGTGTGCCAGCAGGCTGCTGCTGATTGATGTAATCCCTTTTAAGGTGGACCTTTGTTAAGGTGGACTGTGGAAGGTGCAGTGGACACCCAGTGGACGACTTTAATCTAGCTGAGAGGGAGTTTAGAGCGCAGTAGCTCAGGTGTGCGTGTGGAGGGTGTGTTAGATGGGTTGCTGCAGGGTTAACGCCCAAAGCGCCGCGGGAAAATGTTTTTGGGAATCAGCCCGATCGGATCGAAATTAAAGTTCAATCACTGATCAGCGACATCGATCTGCGCATTGCGAAAAAAGCGTCAAACGGGGCAGCAGACGGCGGGGCGATACGGCGAGACGTTTCTTTGTGGCAGCCGTGCTGAGTTTACAGTCACCATTCTGCAGTTTTTTTCTGCCACTCCCTTCAACACACAGCCCCGGCTCGGCTGCAGGCGGGAGAAGCACACTCATCAATAATCAGAGCTGGTCAGCGTGTGTGTGTGTGTGAGAGAGAGTGGGTGTGCTTCCTACAGTATCTGTCAGCATGTCTGTAATGTCTGCTAGTGTGTGTGTGTGTGTGTGCTAGTGTGTGTTTAGCAGTTCTTCCCACTGCAGAGGAGTTCACTACCCCTTCCTTCCAGTCTGTCGGTGAAACAAGATGGCGTCGCAGCTCCACGTGGGCTCATGCCCACTACCTATGGCACCGCGGAGGTCGTTTTTTCGGAAATCACACACCTGGGGCGCATATATCCGCCTCAGAGCTGAAACTGCTGAGGCGCTTCTTCTCAGTACTGTATCTTGGCCGACTTTGAGAGATTTAGGATTTGGGGCAGATCCAGTGCTTTCATTGTTTTGCTTGTTGGTTTTTTCACTCAGTCTGCGTATCAGCTGCCAAACTGTACGCTGTTGTGTCTGCAATCTGGGTGTTTTTTTTATTTTTTTATTTTTATGCGCCGGTTGGGCGGATGAGTACATTTCCAGCATGATTTGTCTGTATCGGGTGTGTGTGTGTGTGTGTGTGTGTGTGTCCTCCCTGACTCTGGCTAAAGCCAGTTTAAAGGAGCTTGGGGATTGTGCGCAGCCACATCACACCAGCAGATTAACCAGACTACACACTAACCTCATTAATCTGAGAGAGACTAATGTCACCAACAATGTGTCAGCAGTCACACACACATACACACACTGACAACACACACACACACACACACACACACACAAACATTTCAAACTGTCCCCTT
This sequence comes from Lutjanus argentimaculatus, assembly GCA_034769285.1. Classification (NCBI taxonomy): domain Eukaryota; kingdom Metazoa; phylum Chordata; class Actinopteri; order Lutjaniformes; family Lutjanidae; genus Lutjanus; species Lutjanus argentimaculatus. Next base: position 208,280 of record JAWZSL010000001.1, read on the forward strand.
TGTCTCTACCTCACAGACAGCCAGGTAGTGATGACTGGAGGCCCAGGCTGAGCCCGTCTCCTCTTCAGTGTCCCTGCTGTCCTGCTCCAGGTCATGTTGGACTTAAAGACGTGCTGGAAATCCCCCGAATGAATCAACATTTAACCCTTTCCTGCCACGTCAACCAGAACGCTGCTTTATGTTTTTTTGAGGGGGGTGTTTGAAAGGAAAGAGCTGAAGCACGTTGGCTGTGGTTAATGTTTTGGATAATTTTCTGCCTCAGCAGCCTCGATACCAGGAAGCCGTGCAGATGTGAATCAGCCATTATGTGTCTGCGCACTGAGATTTGATTTGGGGTGTTTCAGTCTGCCTCCTCTTTCTTTATTCAACTGAGCTGGCGAGGTTTTGAAGGACCCTATCTGTGATCTGTTTGATGATGATGATGATGATGATGATGATGATGGGCTCGTCACGCAGCAGCTGGATCAGGACGAGACATCAGAACAGCAACAGATCTCTGACTGGATCTCAGGTCTTTAAGAGGATGCTGAGAGTCTTTGTGACAATATGAAAATGACCTTTTTATGCCACGTGTCACTTTTTTGTCTGAATCTTTTGTTTAGAGCTGCAACAATTAGTCGATTAATCTGTTGGTCGATTTTGATCAATTAATCGTTTTTGTTCTTTAAGCAAAGGTGCCATTTGTTTGCTGTTTCCAGCTTCTAAATATTGAACTTGATGTTGCTGTGTCATACACGATATTTAACTCAACATCTTTGTGTTTTGGACTGTTGGTCAGACAAAAACAGGCTTTTAAAGACGTTTCCTTGGAAATGATAACAGGCATTTTTCACTGTTTCTATTTTTTGAGAGAATAATCTGCAGATTAATAAATAATGAAAATAACACTGTGGGAAACTGATGTGTTGCAGCAAATGTGTGGTATCTTAAAGAAAAACTAGGATACTATATACTTTATATGCGTCTACTAAAGCCTATACTATTAAATATTCTTCTGTAGGGCTGCAACTAACAGTTATTTTCATTTTTGATTAATCTGATTATTGTCTCAATTAATCGATTAGTTGTTTAATCTATAAAGTAGCAGAAGATGGTGAAAAACGTTGATCACTGTTTCACGATGCTCAAGATGACGTCTCGTTTTCTCCACAAGTCCAAGATCTTCAGTTTGCTGTCACAGAGGAGTAAAGAAACCAGAAACTATTCACATTTAAGAAGCTGAAATCAGAGAATTTGGACATTTTTTAAAATTCTAAAATAACTCAAAGCGATTAATCGATCATCAGAACAGCTGGCGAGTAATTTAATATTCGATTAATCGCCACAGCGCTGCTATACTGCACAGTATTTTAATCTGAAACATGAGACAATTTATCCTCCACTGATAATGTGATATTGATAACACACAAATGATAATATCATCCAGTGCCTCTTAAAGATACTGTACATTCTACAGTTATGGTTACAGACCAGGGCTGCACAATATGGTAAAAAAAAAAAAAAAAAAAGTCACATTGCGATTCTTTTGTGGTAATGATCATTTTTGCATAAAAATTTAAATTTTTACTGAAAAATAAAACTATTAAGATCGTGATATTTATTGAGGTCTGCAGCAAACAAACATGTTTTCTTTCATCTGGAGAACGAGATTTTTAGGTCGTCTCTGCAGCCCTACAGCACCTCATTATGATGCTGCACATTTATTCTTTTTCAATAAACTGCGATCTGGTTCTTTGATTTGGATATTGTGCTTGGCCGTACCGCGATTTCAATAATATTGTGATTAATTGTGCAGCCCTGCTACAGGCCTCTCTTGTCATTTGAGTCTCATTTATTCGTCAAAAAGGGATAAAATGCTCAATAAACAAAGTTAAAGATGAATTTAACTTTTTGTTTTTCAGTTTTTCAATAAATATCGCAATATAATATCGTTATTATGAATCCTTTTGGCGACAATAAGTGTGTACTGAAAATCTGACACCGTGACGGCCCTAATCTCCATCAAACTCCTTTACTCAAGTGAAATTTTTGTATAGAACTTTTTTATAACAACGTCCTCGTCTCCTCGCTTTTCAAACAAACTTTCCTCACACCTTCCTCTTTTATTATTGTGTTGTATTAACTGACTTCCAGCTCATCATTCCCTTATTTTACATGTCACATTTTTAACATTTTGAAACTGCATTCAGTAGTTTTGATTTTGTATTGTCATCCAGTTGTGACTAGAGCTGCAACGATTAATTGATTATTGATTGACTGTTAAATTAATCGCCAAGTATTTTGACAATCTTTTTGAGTCATTTTTTAAGAAAGTTGTCCAAATTCTCTAATTTCAGCTTCACAAATGTGAATATTTTCTGGTTTCTTTAATTCTCTCTGACAGCAAACTGGATATTTTGGGGTTGTTGACAAAACAGGACGTCATCTCGGGCTTTGGGAAACATTTTCCACCATTTTCTGAAATTTTATGAACCAAAAAAGCGATCAGTTAATCAGGAAAATAATCGGCCTATTAATCGACATTGAAAATAATCAGTAGTTGCTGCCCTGGTTGTGACGTCATGATTCGTTGTTCAGCTCAGTGAATGTTATGTGTTATCAGTTAAACTCTATTTTCACCTGCATATTTTATTTCCTTCCAATTTTAAACTCCACTTCTTGAGTTATGGAAATTTTCTGCAGCTGTTTGTGTGTGTTTAGCACAGATCATCACCACCACAGCTCATCATGTGGAGTAACATTTATGTAATGTGATTTATACCACGAGAATTTGGGGAAAGTCAGTGTTTGTGTTCTATTTTGTGTCGGCAGTGATTTGCTTCATCGAGATCTCATATTTTACAACAACATTAAATGTTATAATAGCACTTTTTTGCTTGTAATAAATATAGCAGGGGTGTGAGAGCAGTACAGTGAGCCCAGTGTTCTCTTCAGAGGCCTGCTATTGAAATAGAGATGTCTTACAGTTGTGTCTAAATAAAGCCTTGATGCTGTCATTTCACATGATTGTCAATTCTTTCAACTGTCGTGCTTATTAATAGATGCTCTGAATGGGATGTTTCTGAACAGGCGTGTCAACTGGCATGTTTCATATTTCATCTTTGGAGGTATTTTTATACCTTTTTTAAAGTCTTGAATCTGTTTCAACGAGATTAATTCTTTGGCGTGATTTTTTGTTTCTGCAGAGCTGCCAAGACGCATTACGACATCGTCTCTGCTGACCGTGAAGACGTCGGACAGTAAACGGACCCAAATAAAGACATTAATAGAGACGGATGACAAGAAAGTTCTCAGTAGCCAGTGTGCTCGCAGTAATTAGTCCATGTGATCTGAAATTGGATGTATGCATTAGTGTGTGATTGTTTGTTTACAATACCACAATAGTAAAGAATTAAAGCTTGTCATGCCAATTAGACCCACATAAATACATTCAGTATTCAATTAGTAATGCAAATATTCAGTTTACTCTTAAGTATTTACATTTGGAATACTGTGTGGTGCTGCTGGCGTACTGTGTGTGTCGTACCTTCTAAATGTCTTTGTCTTTCTGCCTCTTGCAGCCTGTGAGACCAGGTCAGTACATGTCGAGGAATGGTCCACGAACATGAGACGGATACGACAGCCACACTGAAGCAAGCTTCAACTGCCCATACACACGCACACACACGTTTGTGTGGTGTATATGATATCTTGGTTAGGACAAAAGCCTACATGTTGCTGGACTGATGTACAAACACACACACATGCTAACGTGTAGCTAAAGTGATGTCTGTTTTCTTTTTTTTTTTGTTAATGTGATTCTATATGTGATTCTTTCCCTGATCGATGTATTTGCTTTTTAATACAAAAAAAAAAAAAATTGATTTAAATAAAATATTTATTATAAATCCTTCTTTTGTGTTATTTCATGAAATGCACCAAGGTTCAGTGCTAACAGTTTATCATACAAAGAATATGTTTGGCATAACTAAGTTTATGCTATGACTTTGGTCTACATTATGCTGTGTAATAGCTAGCTCTATGCTAACACTGCTAACTGATATCAATGCCAACACTTTAGCCTGCTCTGTGCTAACACTTGAGAGTGAACAGATTATTTTTGGGTTGTGCCCAAACCAAGACATTTAAGGACGTCATCTTGAGCTGTGGGACACTTTATAGACCAAACAACTAAGTGATTAATCAATAAAAATAAATAACAGATTCATCTTTTCCTGATCGATGTATTTTCTTTTGAATACAAAAAAAAATACTGAATGCTATTAAAATATTTATTAAAAATCCTTATTTTCTGTTATTTCATGAACTGCACTAAGGTGCTTTGCTAACATTTTAGCACACAAACCATGTGCTGGGTGTGTTAATATGTGTTACTAAGTGTTTGTATTAAGTAGTATTCATTATGCAAAGTGATTTCCAGGTTTATGCTACCACTTTGGTACACATGATGCTGTGTAATATCTAGCCCTGTGCTAACGCTGCTAAATGATATCACTGATAGCACTTTAGCTCTGCACTAACACGTCATCATATATCAATGAAAGTATGTGCCATGCTAACACTTTAGCACACACAATGCTATGAGAGTGTACACTCCATGCTAACACTTGAGAGTGCTAAATGATATTAATGCTAGCACATGCTCTGTGCTAGCAGATGGTAGGCTCCAGACTGATATCCATAGGCCAATATAGTAATTACAATTAGTATGAAATACTTATTAAGTATACATAATATTTCAAGTGGTTGTAGTCAACATATTAACATAATAACTGTGCCATATAATAATTACAAGCCTACATTTTATTATATACTATTCTGGGAAATACTGCTTCATGCTAACATATTAGCTTCAGTGTTAAGTTGGAGGTGGCGTCACACTGATCCTAAATAATACATATTGTACTATATGATAGTACTCTGAAAGCTAATTCACATGTACACTATTGTGGAGTAATGGCTCTATGCTAACACTTTAAAGGGCATTACACTGTCATCATGCTAACATCATAGCATGCTGAATGAGTCTCTGCTGCTGACATTTAGAGGAAAATTCCCAGTCACATTTTCTACGATGCTGCAGGTCGTCCGTCCCCGGCATTCATTCCACGAGTTGTTTAGCGATGAAGTGTCAACTTTTTGTGGTGTCCATTTTAACCTCAACCTGCCTCCTCTACCTCAGTGATTCAGCACATTTCCAAGAATTACTCTCGACAGCCCAGGAGTTCTTGCCTGGACTTGTTACAGCCAGCTTTTAGTTTTCCATTGGCCACAGTGATAAAGTCAGGAATATGGGCACACGTGGAGCTGATACAGCAGCAAAGTCTGACTTTCTAACTTTAAAAAAGTGCCTTTTATAACACATCATGTCCTATATTCGTATTGCGTAACAGAAGGAACTGATAGCTCTTGCTTTTCTTAGAAAGATTTTTCAGCATATTATGTAAAATCATTATTGTAGAAAGAAACCCTGCAATGCAAAGACCTGATTCACTGCCTGACTTTGATGAATGTGAGATTCCATTAGAGCTGAAAACTACTTTACATACAAATGCATCCTGATATACTGAATATTTAGTTTAGCTTAGATTTTCACACAAAACTGTACAATATTTGCAAACCCTCCCAAATAAATCTTACAATGAAATAATATGTTTTTTCTGTATTAGGCTCATTACATTTAGACAAAATAAAACAGACTGTTTAAGCAGCATGAGATGCAGATTTGTAAAAGAAAAGTACTTTAAAATCATGTCTGTGTCATAGCTGCTAATGTATTAATTGTGTCATTTTAGACAGATACAACTTCTTTAATGATTGACTTTTTCCTTTTTAAAATGATGTTTCACTGTGCAGTTTGGAAGCCTGGAGTGCTGTGTTCAAATAAAATCGTAAAAAATAAATACTTGATTTGTTATGTGTAATTGTTTAATGTGTTTTATGAAATTTCTTTTAGTTTTTAAATAAAGAAAGCACACGTTTTTTTGTTGTTTTTCTTGTGCTTGCTTTACAATTTCGTTCTGACTAATGCATGGACATTTGTGACCCTGTAGAATTATGTTTGAATACCAATAAATAATTGATTATTACAAAAAAAGTAGATACCGATGCCTTTCGACTGTACTTTGATTCTGTGTGCATGAAAAAGACGTGTAAACCTCTATTCATGAAGCAACAATAATTAATGTGAAAATGTTAACATGGAGCGTCAGAGTCAGTGAAAAAACATGAATGATTTTGTTTTTTATTTGCTGACAATTACAAGGTAAGTTCATCCAAAAATGTAGTTTCTTTAAAAGAATAAAGCAGATTATCTTATCATGAATATCCATAATTGAAATCCATTCTTTTAAATAACATTCTCAGAAACAGAAAGGTTCAAAGCGTGCAACATAAGTTCAGATTTATTCTGTTCTATACTAACTCAGTGTGGGATAAAGTACAAGCGTACACACGGTATATTTTGACAGTTTGTCACTTTGTTTCAACACTCTGATTCCTCGACCCTCTCACCTCCACACGACTTCATTAACAGTTATCTTGTGAGTTGTCTCAGTGTGTGGTCGCCACGGAGCCCTCTGATTATAGACAACAAACAGCACAGAGGAAATCAATCCTTATTTACAGTTTTAAATGGGCTGCATCGGTGCATACTTCTGGAATTAGTTGCAATCACACATTTTATAGATGTCTGACTGTGAGTATTTTCACAAATATGTCAAGTACAGGAGCTCTGTAATAGGCTCCACAGCAAAAACTACCTCAAGGGGAATGATTAAACACATAAACAGCTCATTGAATGTATTTCTGATGTTTATAATTATTGTTAATTTGACCAGTTTCTTCAGGATTATTGTAACACAATTTCTATACAAAAATCTGCCTGTATGATCAAATCTGTCAAAAATGTGAGCCACGATTGCTGGAACAAAGATGCAGACTGAGGCAGGGAGAGTCTGCCGACACGCAGCACAGAGCTCAATCTCTATCTCATGCGACATGATGGGGTTTTTTTTTCACTCATTCGCTGTCTCTCGCTCCCTCTGTCCCTCCATCTCTCCGCACTCTGCCTGTAAATCCATGCTGAGATTTGGCTCACACACACTGGAGCTCTCTGCAGCCGAAAGTAGGCCAAAAGCCATCTGAGGACAGGGCTCAGAGAGAGACAGAGGGAGAGACGGAGCGAGGCAGGGAGGCAGGGACGGGCGGGTGAGGAAAAATGACAGAAAGGAACTGATAGGGGACATGGAGAAGGGTGCAGTTTTTACATCATCTAAATCCTATTTTTTCCTTTGATTTGTGTCTTTTTTTTTCACAGCTCCTCTTTCAGGTTACACAACATATTTAAAGGTCTTTGCTGTGAACAGGCTGCAATCAGTGTGCTTTTTAGGGCTGATACATATATTTTATATCTTTAATCATGATATTTTAGCACAGATTTATTATTTATTTATTTATATTTAGACATAATATTTAAGATATAAACTCTGCACAGAAACAATAGAGAGGAAATTTCCTGAGATCATTCAGGTCTAGAATATTACCTCTGAAGCTGTCGAGCAAAATTGAAAAGATGTTTCTGTTAAAAAATCACAACACAAATACGTATTTAAAAAAAAGATACTTGCATATATGTGTCGAAAATAAACTGACATATAACAGCCGGCAAGAGCTGTGTGAAAGGAAGGAAATCTATTACATAGCTGGTTTAGATTAGATGCATTAGATTAGATTTTATTTCCAACATGTACAAAATAAAATGTATTTTTATATAAGTAAGAATAAACAAAACAATAACAAATAAACTCACCTGCAAACACTCAGCAGATTCACTATAAATAATTCATGTCCAAAATAGGAAAAGCAGCTCCATTTTTTTTATATTTCATCTATAAACTCTGTGATAGGCATGGATGTGTCAGCTTTTTGTTTTCATCGCACACAATCCAACCAAACCAAAGTAAACATTCATAACACAGCAGGAGAAAAAAAATAAGCAGAATAAAGCAAAGAGAACGAATCAAAATCAACCTGCACATCCTCTCCCTGCCTTATAATGCTGCTTCTCTTCTCTCATCATCCTCCTCATGCATTCAGTAGTTTCTTTTTAATATTATTTTATTTTTAAACATGCATTTAAACTTGTTAAATGTTGAGTATTCATCATTACAATTGTTCCATAAAATAAGTCCTTTGATTTTGATACAAATGCCTCTCATTGGAAACAGCTTCTGCAGGTAATAACTGATTTTATTATTTATTTGTTTATTTTTTTGCCTTATATTTGATTTAAAAGTGAACCAGATCTTTAAATTTTAGTGCTTTTAATTTGATAGAGTGGTTGATTCTTAAGTTAATTCTCATGGCTCTTTGTCAGGGATGACTGTGGGATCAGGGTTTGTTTTTTGTATTTCCCCACACGTCCACACAGCAGGTTATTTATGAGTCTGAGTTATTAAAAAATAAAGGTAGGTATGTGCAGGTTATTTCTGAGTGTTTTAACACTTCTGCTGCTGCTGTTGTTGAAAAGACAAAACACGCTGAATGGTTTCAGTTGTTGTGGTAAACAGCTGGAGGTGAGTATTAACCTTCACAGACTGTCTGTCTGTGTTGTGCTCGTTCAAACTCTGTTGTTTTAGGACATCTTTACAAAAAGCTTCATATCATTGACACGGTTTTGTTCCATTTTTTCAATTATGAAAAAACAACTCTTATATATCTTATTATGAATTTTTATGTTTTTATTTTGAAGCATCCTCAAATCCAGGCCTCAATCCAAATGATTCAACTCAGGGACAATGGAAGACATTGAAGGGACATTCTTTTTAAAGGTTTCACATTTAAAAAAAAAAAATGCATTTGTTCTTTTTTTATTATTCATGTTCAGCAACATTTCTTGGTGTCACGTCTCATCCTCTCAGAGCTTCATTCTCAAACTTGTCTTTACATATTTTAGCTCCAATGTATATTATGAATGTCCTCATGTCTTTGTTGACAGCAGTTTTGTCTGTCTAACAGTCTAGGTCACACTTTTCTTTACATATTTTGCCTTCAGTACAGGACAGTTTTATATATTTAGACCAGGCAAACTGAGAGATAATGGTGGAACAAACAACAGCATTGTGTTGTTTTAAGATACAAAATGGAACCAAGATCACTGCCAGATTATGATAAATTATTATCGTAGATTATGATCAATGATGAATGATGAATTATTAGTGATTCTACATATTCAAAGAACATTTTATCTCACAAAAATGTATTTGTTCTTTTCTTATTATTTATGTTCAGCAACATTTCTTGGTCCCATCGTCTCACATTCTCAAACTTGTCTTTAAATATTTTATCTCCAACATATATGTCCAGATTTTTTCCTTGAAAAGAGTCAAAACTGAACCTTAATTGTTGGACAGAGTAAAAACCATTGTGTTGTTTTGTTAAGATGCCAAATGGAACCAGGATCACGTCAGATCACTGCCTGATTATGATAAATGATGAATTATAAATTATATATTAGTAGTGATCCTACATATTCAAAGCACAATTTTAGCTCACAAAAAAACATGTATTTGTTCTCAGTGCTTTGCAGCATTTCTTGGTGTCACGTCTCGTCCTCTCAGAGCTTCATTCTCAAACTTTTCTTGACATATTTAGCTCCAGCTTATATAATGAATGTCCTCATGTCTTTGTTGACAGCAGGTATGTCTGTCTAATTAGTTTTGTTACATGTTTTTTACATATTTTACATCTACAACATGAAAGTTTTATACATTCAGACCAGGCGTGTCCAGATTTTTCCTCCTCAGAGGCTCAAAACTGAACCTTAATTGTTGAACAAAACTGAAAAACCATTGTGTTGTTTTGTTAAGATGCCAAATGGAACCAGGATCACATCAGATCACTGTCAGATTATGATAAATGATAAATGATGAATTATTAGTGATCCTGCATATTTAAAGAACATTTTTATCTAATAAAAAATGTATTTGATCTTTTCTTATTATTAATGTTCAGCAACATTTCTTGGTCTCATCATCTCACATTCTCAAACTTGTCTTTACATATTTTAGCTCCAAAGTATATGATGAATGTCCTCATGTCTTTGTTGACAGCAGTTTGTCTGTCTAGTTTGTTTTGTCTTGTTTTCTTTACATATTTTGCATCTACAACATGAAAGTTTTATACATTCAGACCAGGCGTGTTTTTCCCTTCAGAGGGCCAAAATTAAAACTTAATTGTTGGACAAAAGTAAAAACCATTGTGTTTTATTGTTAAATACAAAATGGGGCCAAGATCACATCAGATCACTGCCAGATTATGATAAATGATGAATTATAAATTATATATTAGTAGTGATCCTACATATTCAAAGCACAATTTTAGCTCACAAAAAAACATGTATTTGTTCTCGGTGCTTTGCAGCATTTCTTGGTGTCACGTCTCGTCCTCTCAGAGCTTCATTCTCAAACTTTTCTTTACATATTTAGCTCCAGCTTATATAATGAATGTCCTCATGTCTTTGATGACAGCAGTTTTCTCAGTCTCACTTTTCTTTACATATTTTACCTCCATAACATGAAAGTTTTATACATTCAGACCAGGCGTGTCCAGATTTCTCCTCCTCAGAGGCTCAAAATTGAACCTTAATTGTCGGATAAAAGCAAAAACCATTGTTTCATTGTTAAGATGCTAAATGGAACCAGGATCACGTCAGATCACTGTCAGATTATGATAAATGATGAATGATGAATTATTAGTGATCCTACATATTTAAAGAACATTTTTAGCTAATAAAAAATGTTTGTTTTTCTTCTCTTCTTTTCTTTGTTCTTTGTTTATTATTAATGTTCAGCAACATTTCTTGGTCTCATCCTCTCGTCCTCTCAGAGCTTCATTCTCAACATCTTTACAAAAAGGTTCATATCATTGACATGGATTTTCTTCCATTTTTTCAATTATGAAAAAACAACTCTTATATATCTTATTATGAATTTTTATGTTTTTATTTTGGAGCATCCTCAAATCCAGGCCTCAATCCAAATGATTCAACTCAGGGACAATTGAAGACATTGAAGGGACATTCTTTTTAAAGGTTTCACATTTTAAAAAAATGCATTTGTTCTTTTCTTATTATTATTAATGTTCAGCAGCATTTCTTGGTGTCACGTCTCATCCTCTCAGAGCTTCATTCTCAAACTTGTCTTTACATATTTTAGCTCCAATGTATATTATGAATGTCCTCATGTCTTTGTTGACAGCAGTTTTGTCTGTCTAATTCATTCTTTTCTTTACATATTTTAGGTCTACAGCATGGCAGTTTTATACATTCAGACCAGGCATGTCCAGATTTTTCCTCCTCAGAGGCTCAAAACTGAACCTTAATTGTTGGACAAAAGTAAAAACCATTGTGTTATTTTGTTAAGATACAAAATGGAACCAGGATCACATCAGATCACTGCCTGATTATGATCAATGATGAATGATGAATTATTAGTGATCCTACATATTTAAAGAACATTTTTCTTTTTTTATTATTAGTGCTCAGCAGCATTTTTTGCTCTCATCATCTCATCCTCTTTACATATTTTAGCTCCAATGTAAATAATGATTGTCCTCATGTCTTTGTTGACAGTAGTTTCATCTGTCTAATGTGTTTTGTCACATTTTTCTTTACATATTTTACCTCCATAACATGGAAGCTTTGTACATTTAGACCAGGCGTGTCTGGTCTGGTTTCCTTTTCAGGAGACCAAAACTGAAATATAATGGTGAGCCACAAGCAAACACTATTGTGTTGTGTTGTTAAGATGCCAAATGGAACCAGGATCACATCAGATCACTGCCAGATTATGATCGATGATGACTTGTAAGTGATTCTACATATTTAAAGAACATTTTTATCTCACAAAAAATGTATTTGTTCTTTTCCAGTTATTAATGTTCAGTAACATTTCTTGGTCTCATCCTCTCATCCTCTCAGGGCTTCATTCTCTCAACTTGTCTTTACATATTTTAGCTCCATTGTATATGATGAATGTCCTCATGTCTTTGTTGACAGCAGTTTGTCTGTCTAGTTTGTTTTGTCTCGTTTTCTTTACATATTTTACATCTACAACATGAAAGTTTTATACATTCAGACCAGGCGTGTCCAGATTTTTCCTCCTCAGAGGCTCAAAACTGAACCTTAATTGTTGAACAAAACTGAAAAACCATTGTGTTGTTTTGTTAAGATGCCAAATGGAACCAGGATCACATCAAATCACTGTCAGATTATGATAAATGATAAATGATGAATTATTAGTGATCCTGCATATTTAAAGAACATTTTTATCTAATAAAAAATGTATTTGATCTTTTCTTATTATTAATGTTCAGCAACATTTCTTGGTCTCATCGTCTCACATTCTCAAACTTGTCTTTAAATATTTTATCTCCAACATATATGTCCAGATTTTTTCCTTGAAAAGAGTCAAAACTGAACCTTAATTGTTGGACAAGAGCAAAAAACCATTGTGTTGTTTTGTTAAGATGCCAAATGGAACAAGGATCACATCAGATCACTGCCTGATTATGATAAATGATGAATTATAAATTATATATTAGTAGTGATCCTACATATTCAAAGCACAATTTTAGCTCACAAAAAAAACGTATTTGTTCTCGGTGCTTTGCAGCATTTCTTGGTGTCACGTCTCGTCCTCTCAGAGCTTCATTCTCAAACTTTTCTTGACATATTTAGCTCCAGCTTATATAATGAATGTCCTCATGTCTTTGTTGACAGCAGTTTGTCTGTCTAATTAGTTTTGTTACATGTTTTTTACATATTTTACATCTACAACATGAAAGTTTTATACATTCAGACCAGGCGTGTCCAGATTTTTCCTCCTCAGAGGCTCAAAACTGAACCTTAATTGTTGAACAAAACTGAAAAACCATTGTGTTGTTTTGTTAAGATGCCAAATGGAACCAGGATCACATCAGATCACTGTCAGATTATGATAAATGATAAATGATGAATTATTAGTGATCCTGCATATTTAAAGAACATTTTTATCTAATAAAAAATGTATTTGATCTTTTCTTATTATTAATGTTCAGCAACATTTCTTGGTCTCATCATCTCACATTCTCAAACTTGTCTTTACGTATTTTAGCTCCAATGTATATGATGAATGTCCTCATGTCTTTGTTGACAGCAGTTTGTCTGTCTAGTTTGTTTTGTCTTGTTTTCTTTACATATTTTGCATCTACAACATGAAAGTTTTATACATTCAGACCAGGCGTGTTTTTCCCTTCAGAGGGCCAAAATTAAAACTTAATTGTTGGACAAAAGTAAAAACCATTGTGTTGTATTGTTAAGATACAAAATGGGGCCAAGATCACATCAGATCACTGCCAGATTATGATAAATGATGAATTATAAATTATATATTAGTAGTGATCCTACATATTCAAAGCACAATTTTAGCTCACAAAAAAACATGTATTTGTTCTCGGTGCTTTGCAGCATTTCTTGGTCTCACGTCTCGTCCTCTCAGAGCTTCATTTTCAAACTTTTCTTGACATATTTAGCTCCAGCTTATATAATGAATGTCCTCATGTCTTTGTTGACAGCAGTTTGTCTGTCTAATTAGTTTTGTTACATGTTTTTTACATATTTTACATCTACAACATGAAAGTTTTATACATTCAGACCAGGCGTGTCCAGATTTCTCCTCCTCAGAGGCTCAAAACTGAACCTTAATTGTCGGATAAAAGCAAAAACCATTGTTTCATTGTTAAGATGCAAATGGAACCAGGATCACGTCAGATCACTGCCTGATAATGATGAATGATGAATTATTAGTGATCCTACATATTTAAAGAACATTTTAGCTCTTCTTTTCTCTGTTCTTTTCTTATTATTAATAATGTTCAGCAACATTTCTTGGTCTCATCATCTCGTCCTCTCAGAGCTTCATTCTCAAACTTGTCTTTACATATTTTACCTCCAACATATATTATGAATGTCCTCATGTCTTTGTTGTCTGTCTAATTTGTTTTGTCAGACTTTTCTTTACATATTTTGTCTCCAACCAGGTAATTTTACACATTTAGACCAGATGGGTCCAAATATTTCCTTCAGAGGGCCAAAACTTAATGATGGGACGAAAGTAAACAGTATTGTGTTTCATTGTTAAGATATAAAATGCAGCCAGGATCACGTCAGATCACTGCCAGATTATGATAAATGATAAATGATGAATTATTAGTGATCCTGCATATTTAAAGAACATTTTTAGCTCACAAAAATGTATTTGTTTGTTTCTTATTATTATTGCTGAGCAACATTTTTGGTCTCATCATTTCACCCTCTACATTCTCAAACTTGTCTTTACATATTTTAGCTCCAAGGTATATTATGATTGTCCTCATGTCTTTGTTGACAGCAGTTTTGTCTGTCCAACTTTCCTGGTCACATTTTTCTTTACATATTTTACGTCTCAAGCATGAAAATGTTATATATTCAGACCAGGCGTGGTCAAATGTTTTCCTGGAGGATTGTCAAAACTGAAAAACCATTGTGTTGTTTTGTTAAGATGCCAAATGGAACCAGGATCACATCAGATCACTGCCTGATAATGATAAATGATAAATGATAAATTATTAGTGATCCTGCATATTTAAAGAACACTTTTAGCTCACAAAAAAACAAACAAACAAAAAAAAAACAGCATAAACAGTGATCGATACTTTAAACATATTTCTAAAATACATTTTTAATTTCTATCTTTCCTTCTTTCTTCTTTTTTTGCAAGGCCAAATCAAATTTTATGGTGGGAGATTTGGCCAGCAGGCCCCAATCTGGACAGATACAAGTTCTTTGATTATGGATCGATTATTATATTATGGACTTTCCCCCTTTTCATTATGTCTTTCTCAACATGCAATTTATGAGGCAAAATGTGTCCAATTTTATGGTTTATTGAATTGTAAAATGTGAATATTAAAAGTGAAATGCTTTTTATTGATGGGAGCCTGAATGCAAAGTGAATAATCCCATCCTCTGATGTTTCCTGAAGGCTTCACATGCAAACATATTTACATGCTCTTCTTTTACAAATGCTTGTCATTTCTTGGTTTTCGCCGTCTCAACCTTCAAGGCTGCATTATTGCTAAACTTCTGTGGACATGTTTTACCTCCCCGGGATGCCTGTTTTGTCCTCACTGCCTTTATCCCTCTGAGGTTACGGTGTTTACAGACTCATCTCCACACACATCCAGCTGTCAGTGCCTGCTGATCCTTCACGTCCACACAGCAGCGTCTCTGTGAGGATTTAAAGGGACACATTTGAACATTGAAGCTTAGTTTCAGCACATGATATAAACTAAAGATGAGTCATTTTGTTTGCTTTTCAGCCGCACAAGAGGCAGATTTAAATGACCTAATGTTCCTAAAATGTTCACATTCTGATTTAAGATTAGTTTCTTCACAAATGTTTTCACATATTAACTAGAATGTGTCGCTGTACGTGGCAAGAATGACTTCATAGACTGACTGCTGCATTTTGAGATCAATATCAAAAACATCATGATATCCAGTAAATTTATTTTTGTCAACTTAGATTTGAGTTCCAGCTCATGAAAGTCTTAATTTTACCTTCTTAAATTCTTCATTTTGACCTCCTTTACACTATATTGCATTTATAAAGCAGCTACTCTTGATAATTGGGACAATTGTGTCCTGCCAAAAGAAAGACTTCATACCAATGCCCTAATTCTGATTTTTGTTAATCATTTATGGATTTATATACATGTGAAACATATGTAATTTTGAAATGTTTTAGGCTGCTTTATTTCTTTATTTTTTAAGTTCTAAATTTAACTTTGTGTCCCAGACAAGAATTCACAACTTCAAACAATTTAAAAATGAGTTAAAACCCTTTAACATCTGCATCCTGGAGCTGGATATCAACTAAATATTATAAATTACTTTTCCATTTGTGTGCAGTGTCTAATTTCATAATTTAAAAAAAAACAAAATCACTACATTTTTCATTGTTTTTGAAGAATATGCTCTGATTGAACAAGTCATTGTATTTTATCTCTACCTCCTACAAATCCCTCTCATGATTTAAACTATTTGGATGCTCATTGATTTATTGATATTTACTTTATTTATTCAGGCATTCAGATCTTGTGATCATTGGGGATAGATCTGTGTAGTGTAGGATGATGTTTATGATGATATATGATGATATTTGCTTTTTAAATTCTTGTTGACTTGCAGAATATGTAAGGTTACAGGAATATTTAAGATTTACTGTGATTTTTTAAAATTCTATCATGTGGCTGATGATGCATTGAACACTTGTTTCAGGTGATCATCAGTCTCAGCAGCCCTCTGACTGGAAAAATGAAGCAGTTGTATGTTTGTATGTATGTATGTAAATGTTTTAATGCTGCCAACAAACCTGATGAAGGTCAGTTATTGTAATCATCTTTGCTTTAAAATCTTTTTTTAATGAAAATGTCGGCCCTTTAAAGATGTGTCCCAGATTTCCATCAGCTTCGTCAGATTTTTTACAAAAACATGATTTAATCAGGCATTAAAACGCTTTAGCTATACCCCGAGGACCCCTGTCTCACTTCCTGGTTTAAAAAAGGCAGGAACACTGTTCAAGCACTGGTGAACCTTTTTTCCCTTCAACAAATTCATTAATATTATTATCAGATGTGTTTCAACCATAACATGTCAACCCTGAAGCCCTTCTAAATCAAATCTAAATGAGAATTATGGTTTAAAAATGTGTATTTTGATCAGCATTAAGAGAACTCTGAGACACTTTAAAAAAGTAAAATGGCTGCTCACTACAACTGTGCTGTGAAATGAAAAAATTTAACATTTGTCAACTCCACTGACGTCTACATTTTAAAAAAAAATGTAATCACTAGGAGGTTGACTGATTACAAGGTTTAATAGCCAGAGTTTGATCTTTTAAAATATATTTTCCAGCATAATTGAAGAGTAAAAATCAAAACCCTCTTAAAATATGGTTTTGTTCCAGTTCTTAAGAATGAGTGAAACATTCAGCTCTAATTAATTTGTAAGGTTTTCTAACATTCAAGAATCATTTACTTACATAATTTCAATTTTGCTCAAATTTTTATTCGTAAATTTTTTTTTGTTTTTTTTTCTTTCTTCTGTTTTTTTAATACAATGGTATCAACACAACAACATAAAATACAAAAAAGTTTCTTCAGTTTTCACTTGAGATTTCAGTCTTTTTGCAGCTCTACATCTGAGACATCTGATGACTGAAGCCATGACTTCAGTCGAGAGGACAAATTGGCTCGTCGAGAGCCGGTCAGAGTGTTTATCCCATAATTTCCAAGGATGTCTTTATTAATCAGTTTATCATCTCTGTTTAGTGTCTCCTGTGCCTGTGAAGGATGATTATGAGGTGCTGTTGTATAAACAGTTAAGATTTTCTTTCCTTTTTTTTTTTTTTTGATCCATCCAGTGTGGAAAAAGACAATCTCAAGGAGAAGCTCTGAGAATTTTACAGATCTGACAGAAAAATAATAGCTTATTATGATTATTTTGATGAGGGAATGATATTTGTTGCATCACCATTTTTCATTTTCAATTAAAAAATATACGATGATGTGACATTTTTGGGGTCTATACCAAACAAACATGTTTTTTCTGGAGAACAAGATTTGTAGGTCAGAGCATCTCTGCAGCACCACAGCACTTCATTATAAAGCTGTTTGTTACATATTTTACCTTCATCAATAAATTTCAGTTCCTGTGACTTGAATATTACATTTGGTCATATCCTGATTTTGATAATATATTATTGTATATAACATAATTATATAATATATAAAACTGTGTAATTGCTGGGGATGTAAGCTCCCCTCTCCTATTACCTGTATGTTTATGTATTTTGAATCTTTCACAGTGTTACATCATTTATTTATATTTCTTGCATAATGTTTTGCATAATTCAGTTATTCTTAGAGGAACATATTCTTGATCATTATTAGGTAATTACTATGCTCTACATCCTGTAATCTGTCTAAGAGCTCATTCTCATTTCAAATAAATTAAATAAGACCAGGCTGAATTTACTGTCTGTCTTTTTTACCTTATAGTCCTACCAGTTATTGTCCGCAGCTGCACAATGAAAAAGTTTCAGTCCAGTTTTATTATATTTTCTTATGTTTGGTGTGTCACCAATCTTTCCTCATAATACAACATGAAGAAGGGTCATTTTTTTTATACATCTAATGTTTTCATTTCTTTTATGTATTTATGAATTTCTCCTTTTTATTTGCAGTTCGAGTGGTAACCGGGTGGCTCTGACATTGTAAAAGACAAGTAAAGTAAAAGACTCTCTTTGATGAATTTGAAATTGATTTGAACCTGGGTGCTTTCTATCTTTTGTTTATGTTTTGTTTATGCTTTTTAAAAAAAATTAATTTCCCTTCCCTGCCGGTGTGCTACCTTTCCTTAAGGAGCTGACTTTGTTGTGATATATAATTCTGTTATTGTATTCTGTAAGACCTCTGGCTGCTAGTAAAAAGCAACATAAAAAAAATAAATAAAAAGATAAAGTGGGATAATAACACAAAACAATATATACAGATATTTATCAGGTGAATATAAACAGCAGCAACAAGATGGTGATGATGATTTAATTGACATCTTCACATGACAAAGTCCACATCTGGGAAACGTCCATCAACTGCGACTGTGTTTGTGCACGAAGCATCATCCATGTAGAGACAGAGTCGTCCTCCCCTCGTCCTGCTGGAGTCTTTTGTGTTGCGTTGCCCGTCAAGCGCAACGACTTGATCCAGGACGCAGCAGTCCCTGGTTCCCCATTGCCAGGCCAGCCTGAGCTCCATTTTGTTCATTCAATTTTCCTGAGCATCTTTAGGGACTTTGTCCACCAAAGTGTTTTTTCCTGAGGTCAGCATATTGTTTGAACGTTTCCAATGGGAGCGCTGCATATTTAAACTCTGCTAGAAACGCCTGCAGGCGCTGAACGTCTGTTCTGCATTGAGTGTTTTTTTCTGGTTGAGAGTTGAAAATGTTAAATTTTGGCAAAATTCTGCTCTCGTCACTGTCACTTTTTACCCAATCACAGCGGGGGAGGGAGGGACAAACCGCTTCCTGCTCGTACCCCTTCAACTGGGCTCCCTCCAACTTCAGCTCTTGAACCAAATGATGGTGTTCATCAAGATGTTTCCTCACCCACAAAATTTCATGAACCCAGAAATGCTGGTGAATCCGTCATGTCTGTCCACATGCTTCAGCCAGAGGAAGGACCAGGGCAAGTACATTACCTTGTGCTGACATTTTTTTACATTCAGTGTTTGATAAAACAAACTATCTGGGAAATTAGGTACTTGCAAAACCTAATTTAACCATTACTTCAGCAAATGTTCTGTATAATAGCAACAAGTGTGCTTCAGCTGGGGGAGGGGGAAGGGGGGCACTGACCATCCTTGACATCTGATTGGCCATCCCATTATTCTCAAGTATTACTGAATTTCAAACAACTGTTTGACTTTTTTTTTTTATTTATTTTTTTAATGTGCATTGGCTTCTTTTGCATTCAGCTGACTTTTAATTTTTTAAACAGTTGATTTACATGGATAATCTTACAGGGTTGTATAGAGAGATGTTAGTTATATTTTATGCTATTCACAAAAACAAACAAACAAAAAAAAAACATTAAACTGTACAGCAAATGGGTGATTAAATGATAAAACTATTTTATCAGAAATGGTACATTAATGTGATTTCATTTGGCCCACCCCAAGTGAGACACCAAAAGTCTGGACACGCCCCTGCTCCACTGAGACACTCTCATGCGTCTGGTGTTTTCAGGGGCAATGGTTGACACTGGACTTTAAATCCAAGCTGGATTAGCATGTTGATGCAACAAATCATTACAATAATCTATCACTGTTTCCCTCCTCATAAATGTATAAACTTTTATACATTCATTCAACGATCTAGCATTACCCGAATTTGTGTAGCCACCAGATTACATTTTTGTCATCATTATAATATGTGTAACATGCATATTAAAGGAAAAATCTGTATAATATATATATATATATATATAAATATGTAATAAATATATGTAATAAATCATAAAATGACCATGATTGTCATCAGAGATCAAGGAAACATGTATGTTGAAATACTCGCTTCACTTGACATGAACTGTACAGCCCCTTTGAAATTTCCATTCTGGACCAGAAGAACTGTTTTGTGTGTCTGTTTCACATTTATCAGAGTTCAAATTAATACAGAATTTTTGCAGAATGAGTGACTGTCTGTTTATGATTTATTAGAAATCAAAATAATCTTAAATAGAAGGCATAGATGTGTGTAACTGTTAAATTGAGCAAAAATATCAATGGAGTTTGCCAGGTAGTGAGACAAGCAGTCACTTAACTCATCATCCAGAGTGTGTTATTTCAGAGCAGTGGTCTTTTGTTTTCAGGATAACAATCTTAACTTTACATTGACAGACAACTGACAGTTATAAACAGCTGATCAACCTACAGTCGAGGACTCGTTGTGGCTTGTTATTGCGTTGTTATGTACGAGGTTGCATGCATCCTGCGCTCCTGCGGTGCTCCTGCAGCCTGCTTGTCTCTGCCGTGTCTGAGGAGGAGGGGACGGGGCTCACCTCACTTTAACCACAGATGTTATATTCAGCAGCAATACAACCTATTGAATGCACAATCTATGGCTCCAACTCACTATTTGGACAGCAGCACTCACGCACAATGGCTACATATCTACATATTTGTCTTTTAAGCATCTGCAGTGTTCATTGCCAACACTTTTTATATTGTCATACTGAATATATACATACTGCTCAATGTTAGTTTTCTCTTCAATATCCACTCATACCATAATGAAGGTAGGCGTATTCATGAATACCTTCACGTACGTCAAAGCACTGAGATGAGGCTGGGGTTGTGACAAGTATTTGGGTCAATGTTAGTACAGTACAGTTAAGATTAGGCAATTAAATTACTCAGTTAAGGTCAAACAATGGTTTGAGTCATGGTGAAAGGAAACGTACTCTCAACTCCAATGTCAAAATCTGGCACACGTGCTTTTATATGACCTGAATAATGTCACAGTAATTGCTGCGTTGGTACTCAATGTTGCAACTGAGAAATAAAAATATCTTATGTGAATTACATATGACCTCAATTGGAAAGATTCTGATTCTGGAGAGGTGAAAAGCTTCTGAATGGCATTACTCAGGGTATAATATGTACATTATTTGTGCTAACAATAAGCCTTACAATAAATATGTAATTCATTAAAATGCTTAATTACAATAAAGTGTCAAAAGTACCAAGTGGTTTGTACAGCACTTTTTAATTTGGCAGTGAAACTGCTATTGAATGTTCACTCATTCTTGGCCTTGGCTGTTAAAGGGCCTGAGCTGATTTAACCAGATCACTGTGTGTGTGTGTGTGTGTGTGTGTGTGTGGTGTGTGTGTCCATTAAAGCATTCCTGTATTTAGGCTATATTTTAATTTAAGCCAAGAAAAAAAAAAAAAAAAGAAAAAGAAAAAGAAAAAAAGAAAAGAAAGAAAGAAAAGACATGCATACACATACATACCCACTCATCTGGAGAAAAAACATGTATACTGACATAATTATGGAATACTTTTTCAGAAGATCCATTACATCTGTGCTGTCAGTCGAAGTGCAGCAGCTGGTGGCCAACAGTGATATAAATCTCAAACTGTGTGATGTCTGATCACACACTCACATATGGGCCTGGTCTGGCACTTACGGCTCTGTTCCAACAATGTCATCACTCATGTAAAACCAATTTTATGGTCAGTTTTGAACTGTTACCATTACAAAATAAGTGCCCCCTACATCCCACCATAAGGTCCACATGCAATTAATATCAGGCTTGGGAAGTAATGGATTACATGTAATGGGATTACAGAATTTGGATGCAGGAAATGTAACTGTAGTCCAGTTGTAGTAGTACAGTTACAAATAAAAAAAAAGATAATCAGAATACATATAGGTTTAGTAAAAAATGGGGATTGGTAGCAAGATTATATTTCAAAAATACTTAAAATAAAGAACAATATACTACCATGCACTGTGCAAACACATTACAACAACACATTCAAACCAACCACTAACTTTAGTTATGTGGTACAACTGCTAAGATTAGCTAAACAGACCAACCACCAACATAGCTATCAGAACAACCGCTAACATTAGCGCTATACACCGACCACCAGCGTTAACTACACAAACCAAACACTAATGTTAACCCCACAGAAATCCAGTTTGCTAGCTAACCTGTCAATACTGCTACTACATCTGGAAAATATTTTTACCAGAATGGTGTGTGGGTAAAAACAGAAGCCTCAATTAGTTTATGACAGGTTGTTGAACTTTAAGTGTGCAGGCCTACATTAAATGAGCATCATTCCTGCTATTTATTTATTTATTTACTGATTTATTTATTTACAGATTTATTTATTTATTTTCAACAGCAATGCAAAGTGTTGTGCTTAAAACACCTGTAACTGTTTAGTCATGAGTAAGCAGCTGCGTTAGCTAGCTATAGTTTAACTGGTTGAACGACCCTGAATCAGTCCCCTGATTTTGCTTTATATTAACTATACTCTGTGACTTCTCAATAAAACATGTGACAGATATGAAGCCAAATCCATCATAGCTTAAAGTTTAAGCTTAAAGTTAATGTTGTCTCTCTAGCTAATGCTTGACCAGGTAATGAGTTAGCTAAAAGGTCACTTTCACATACCTTTCTTTGAGGATTTTGAAGTGATGGATTAAGGTGGATGTTGGGATGGTCGTCTCACTGATGTTTGAACTTGCATTCCACTGTTGTCCTCTTACTGCTGTCACTGACACCATAATCTTTGAATTCAAATTTTATTGTTTTTGGGCTAGCTCCCTCTATGATAGCTGCCTTGTGCATTGGCCTCTGCTGGTCTGCTGGGTCCTAGTAGGTCGCCAAGTTTGCATGGATTGCGAATCACCCAAACATGTTTCAAAACCAAAATGTAACTTGTATGTAGAAAAATGCAAATACTTCATTTTACTTCAGTTAAGACTTTTCCAATCATCTGTTACAAGTCTCTCAAGGCTCAAGTCATGAGTAGAGTCTTATAGACTCTAGAAACTTTCTGAACCAATGTTATTACATTACAGCATTAGCTGGTGGTAAAAAAGGAAAAGCTGGAGGCAAACACAAATCACTGCAGAGTAGTAGACCACATACTGTAACCAAGCGAAAATGTCATCTTGCTGTGTTGTTGGGTGCCAGAATGGCTCCAAATGGAGGTTTTATCACACACCAATTGCCACATTTGTCAAAATATATATATAATTATATATAATATATATATATATATATATATATATATATATAAGACAAAGGTGAACATTTAAATATTTCATAGGTCTCGCACATGGTTGTGGCAAAATGGCTTGATCACGCCCCCTACAAATTTCAACAAAGTAACCTTGAAAATTGGTAGGCAAATGTATAATGTCCAGATGTACAAAAAAGTCTCATGGATCCATAGCCGAACCCAAACAGGAGATCAGCCATTTTGATTTTACTGTGCCATGTCAGGAGTTTTTTGCTTTTTCCAGGAATTGTGCTTTAAATTTAAGAGCCCGATGATCTCTCTCTCTCTCTCTCGCTCTCTTTTTTGTAATGCACATTTCTCATCATTCATATATTCATGAAATATTTAAGCAGGGTTGTGGGGGACTTTTCTAAATATCTGGCCTACATCATTCTGGGGCGGTGGCCCTCATTGGGGTCTGTTACGGCCCTGGTTCAGGTTCAGGTTGAGCCCTTGCCATCATGTCCCATCATACGTGGGCCTTAACACAGGACATGTGGGACACAACTGGGCTAGATTTAAGTTAGTATCTGTAAAATTGCTTTGCTCCTCTCTTCGTCTTCAGTCCTGTGAATTCACTCACAGATGAAAAAGTGAGAGACCTCTCCACAACAGCTCTCTCCAGATGTAATACCTGAAAAGACGTCCGTCTTGCTTCCCATCGAGATTCATTTCACCGTCTCCCCCTCTCTCTGCCCCCCCCACACACACCCCCCGGCTTTCAAGTAGTTGCAGAGGCTCTTCTGGACGTTAAATACAGCTTTCATTTCAGCCAGCTCCCGCTGTAATGAAACTGTAATGATGCCCATTCACTGCCGCCGTCCCTGCCAGAACAAACCCATTGACCTCGAGGTAGTGCATGGCATGAAGGCCCCGTCCCTCCAGCACCGAGCGGGGCTCCGGAGAGGGCCACCTGGAGCTCTGACTGGGCCGGCCCCTTAAACACTCTCGGGGAGGAGTGGAGTGAGATAGAGAGATACACAGGACAGGAGTGGAAGGGAGGAAAACAAGAGAGAGATATTTCCATCTCAACCCAAATACCACCCACCTCTTCATATCTTATTTCTTGTCCACCGCCCCCACCCATCCTCTCCACGTTTCTCTTTTTTCTTTCCTCTGCACTGCTCTCCTGCTCTTTCTTCTCTCTCATAACATACAGTAAGCTGAAAATACAAAGTCTTTATATGCATGCATGTGTGCATATGTTCATGCCGAAGTGTGTGTGCAGTGGGAGCAGTTGCAATGAGGGAGTGATATTTTCCATGTACTCTACAAGGGCAGGACTATCCATTTCAAATTGGAATAGCCGCTTCCTGTTCCATAATCATTTCCACCTTGGTCACAGCAACAGTTTCTCTCTGCTACTGTATGCAGAGGCTCACTCGGTTGACACACTGTGTACATGTACAGTAACCATGCTATATGGGGAGATTCCATTCATTCATTACGCAGTTGGTGCAGGCTTGGATCTTAGGTACTCTTTCTCTCTGCCGTTCTGGTCTTCCCACTCTAACCCTCCCCACCAGAGAACCATTTTTGTCATTGTTATGGGGGACAGGGGATCTTTAAGGGGAGATAGCAGGTTAACAGTATATGCCACATAGATGATGTGGTATATATCATCTTAAAGCTGGGGACCAGAAGATTAATTGGAGATGCAGCCCTGCACCCTGTGTAAAGTTAAAAAAAAAAAAAAAAAAAATCAAGGTCATTTTTCATCATTGCACAACACAGAGTTGTATAACGAAATAAGAGTTGTAGTTTCTTCATGCTGCACACAAATACAGCATACACAAAGATGATGAAATTCAGAATTGAATAGGATAGAAACAAAATGAAATGAAACAATATATAATTATTGACAAAAATGTCGGCTTCTCTAATGTTAGATGGTGTGATGTGGCGAGGAGTAGGGATTAATACTTGATGAGACATTTTCTATTCTGGAAATAGATGCTCACTGTCCCAGGAAATGAACTTTAAGTTCGGATATCCCGTCAAAACACCCTGGTTATAGACTTTTTCAGGCTAATATTTAACAAGGAGAATTGTGGGTTCAAAACCTAACCCCTTTAGTCAATTATCTGGTGATATTAATAATTACTGGGGCATGCAGAAGAAGAGCATTTCAACATTAATCAGCATTATAATTAACATAATTTAAACTGCGCATGCTGCATGCAGCTTGACCTTCATCACAGCTGTGAGGATGAAATGCCAAGTTTATTGCCTGTGATCTGTCACTGTCTGACTGAACAGTCTCATGCAAGTGATATTTTATAATTCTTCGTATTATAAATGAAAGAAATTTGTTAAAACAAGTAAGTTGTTGTTTTCAAAGCTGAGACAGATTCCATATTCTGTTGGCGTTCAGAGGCTCTCGTTGCGACTCCAGCAGAAGGCTGGCACTGTCCACACTGCTATGTTAGAAACAGCTGGCCTAATAAATTTAACGATAACTCAAAATTAAAAAGCAAAATTCTAACAAAGCTCTCACTCACTTGGTGTGACATTTTGGATGGATTGGGCTGTTGTCTTTCTGCAGTGAGGGGCGCATTTTGCCGCAGCCAACTGGTGGAGTTAAACCCTTCGTGTGCTGCCACCTGCTGCAGTCCAGTGTTCTTGAAGCTTTGGGCTTCTCTTGGAATTTTGTCTTATATTCCAAATGTCGCAGCAATCCTCAGTCCAGCGCATGTTATGCCTCGCTTTGCATCTTCATTGTTTAACCTTTGTTGTATTTCCATGCAGAGCTGGTGACAGACACCGTTTTGAGTTAATTTAGATGGTAAAGCCACAAGTTACTGTGCTAACTGCAATAACAATCAGAAGTGTTACTATTCATGGTACTACCGCGACATTAAAATTTAACCACAAAAGACGCCATTTACGCCATGTTTTTAGCTGAAATGTCAACTGTAGCCTCCCAGGTAGCATGTAAACATGACGTTGATGTTATCGCGAGACTTCGTATATCTCTTAATGGATGCACGTGTGAAAATATCGCGAGATATACGAAGTCTCGTGATACATCAACTCCATGTTTACATGCTACCTGGGAGGTTACAGTTGACATTTCGGCTACAAACATGGTGTAAATGGCGTCTTTTGTGGTTAAATTTTAATGTCACGGCTTACAGACACTTGGATTACACCACACGAGGAGGATGGAGACATTTTGTGTTTGTTTTGTGTTCTTTTTTTTTTTTTTTTACATTTTATCCGTGGTCTCCATTCACTGCCATTGTACTGGATTTGGCTGCAACCCTGTTTTCTGCTGAAACTCCAGGATTGTTTTGTGAACTGAAGATCTTCACCCATCCTCACATCGGCATAGAGGTGAGTACATATTGAGTGGATTATCATTCTGGGGTGGAATATCGCTTTAACTTGGGTCGTCCAAATTAAAATCTACATCTGCTAACTGGTAAGCAAATGATAACTTCATGTTTACATATATGTAATTGAAATTCTAATACACTACAGGGACAAGAAAATAGTCCACTTGAGATTTGTTTAAGAAGTTAATGATAACTGAGTTTGACTTTTGTCATCTGAATATTAGTACATACATTTTTATACATTTTTATACACTTGTTGAATGAGAATATTTAACAGCATTCATTTGAAAGAAAGAAAATGTGAGTGAAAACTGACAAATGTTCAATATCAAAAGAAGAAATAATGTGCACACCTGGTAAAACATTTGTTGAACATTTGTCCATGTTTTGTTGAACATTTGTATTAACTGTATAACGGTGAACATTAGTTGAACACGAGAATGTTTGACAAAGATGAATGAAATGGTTTACAAAGTGTGGAATATTTGTATATACTTTATTGAACATTTGTATATCATGGGTTGAGTGAGTAGTTCAAACTAAATTATTCTGCAAATATGTAGGTATGTTCATGAATTGTGACATATACTGTATGTAAGAGATAATGAACAACGACATGTCCATTATCAGGAATTAATGGACAAAGGGGAGGAAGCAATCGTTCAACATGCAGCCAATCAGAATCAAATATTCACCCAGACCATAGTATAATCTACAGATAATATGTTACGCATGTAAAGACAGAGCAAAAATTTACAGTTGAATCTCAACTAATAAGTTGTTGAAACCTTACAAACATGTCAACTCTCTGTAGGCAGACTATCCAAACAAGAGTCCATCTTGCAATGTGATCACACCAGCCAAGACGCCCATCAACATATTGACATTCCAGCCCATGAGTACTCAGTAGGCATTACTACATTATTACTGTACATAAGTGCTTAGTACTCATGTGTGGCATACCTTGTGTACTGAGAATCAGTGCAGTATAAAAATACAACAGTCTATACAAAACTTAATCTTGAACAGCTACAACACCAACAACCATATTTTCATACTATTTATATTTATGCTCTACACACATGGTATCTGTCCAATAATACATTTATAATACTGGAACATGTCATTTATAATTCATTTTGCACAAGAAATATTTTTTCTTTCAAACACACTTTGCTGATAATGTTTTTTGCTTTACCTTCTGAATGCTGAACTTTCTTAGAATCTGGAATTATTTGAAAGGTCAACTATAACTAGACCTAACATACATGTTTTTGATTTTGGGAGAATCTGGAGCACCTGGAGGAAACCCTTGCAAGCTGTAGGTCTTCATCAACACCAATGACATCACTGTGACATCACCAGATGCAGGAAGAACTGCAGATTTTGCAGCAGGAGAACCCAGCTTTCTCTGTCAATACAGCACACACTGGGGAATTTATTTGGGTAAACTGACCCATGCTAATTCCCACTCCTTTTTGCTCTGTGCTCCAACAACAGTTGTATTTACATAGCCTACGCCATGTGTTAGGCTTGTCTATGTTGAAAATTTTGTAGATGTTTTAAAGGTGTTGCAGGGGGATCTGTAAATGCAGCATCACATCTTAAGTTAGCTAATGTTAGCAAAACATCAGATGAAAACATCAAAACAAAACATCTGACAGCTAATGTAAAATGCTAGCTAGCTAAATAGCTAATCTACATAAACTGCTAGCTTGATAGTTACATCTGATAGCCAATATTAGCAAAACACTAGCTAAAGATTTTCGTAGCTTTGCTAGCTAGTTAGTTACCTAGCATTTTGCTAGTATTAGCTAATTTAAGATGTGACTGTGTATCTAACTTTATACAGGTCCCTCAGCATCTTTTAACCCTCTTTAAAATGTAGTTTTCTTTTCAACATTGACAAGCCTACTATGCAGCATATCTAACGAGGAGAAATACTAAAGAAGAAAGTGGTTGTGTCTGGAAGGGAACACCAGACCCCTGAAAGATCTTGTAAGGGTGATTATTTTAACCTAAATAATGATCTTTCCTTAGCCCTCACCAAGGAAAGTAAAGGTTTTTTTTTAAGTTTCCGTGTTTTCTTTCTGTAAACCTGCCCAGATATTAACCACAGCATTGTCACAGTAATGACCGAGGTTCCACAAGGTACCAAGCTTGCTCCACTGTTATTAGAACATAGAGCTCCACGTACAGACATTCTGATACAGGGAAAAAAAATGCCCTGCCTTGTTTGCATTTCTTTAAAGCAATCACAAATGTCTTGGGCAGAGCTAAGCCCAGGATGCAGTGACAGTGCTGCTGCAATATAATGTCGAGGGGGAATTTGTTTTGGTGGAACATTTGCACATCAGGAGGCAAGATCTGACTGCATCACTGCAAAAGAAAAGGTAACAGCTGTTAGCTTGTTTATATTTGTACCATTAGCATCCCAGGTGCTAATTTGCTGTTTTCAGTGTGTAGGTTGGTGCTCAGAGGTTCCTATTGTTTCCTGGGGACTTTGAAAACATAAATAGCGGACGCTGCAATACTGCTTGAAACAAGTGACCAGTGGCAGATTTGTACCAGCAGTGTGCATCCAGTCAGTCTGACTGTTCTTGACACTAACTGGACATCCACATGAGAAGTGTTGAATTTTCCCTTTAACTTTGCATTCAAATGGCTGATAGTGAAAAATACAACCGGTTCAAATCTGGAGTACTGGCCCGTATCAGCTGGATCCTGATGTTGTCATGTGATTTGTCAGGTTCATCTGACTTCACAGATCTCTCTCTGCTCCCACAGGTAAACAGGAGGCCTGACCTCTCTGTCCATCCCCCCCACCTCTCATTCTCTTCCTCTTCCTCCCTCGCTAAAGTCAGATCCCTTCATAATAAATGACAGTTGAGGATAATAGCCTGCTGTTGCCATAGAAACCAGAAAGCAGATCTTTGCACTACTCTGTTTTCTCTCCCTCTTTCTGTCTCTCTCTCTGCTGGAAAATGACAGTCGAATCTGAACTCCGTGGCCTCACCCCCCCCATCTCCCTCCCGCTCTCCTTTCTCACCCTTTCTCAGCTCTCTTCTCCTCCCTCTGTGATCCTGCTTTTTTCTCTCCCTTCTCACACCCTCCTTCCCCCATTTTTTTTTATCTCTCTCACTCTCTGTCTCCCCCCTTCCCTCCTCTTCTCTCCTCTCCGTACCACCTCGGCCCCCACGCTGCTTCTCCTCAAAGCTTAATCTCCGCTTGCTGAGCTGCCGAGTGCTACACATGCAGAAAGCGGGGTCACGTTGAGTTTATGCTTGTGTCTGCGTGTTGTTTGCCGCCGTCATATCTGAGGAATGGGGCTGGGTTTGAAATACAAGTGATTATATGTCGAACGGAGAATGGAAAAATGCCCCCCAGCTCCCACCCACCCACCCCTCTGTGCACCCCCATCTCCCCCAACCCCCTCCAGCTGCCGATGCTATTGTCATGTGGACGCTCCTTCTGCCGGTTCCTCCATCCAGAACAGCCTGATGGGGTCCGTGTCACTTTTAAGTTTCAGGGGGAACTTTGAGTGTTCTTTCCAGCAGCACATAATGTATCATCAAAGCCGGGATTAAAAGGTTTTTTCTCCTCTTCTTCGTCTTTTTTTTTTTCTTCTTCTTCATGGAGGAGCAGCTTTGGCTGCAGGAAGATTTAAGCTTATTAGCTTAAAGAGCAGGGGAAGGGAGTTTTCAACTGATGTATGGCAGACTTCAAAGATGGTTTAATCTGTCAGTACACATGCCCTGTACAGGCTATTTATACTGGGGAGCCATGTTTCTTCCAAATGACTTCCTCTAGCTAGCCCACCGTAGCTTGGGGTTTTCTGTTTGTCAGTTTGTCTAGACAGCTGAGATGGCTCTTCCTGTGCGTTAACACCATCTCCCCTGGCCAACACACACATTTTTCAGCTGCTCTGAATGATGAAAGTACAATGTGTTTGATGTACTCCGTTGTTTTGTAAGATGTACTGTAGCTTTTCAGCTTATTGCATAATTGGCACCGATTTCTGGCGGCACAAGTGGGAAGTTCAAAGGCAATCGAAGCAGCTGTTCTCACACCCCTGGTAACTTTTTACCTGTTTTTCCTTGCTAATTCTTGTTTTCTGTATTTCAAATTCAAGTGCGAATTCAGCTGGTTGCATAAGATCTGAACAAAAGCTCTCTGTTTTATCCTATCACATCATTAAGGCGAGCACCGTTTTTACTTCCCGTATTTATTCCTGATCACCACAAAGAGCAGATGTCGGCATGAGCGATAGCCATCATTATGGATTAGGAATGCACTTACAGTCAATCCTTGTTAATACACAGCCCTCATTCATCTACGCTTAGCAGGAGACCTTTAATGATCACTTTTCATGATAGATTATGGAGTTTTATTCTGGATTAGTGTGAAGATTTAGGTGCAGAGTTGATGTTAGGCAGAGGCGTCGTGCCCATTCAAGCTAGTGGGGGCACATGCCCCACCAGATTTTTAATATCTGGATTATTTTTGTACTTTTATTTTATTTTATTACAATTACATTTTATAATATGGAATCAAGATCATTTTATGTCTGGCCAATGGATCATTTTATGGAAGCATTAGTTTTTCTGCCCGTAACTTTTACAGAAATATTACACTTGAAAACACTATTTATGTGTTTAACATACATCAATATGTTATTTGAACAATTACACCTTCCTGAGCTATCCATTTGATAGTATTTGTTTTTTAATCAGTTATATAAATTTCCAGAACCACACAGAAGTGCCCACCCACACTGTCATGTATGAGAGGGTAAATGTCATATTTTGAGGTCAAAAACATGTTTTTCTAACATTTAAAAATGCAATAATGTATAATAATAATGGTTGCACTTTATTCTATAATACACTAATAAGACATAATAAGGTGTACTTTGTATTAAATTAGACAAAAAGACTGCCGCTTTGTATTGCTGAGGGTGAGTTGTGTGGGAAAATGCTGCTGTGCTAATTTATTGTTTTATTTGGTAATCAAGCCATTTCTTTTGTAACCTTTGTTGCCTTTTAATAGCTGTTTTGTGTTGCTGTGACCAGTAGTACAAGTTGTTTTAGATGGCAGCATTTGTAATATGCCATGTCATGTGACCAATGTAGCACTGTACAGGTCTTAGCATTCATTTCCCTCAGATTATTTTATTTGTACACATAAGTAAATTTGGTTTGCGCTAACAGAGACAGGGCGTCAATCTTGACACATTTACAAACATCACAAAGACAAACACAACAAAAGAACTCAGAGGCTTCAGAGACGTAATAAAGACTAGTGGTGATTATGGATCTTTCAAGGAGGCTGAGCAGTGAGGACAATAGGTTGCTACTGCTCAGTCTGAGCTTTTATCAACAACGGAGCAGACACTATGTGATGTCAGCACAGTCTCATTTATGGATGAATATACAATATTTACTCTAATATAAATTGGGACATTTCTGAGCTACATTTTTTTGTAGTGCAATTTTTTGCTGAAGGTAAAATGTGTGACAAAACAGTATTATAATGAAGTGTTGCAATTCTGCAGAGATGCCCTGATCAACAAATCTTGCTTTCTTACATGAAGTTTGTTTGGTACAGACCCCAGCAAACTGTGAAGCAGATCACAATCGCAATAATTGCAATATTACTTTTTTTTCTAACCATATTGTGCAGCCTTCCCCCATGTCCCCTGCTCTAATTTGGGCTTGCATGATACCCCTGATTTTAGGGTTCATCTGTGTTGCAAAACTGTATGGTTATATGTTAATGTCTGTTAATTAAAATAATAGAGGACAATGAAATACAAGAATAAATTTGCGCTTAAATTTGTAATTTTGTAGGGGAGGTAGTTTCAGTGTGAAAAGTCTTTACACATATTTCACACTGTGGCTTGAGTTAGGGATAGACAGAGACAACAGGACTGTGTACAGCACAATGCAAAGTAAACCTGCAAAACTGATATAAAATGCACCAACAAAATGTCATTGAACAGTCACAACGATGTGTCAAACAGAAACTATATGACACATCGTCACAGTGATTCCCAACTTTAACTCATTTTTAATTAATTAACACATCCTTTCATGTGCTTTAAGTTAGTGTTAACTTTTGTTCATATTTAAGGCTGACGATCTTTCCCTAACCTTAACCAAGTAGTTTCAGTTCCTAAACATAATCATAAAATTATTCATTATGTTGTAGATCCTACATGCAGAAATTTTAAAAATCTGGATCATATCTGGAGATTTTTTATATACTGTGTGTCAGATCAGAGACAAAGTTACATTTGTCACATATAGTGTGGACAAATGTGGCTTTGTATCTGATATCTGAATATGCCCTCATGCCATATACTTATATACAGTATCTCACAAAAGTGAGTACACCCCTCACATTTCTGCAAATATTTAATTATATCTTTTCATGGGACAACACTTTGATACAATGTAAAATAGTCAGTGTACAGCTTGTATAACAGTGTAAATTTACTGTCCCCTCAAAATAACTCAACACACAGCCATTAATGTCTAAACCACTGGCAACATAAGTGAGTACACCCCTAAGTGAAAATGTCCAAATTGGGCCCAATTAGCCATTTTCCCTCCCCGGTGTCATGTGACTCGTTAGTATTACAAGGTCTCAGGTGTGAATGGGGAGCAGGTGTGTTAAATTTGGTGTTATTGCTCTCACACTCTCTCATACTGGTCACTGGAAGTTCAACATGGCACCTCATGGCAAAGAACTCTCTGAGGATCTGAAAAAAAGAATTGTTGCTCTACATAAAGATGGCCTAGGCTATAAGAAGATTGTCAACACCCTGAAACTGAGCTGCAGCACAGTGGCCAAGACCACACAGCAGTTTAACAGGACAGGTTCCACTCAGAACAGGCCTCGCCATGGTCAACCAAAGAAGTTGAGTGCACATGTTCAGCGTCATATCCAGAGGTTGTCTTTGGAAAATAGACGTATGAGTGCTGCCAGCATTGCTGCAGAGGTTGAAGGGGTGGGACGTCAGCCTGTCAGTGCTCAGACATACGCCGCACGCTGTATCAAATTGGTCTGCATGGCTGTCGTCCCAGAGGGAAGCCTCTTCTAAAGATGATGCACAAGAAAGCCCGCAAACAGTTTGCTAGAGACTAGCAGACTAGGGACATGGATTACTGGAACCATGTCCTGTGGTCTGATGAGACCAAGATAAACTTATTTGGTTCAGATGGTTCAAGCGTGTGTGGCAGCAACCAGGTGAGGAGTATAAAGACAAGTGTGTCTTGCCTACAGTCAAGCATGGTGGTGGGAGTGTCATGGTCTGGGGCTGCATGAGTGCTGCTGGCACTGGGGAGCTACAGTTCATTGAGGGAACCATGAATGCCAACAATAACTTTTTGAGCTTCTTCAATGATAAAATTACATCCATTAGAGACAAAATTGATCAACTTATGCCCCCTACCAATATTCATTTATTCCCTAACACAGAAACCTTAGAGATAGCTGCAGATTCAGATGTATATCTAGACTCCTTTTCTCCCATTGATCTTCCACAATTAACCTCGACAATTTCTTCATCAAAGCCATCCACCTGTCTCCTAGATCCTATCCCAACTAGATTACTTAAGGAAAGTTTGCCCGTAGTCAGCACTTTTCTACTAGATATGATAAATCTCTCTTTGTCAGTAGGCTATGTACCTCAGTCCTTTAAATTAGCTGTAATTAAACCTCTTCTTAAAAAGCCAACTCTTGATCCCGAGGTCTTAGCTAACTATAGACCTATATCGAACCTCCCCTTTCTCTCTAAGATTCTTGAAAAAACAGTTGCAAATCAGCTGTGTGATTTTTTGCATCTCAATGAATTATTCGAGAAATTTCAGTCAGGCTTTAGAGTACACCATAGCACAGAGACAGCACTGGTGAAAGTAACCAATGACCTTCTGTTAGCATCGGACAAAGGTCTTGTCTCTGTACTTATCCTGTTAGATCTTAGTGCAGCATTTGACACGATCGACCACCATATTTTACTACAGAGACTAGAACATTTAATTGGCATTAAAGGAACAGCACTAAGCTGGTTTAAATCCTATTTATCAGATCGCTTCCAGTTTGTACACGTTAATGATGAATCCTCTGTGCACAGTAAAGTTAGTTATGGAGTTCCACAAGGCTCAGTGCTGGGGCCATTTTTATTCACTCTATATATGCTTCCCTTAGGCAATATTATTAGAAACCACTCCATTAACTTTCACTGTTATGCCGATGATAGCCAATTATATTTATCGATAAAACCTGATGAAACAAATCAGTTAGACAAACTGCAAGCATGTCTGAAGGATGTTAAGATCTGGATGACCCACAATTTTCTGCTTCTAAACTCAGATAAGACTGAAGTTATCATACTTGGCCCTAAACAACATCGAAACAAACTAATCAGTGATATAGCTACACTAGATGGCTTTACTTTAGCCTCCAGCACTACAGTAAGGAATCTGGGGGTTATTTTTGATCAGGATTTATCCTTTAACTCCCATATTAAACAAATCTCAAGGACTGCCTTTTTCCACCTCCGCAATATCAAGAAAATCAGGCACATCCTGTCTCAAACGGATGCAGAAAAACTAGTCCATGCATTTGTTATTTCTAGGCTAGACTACTGCAACGCATTATTATCGGGCTGCAGCAATAAGTCTTTAAAGAGTCTGCAGTTTGATTCAAAATGCTGCGGCTCGTATACTAACAGGAACTAGGATAAGAGAGCATATTACTCCTGTATTAGCTTCACTGCACTGGCTACCTGTAAAATCTAGGATAGAATTCAAAATCCTTCTCCTTACATACAAAGCGCTTAATGATCAGGCACCATCTTATCTTAAAGAGCTTATAGTGCCCTACCATCCCACTAGAACACTTAGGTCTCAATATGCAGAGTTACTGGTGGTCCCAAAGATCTCCAAAAGTAGATTGGGAGCCAGAGCTTTCAGTTATCAAGCTCCTCTCCTGTGGAACCATCTTCCAATTTCTGTTCGGGAGGCAGACACCATCTCCACATTTAAGAGTAGACTTAAAACCTTCCTTTTTGACAAAGCTTATAGTTAGGGCTGGCTCAGGTTTGCCCTGACCAGCCCCTAGTTATGCTGCTATAGGTTTAGGCTGCTGGGGGACTCCAAGGCACACTGAGCTCCTCTCTTTCTTCATCTCTCTCCCCAGATGTTTATGTTTATGTTCCATTAATGCCTGTTACTGACTTGATTCCTTCCCCGGAGTCTTTCTGCTTTGTCATCCTGCAGATTCCCATGGACTGTGGCCGCGCATGGATCGCTGATCACAGCTGAACCTCCCACTGTGGATTATTATAACTCACCTAATCAATCAAACATTCATCACATTGTTGTTGCTACTATTATTATTATTATTTTATTATCATTATTGTAACATCTAGTATTAGTATTATTATTTACATACAGCTTACATATTTATATGTACTACTTTTCCCTACACATACTGTAGTTTTACTATTGATGTTCTGTTACTACTGTTCTCTCTGTCTCTGTTCTTTTCTCTCTCTCTTCCACCCCTCCCACCTCCCCTCTTTCCTCCCCTTTTCCTCTTTCCCTCTCAACCCGACCGGTGCCGTCAGATCACCGCCCACCATGAGTCATGGATCTGTTGTGTTGTGTTGTGTTGTCTATCCAGTACAGGTATTTTGACCAACTAAGCTTTGACCTCTAGGTGGACAGGTACATTCAAAGAGAACACATGGAGGTAGAGCTTCAAGAATCGTCCCTGGGTGGGCTCGAACCACCATCCTCTCGGTTAACAGCCGAGCGTGCTGGCCGATTGCACCACAGAGACACGCATTGAGGTGTTGGGAGGTTGAGATTATGGATCTCCATTTCCATAAGTCTCACTGGCAAGCCATGTCACCATTAAAAACTCCCCAAAAAAAAGGCACCGCTGGGATTTGAACCCAGGATCTCCTGTTTACTAGACAGGCACTTTGACCAACTAAGCCACGGCGCCCCAAATAGTGCGCTTTCAAAACTGTATATCAACATATGAATGAAATCAACAGTGAAACAGTATCATGAAAACCATTTCCTTTGAGGACTGTGGAGCCACAAAAGGGACGACATCGGCGAGTTGAGCATAGTGGCACTAATTGGTTTGAAGACCGTCCTGACAAACAAGATAT
Source organism: Lutjanus argentimaculatus (assembly GCA_034769285.1). Lineage (NCBI taxonomy): Eukaryota > Metazoa > Chordata > Actinopteri > Lutjaniformes > Lutjanidae > Lutjanus > Lutjanus argentimaculatus. Next base: position 245,249 of record JAWZSL010000001.1, read on the forward strand.
CAGGGTGGACAGATAAGTTTGGATGAAGGGTGTAATGGTACAGAGGAACACACAAGTGGCCCTGTTGTGTTGGCTACCCAGGACAGGTATTTTGACCAACTAAGCTTTGACCTCTAGGTGGACAGGTACATTCAAAGAGAATACGTAGAGGTGGAGCTTCAAGAATCGTCCCTGGGTGGGCTCGAACCACCATCCTCTCGGTTAACAGCCGAGCGTGCTGGCCAATTGCGCCACAGAGACACACATTGATGAGCTGGGGGTTGAGATTATGGGTCTCCATTGTGGGTTTCCTTTGAGGACTGTGGAGCCACAAAAGGGATGACATCGGCGAGTTGAGCATAGTGGCACTAATTGGTTTGAAGACCGTCCTGACAAACAAGACATCAAGGTGGACAGACAAGTTTGGATGAAGGGTGTAACGGTACAGAGGAACACACAAGTGGCCCTGTTGTGTTGGCTACCCAGGACAGGTATTTTGACCAACTAAGCTTTGACCTCTAGGTGGACAGGTACATTCAAAGAGAATACGTAGAGGTGGAGCTTCAAGAATCGTCTCTGGGTGGGCTCGAACCACCATCCTCTCGGTTAACAGCCGAGCGCGCTGGCCAATTGCGCCACAGAGACACACATTGATGAGCTGGGGGTCTCCATTATGGGTCTCCATTATGGGTTTCCTTTGAGGACTGTGGAGCCACAAAAGGGATGACATCGGCGAGTTGAGCATAGTGGCACTAATTGGTTTGAAGACCGTCCTGACAAACAAGACATCAGGGTGGACAGACAAGTTTGGATGAAGAGTGTAATGGTACAGAAGAACACACAAGTGGCCCTGTTGTGTTGGCTACCCAGGACAGGTATTTTGACCACCTAAGCTTTGACCTCTAGGTGGACAGGTACATTCAAAGAGAACACATGGAGGTGGAGCTTCAAGAATCGTCCCTGGGTGGGCTCGAACCACCATCCTCTCGGTTAACACCGAGCGCGCTGGCCGATTGCGCCACAGAGACACGTATTGAGGTGTTGGGAGGTTGAGATTATGGATCTCCATTTCCATAAGTCTCACTGGCAAGCCATGTCACCATTAAAAACTCCCAAAAAAAAGGCACCGCTGGGATTTGAACCCAGGATCTCCTGTTTACTAGACAGGCACTTTGACCAACTAAGCCACGGCGCCCCAAACAGTGGGCTTTCAAAACTGTATGTCAACATATGAATGAAATCAACAGTGAAACAGTATCATGAAAACCATTTCCTTTGAGGACTGTGGAGCCACAAAAGGGATGACATCGGCGAGTTGAGCATAGTGGCACTAACTGGTTTGAAGACCGTCCTGACAAACAAGACATCAGGGTGGACAGACAAGTTTGGATGAAGAGTGTAATGGTACAGAGGAACACACAAGTGGCCCTGTTGTGTTGGCTACCCAGGACAGGTATTTTGACCAACTAAGCTTTGACCTCTAGGTGGACAGGTACATTCAAAGAGAATACGTAGAGGTGGAGCTTCAAGAATCGTCCTGGGTGGGCTCGAACCACCATCCTCTCGGTTAACAGCCGAGCGCGCTGGCCAATTGCGCCACAGAGACACACATTGATGAGCTGGGGGTCTCCATTATGGGTCTCCATTATGGGTTTCCTTTGAGGACTGTGGAGGCACAAAAGGGATGACATCGGCGAGTTGAGCATAGTGGCACTAATTGGTTTGAAGACCGTCCTGACAAACAAGACATCAGGGTGGACAGACAAGTTTGGATGAAGAGTGTAATGGTACAGAGGAACACACAAGTGGCCCTGTTGTGTTGGCTACCCAGGACAGGTATTTTGACCACCTAAGCTTTGACCTCTAGGTGGACAGGTACATTCAAAGAGAACACATGGAGGTGGAGCTTCAAGAAATCGTCCCTGGGTGGGCTCGAACCACCATCCTCTCGGTTAACAGCCGAGCGCGCTGGCCGATTGCGCCACAGAGACACGTATTGAGGTGTTGGGAGGTTGAGATTATGGATCTCCATTTCCATAAGTCTCACTGGCAAGCCATGTCACCATTAAAAACTCCCAAAAAAAAGGCACCGCTGGGATTTGAACCCAGGATCTCCTGTTTACTAGACAGGCACTTTGACCAACTAAGCCACGGCGCCCCAAACAGTGGGCTTTCAAAACTGTATATCAACATATGAATGAAATCAACAGTGAAACAGTATCATGAAAACCATTTCCTTTGAGGACTGTGGAGCCACAAAAGGGATGACATCGGCGAGTTGAGCATAGTGGCACTAATTGGTTTGAAGACCGTCCTGACAAACAAGACATCAGGGTGGACAGACAAGTTTGGATGAAGAGTGTAATGGTACAGAGGAACACACAAGTGGCCCTGTTGTGTTGGCTACCCAGGACAGGTATTTTGACCAACTAAGCTTTGACCTCTAGGTGGACAGGTACATTCAAAGAGAATACGTAGAGGTGGAGCTTCAAGAATCGTCCCTGGGTGGGCTCGAACCACCATCCTCTCGGTTAACAGCCGAGCGCGCTGGCCAATTGCGCCACAGAGACACACATTGATGAGCTGGGGGTCTCCATTATGGGTCTCCATTATGGGTTTCCTTTGAGGACTGTGGAGGCACAAAAGGGATGACATCGGCGAGTTGAGCATAGTGGCACTAATTGGTTTGAAGACCGTCCTGACAAACAAGACATCAGGGTGGACAGACAAGTTTGGATGAAGAGTGTAATGGTACAGAGGAACACACAAGTGGCCCTGTTGTGTTGGCTACCCAGGACAGGTATTTTGACCACCTAAGCTTTGACCTCTAGGTGGACAGGTACATTCAAAGAGAACACATGGAGGTGGAGCTTCAAGAATCGTCCCTGGGTGGGCTCGAACCACCATCCTCTCGGTTAACAGCCGAGCGCGCTGGCCGATTGCGCCACAGAGACACGTATTGAGGTGTTGGGAGGTTGAGATTATGGATCTCCATTTCCATAAGTCTCACTGGCAAGCCATGTCACCATTAAAAACTCCCAAAAAAAAGGCACCGCTGGGATTTGAACCCAGGATCTCCTGTTTACTAGACAGGCACTTTGACCAACTAAGCCACGGCGCCCCAAACAGTGGGCTTTCAAAACTGTATATCAACATATGAATGAAATCAACAGTGAAACAGTATCATGAAAACCATTTCCTTTGAGGACTGTGGAGCCACAAAAGGGATGACATCGGCGAGTTGAGCATAGTGGCACTAATTGGTTTGAAGACCGTCCTGACAAACAAGACATCAGGGTGGACAGACAAGTTTGGATGAAGAGTGTCATGGTACAGAGGAACACACAAGTGGCCCTGTTGTGTTGGCTACCCAGGACAGGTATTTTGACCAACTAAGCTTTGACCTCTAGGTGGACAGGTACATTCAAAGAGAATACGTAGAGGTGGAGCTTCAAGAATCGTCCCTGGGTGGGGCTCGAACTACCATCCTCTCGGTTAACAGCCGAGCGCGCTGGCCAATTGCGCCACAGAGACACACATTGATGAGCTGGGGGTCTCCATTATGGGTCTCCATTATGGGTTTCCTTTGAGGACTGTGGAGCCACAAAAGGGATGACATCGGCGAGTTGAACACAGTGGCACTAATTGGTTTGAAGACCGTCCTGACAAACAAGACATCAAGGTGGACAGACAAGTTTGGATGAAGGGTGTAATGGTACAGAGGAACACACAAGTGGCCCTGTTGTGTTGGCTGCCCAGGACAGGTGTTTTGACCAACTAAGCTTTGACCTCTAGGTGGACAGGTACATTCAAAGAGAACACATGGAGGTGGAGCTTCAAGAATCGTCCCTGGGTGGGCTCGAACCACCATCCTCTCGGTTAACAGCCGAGCGCGCTGGCCGATTGCGCCACAGAGACACGTATTGAGGTGTTGGGAGGTTGAGATTATGGATCTCCATTTCCATAAGTCTCACTGGCAAGCCATGTCACCATTAAAAACTCCCAAAAAAAAGGCACCGCTGGGATTTGAACCCAGGATCTCCTGTTTACTAGACAGGCACTTTGACCAACTAAGCCACGGCGCCCCAAACAGTGGGCTTTCAAAACTGTATATCAACATATGAATGAAATCAACAGTGAAACAGTATCATGAAAACCATTTCCTTTGAGGACTGTGGAGCCACAAAAGGGATGACATCGGCGAGTTGAGCATAGTGGCACTAATTGGTTTGAAGACCGTCCTGACAAACAAGACATCAGGGTGGACAGACAAGTTTGGATGAAGAGTGTAATGGTACAGAGGAACACACAAGTGGCCCTGTTGTGTTGGCTACCCAGGACAGGTATTTTGACCAACTAAGCTTTGACCTCTAGGTGGACAGGTACATTCAAAGATAATACGTAGAGGTGGAGCTTCAAGAATCGTCCCTGGGTGGGCTCGAACCACCATCCTCTCGGTTAACAGCCGAGCGCGCTGGCCAATTGCGCCACAGAGACACACATTGATGACCTGGGGGTTGAGATTATGGGTCTTCATTATGGGTTTCCTTTGAGGACTGTGGAGCCACAAAAGGGATGACATCGGCGAGTTGAGCATAGTGGCACTAATTGGTTTGAAGACCGTCCTGACAAACAAGACATCAAGGTGGACAGACAAGTTTGGATGAAGGGTTGTAACGGTACAGAGGAACACACAAGTGGCCCTGTTGTGTTGGCTACCCAGGACAGGTATTTTGACCAACTAAGCTTTGACCTCTAGGTGGACAGGTACATTCAAAGAGAATACGTAGAGGTGGAGCTTCAAGAATCGTCTCTGGGTGGGCTCGAACCACCATCCTCTCGGTTAACAGCCGAGCGCGCTGGCCAATTGCGCCACAGAGACACACATTGATGAGCTGGGGGTCTCCATTATGGGTCTCCATTATGGGTTTCCTTTGAGGACTGTGGAGCCACAAAAGGGATGACATCGGCGAGTTGAGCATAGTGGCACTAATTGGTTTGAAGACCGTCCTGACAAACAAGACATCAAGGTGGACAGACAAGTTTGGATGAAGGGTGTAATGGTACAGAGGAACACACAAGTGGCCCTGTTGTGTTGGCTACCCAGGACAGGTATTTTGACCAACTAAGCTTTGACCTCTAGGTGGACAGGTACATTCAAAGAGAATACGTAGAGGTGGAGCTTCAAGAATCGTCCCTGGGTGGGCTCGAACTACCATCCTCTCGGTTAACAGCCGAGCGCGCTGGCCAATTGCGCCACAGAGACACACATTGATGAGCTGGGGGTCTCCATTATGGGTCTCCATTATGGGTTTCCTTTGAGGACTGTGGAGCCACAAAAGGGATGACATCGGCGAGTTGAACACAGTGGCACTAATTGGTTTGAAGACCGTCCTGACAAACAAGACATCAAGGTGGACAGACAAGTTTGGATGAAGGGTGTAATGGTACAGAGGAACACACAAGTGGCCCTGTTGTGTTGGCTGCCCAGGACAGGTGTTTTGACCAACTAAGCTTTGACCTCTAGGTGGACAGGTACATTCAAAGAGAACACATGGAGGTGGAGCTTCAAGAATCGTCCCTGGGTGGGCTCGAACCACCATCCTCTCGGTTAACAGCCGAGCGCGCTGGCCGATTGCGCCACAGAGACACGTATTGAGGTGTTGGGAGGTTGAGATTATGGATCTCCATTTCCATAAGTCTCACTGGCAAGCCATGTCACCATTAAAAACTCCCAAAAAAAAGGCACCGCTGGGATTTGAACCCAGGATCTCCTGTTTACTAGACAGGCACTTTGACCAACTAAGCCACGGCGCCCCAAACAGTGGGCTTTCAAAACTGTATATCAACATATGAATGAAATCAACAGTGAAACAGTATCATGAAAACCATTTCCTTTGAGGACTGTGGAGCCACAAAAGGGATGACATCGGCGAGTTGAGCATAGTGGCACTAATTGGTTTGAAGACCGTCCTGACAAACAAGACATCAGGGTGGACAGACAAGTTTGGATGAAGAGTGTAATGGTACAGAGGAACACACAAGTGGCCCTGTTGTGTTGGCTACCCAGGACAGGTATTTTGACCAACTAAGCTTTGACCTCTAGGTGGACAGGTACATTCAAAGATAATACGTAGAGGTGGAGCTTCAAGAATCGTCCCTGGGTGGGCTCGAACCACCATCCTCTCGGTTAACAGCCGAGCGCGCTGGCCAATTGCGCCACAGAGACACACATTGATGACCTGGGGGTTGAGATTATGGGTCTTCATTATGGGTTTCCTTTGAGGACTGTGGAGCCACAAAAGGGATGACATCGGCGAGTTGAGCATAGTGGCACTAATTGGTTTGAAGACCGTCCTGACAAACAAGACATCAAGGTGGACAGACAAGTTTGGATGAAGGGTGTAAACGGTACAGAGGAACACACAAGTGGCCCTGTTGTGTTGGCTACCCAGGACAGGTATTTTGACCAACTAAGCTTTGACCTCTAGGTGGACAGGTACATTCAAAGAGAATACGTAGAGGTGGAGCTTCAAGAATCGTCTCTGGGTGGGCTCGAACCACCATCCTCTCGGTTAACAGCCGAGCGCGCTGGCCAATTGCGCCACAGAGACACACATTGATGAGCTGGGGGTCTCCATTATGGGTCTCCATTATGGGTTTCCTTTGAGGACTGTGGAGCCACAAAAGGGATGACATCGGCGAGTTGAGCATAGTGGCACTAATTGGTTTGAAGACCGTCCTGACAAACAAGACATCAAGGTGGACAGACAAGTTTGGATGAAGGGTGTAATGGTACAGAGGAACACACAAGTGGCCCTGTTTGTGTTGGCTACCCAGGACAGGTATTTTGACCAACTAAGCTTTGACCTCTAGGTGGACAGGTACATTCAAAGAGAATACGTAGAGGTGGAGCTTCAAGAATCGTCCCTGGGTGGGCTCGAACCACCATCCTCTCGGTTAACAGCCGAGCGCGCTGGCCAATTGCGCCACAGAGACACACATTGATGAGCTGGGGGTCTCCATTATGGGTCTCCATTATGGGTTTCCTTTGAGACTGTGGAGCCACAAAAGGGATGACATCGGCGAGTTGAGCATAGTGGCACTAATTGGTTTGAAGACCGTCCTGACAAACAAGACATCAAGGTGGACAGACAAGTTTGGATGAAGGGTGTAATGGTACAGAGGAACACACAAGTGGCCCTGTTGTGTTGGCTGCCCAGGACAGGTGTTTTGACCAACTAAGCTTTGACCTCTAGGTGGACAGGTACATTCAAAGAGAACACATGGAGGTGGAGCTTCAAGAATCGTCCCTGGGTGGGCTCGAACCACCATCCTCTCGGTTAACAGCCGAGCGCGCTGGCCAATTGCGCCACAGAGACACACATTGATGAGCTGGGGGTCTCCATTATGGGTCTCCATTATGGGTTTCCTTTGAGGACTGTGGAGCCACAAAAGGGATGACATCGGCGAGTTGAACACAGTGGCACTAATTGGTTTGAAGACCGTCCTGACAAACAAGACATCAAGGTGGACAGACAAGTTTGGATGAAGGGTGTAATGGTACAGAGGAACACACAAGTGGCCCTGTTGTGTTGGCTGCCCAGGACAGGTGTTTTGACCAACTAAGCTTTGACCTCTAGGTGGACAGGTACATTCAAAGAGAACACATGGAGGTGGAGCTTCAAGAATCGTCCCTGGGTGGGCTCGAACCACCATCCTCTCGGTTAACAGCCGAGCGCGCTGGCCGATTGCGCCACAGAGACACGTATTGAGGTGTTGGGAGGTTGAGATTATGGATCTCCATTTCCATAAGTCTCACTGGCAAGCCATGTCACCATTAAAAACTCCCAAAAAAAAGGCACCGCTGGGATTTGAACCCAGGATCTCCTGTTTACTAGACAGGCACTTTGACCAACTAAGCCACGGCGCCCCAAACAGTGGGCTTTCAAAACTGTATATCAACATATGAATGAAATCAACAGTGAAACAGTATCATGAAAACCATTTCCTTTGAGGACTGTGGAGCACAAAAGGGATGACATCGGCGAGTTGAGCATAGTGGCACTAATTGGTTTGAAGACCGTCCTGACAAACAAGACATCAGGGTGGACAGACAAGTTTGGATGAAGAGTGTAATGGTACAGAGGAACACACAAGTGGCCCTGTTGTGTTGGCTACCCAGGACAGGTATTTTGACCAACTAAGCTTTGACCTCTAGGTGGACAGGTACATTCAAAGATAATACGTAGAGGTGGAGCTTCAAGAATCGTCCCTGGGTGGGCTCGAACCACCATCCTCTCGGTTAACAGCCGAGCGCGCTGGCCAATTGCGCCACAGAGACACACATTGATGACCTGGGGGTTGAGATTATGGGTCTTCATTATGGGTTTCCTTTGAGGACTGTGGAGCCACAAAAGGGATGACATCGGCGAGTTGAGCATAGTGGCACTAATTGGTTTGAAGACCGTCCTGACAAACAAGACATCAAGGTGGACAGACAAGTTTGGATGAAGGGTGTAACGGTACAGAGGAACACACAAGTGGCCCTGTTGTGTTGGCTACCCAGGACAGGTATTTTGACCAACTAAGCTTTGACCTCTAGGTGGACAGGTACATTCAAAGAGAATACGTAGAGGTGGAGCTTCAAGAATCGTCTCTGGGTGGGCTCGAACCACCATCCTCTCGGTTAACAGCCGAGCGCGCTGGCCAATTGCGCCACAGAGACACACATTGATGAGCTGGGGGTCTCCATTATGGGTCTCCATTATGGGTTTCCTTTGAGGACTGTGGAGCCACAAAAGGGATGACATCGGCGAGTTGAGCATAGTGGCACTAATTGGTTTGAAGACCGTCCTGACAAACAAGACATCAAGGTGGACAGACAAGTTTGGATGAAGGGTGTAATGGTACAGAGGAACACACAAGTGGCCCTGTTGTGTTGGCTACCCAGGACAGGTATTTTGACCAACTAAGCTTTGACCTCTAGGTGGACAGGTACATTCAAAGAGAATACGTAGAGGTGGAGCTTCAAGAATCGTCCCTGGGTGGGCTCGAACTACCATCCTCTCGGTTAACAGCCGAGCGCGCTGGCCAATTGCGCCACAGAGACACACATTGATGAGCTGGGGGTCTCCATTATGGGTCTCCATTATGGGTTTCCTTTGAGGACTGTGGAGCCACAAAAGGGATGACATCGGCGAGTTGAACACAGTGGCACTAATTGGTTTGAAGACCGTCCTGACAAACAAGACATCAAGGTGGACAGACAAGTTTGGATGAAGGGTGTAATGGTACAGAGGAACACACAAGTGGCCCTGTTGTGTTGGCTGCCCAGGACAGGTGTTTTGACCAACTAAGCTTTGACCTCTAGGTGGACAGGTACATTCAAAGAGAACACATGGAGGTGGAGCTTCAAGAATCGTCCCTGGGTGGGCTCGAACCACCATCCTCTCGGTTAACAGCCGAGCGCGCTGGCCGATTGCGCCACAGAGACACGTATTGAGGTGTTGGGAGGTTGAGATTATGGATCTCCATTTCCATAAGTCTCACTGGCAAGCCATGTCACCATTAAAAACTCCCAAAAAAAAAGGCACCGCTGGGATTTGAACCCAGGATCTCCTGTTTACTAGACAGGCACTTTGACCAACTAAGCCACGGCGCCCCAAACAGTGGGCTTTCAAAACTGTATATCAACATATGAATGAAATCAACAGTGAAACAGTATCATGAAAACCATTTCCTTTGAGGACTGTGGAGCCACAAAAGGGATGACATCGGCGAGTTGAGCATAGTGGCACTAATTGGTTTGAAGACCGTCCTGACAAACAAGACATCAGGGTGGACAGACAAGTTTTGGATGAAGAGTGTAATGGTACAGAGGAACACACAAGTGGCCCTGTTGTGTTGGCTACCCAGGACAGGTATTTTGACCAACTAAGCTTTGACCTCTAGGTGGACAGGTACATTCAAAGATAATACGTAGAGGTGGAGCTTCAAGAATCGTCCCTGGGTGGGCTCGAACCACCATCCTCTGGTTAACAGCCGAGCGCGCTGGCCAATTGCGCCACAGAGACACACATTGATGACCTGGGGGTTGAGATTATGGGTCTTCATTATGGGTTTCCTTTGAGGACTGTGGAGCCACAAAAGGGATGACATCGGCGAGTTGAGCATAGTGGCACTAATTGGTTTGAAGACCGTCCTGACAAACAAGACATCAAGGTGGACAGACAAGTTTGGATGAAGGGTGTAACGGTACAGAGGAACACACAAGTGGCCCTGTTGTGTTGGCTACCCAGGACAGGTATTTTGACCAACTAAGCTTTGACCTCTAGGTGGACAGGTACATTCAAAGAGAATACGTAGAGGTGGAGCTTCAAGAATCGTCTCTGGGTGGGCTCGAACCACCATCCTCTCGGTTAACAGCCGAGCGCGCTGGCCAATTGCGCCACAGAGACACACATTGATGAGCTGGGGGTCTCCATTATGGGTCTCCATTATGGGTTTCCTTTGAGGACTGTGGAGCCACAAAAGGGATGACATCGGCGAGTTGAGCATAGTGGCACTAATTGGTTTGAAGACCGTCCTGACAAACAAGACATCAAGGTGGACAGACAAGTTTGGATGAAGGGTGTAATGGTAACAGAGGAACACACAAGTGGCCCTGTTGTGTTGGCTACCCAGGACAGGTATTTTGACCAACTAAGCTTTGACCTCTAGGTGGACAGGTACATTCAAAGAGAATACGTAGAGGTGGAGCTTCAAGAATCGTCCCTGGGTGGGCTCGAACTACCATCCTCTCGGTTAACAGCCGAGCGCGCTGGCCAATTGCGCCACAGAGACACACATTGATGAGCTGGGGGTCTCCATTATGGGTCTCCATTATGGGTTTCCTTTGAGGACTGTGGAGCCACAAAAGGGATGACATCGGCGAGTTGAACACAGTGGCACTAATTGGTTTGAAGACCGTCCTGACAAACAAGACATCAAGGTGGACAGACAAGTTTGGATGAAGGGTGTAATGGTACAGAGGAACACACAAGTGGCCCTGTTGTGTTGGCTGCCCAGGACAGGTGTTTTGACCAACTAAGCTTTGACCTCTAGGTGGACAGGTACATTCAAAGAGAACACATGGAGGTGGAGCTTCAAGAATCGTCCCTGGGTGGGCTCGAACCACCAATCCTCTCGGTTAACAGCCGAGCGCGCTGGCCGATTGCGCCACAGAGACACGTATTGAGGTGTTGGGAGGTTGAGATTATGGATCTCCATTTCCATAAGTCTCACTGGCAAGCCATGTCACCATTAAAAACTCCCAAAAAAAAGGCACCGCTGGGATTTGAACCCAGGATCTCCTGTTTACTAGACAGGCACTTTGACCAACTAAGCCACGGCGCCCCAAACAGTGGGCTTTCAAAACTGTATATCAACATATGAATGAAATCAACAGTGAAACAGTATCATGAAAACCATTTCCTTTGAGGACTGTGGAGCCACAAAAGGGATGACATCGGCGAGTTGAGCATAGTGGCACTAATTGGTTTTGAAGACCGTCCTGACAAACAAGACATCAAGGTGGACAGACAAGTTTGGATGAAGAGTGTAATGGTACAGAGGAACACACAAGTGGCCCTGTTGTGTTGGCTACCCAGGACAGGTATTTTGACCAACTAAGCTTTGACCTCTAGGTGGACAGGTACATTCAAAGATAATACGTAGAGGTGGAGCTTCAAGAATCGTCCCTGGGTGGGCTCGAACCACCATCCTCTCGGTTAACAGCCGAGCGCGCTGGCCAATTGCGCCACAGAGACACACATTGATGACCTGGGGGTTGAGATTATGGGTCTTCATTATGGGTTTCCTTTGAGGACTGTGGAGCCACAAAAGGGATGACATCGGCGAGTTGAGCATAGTGGCACTAATTGGTTTGAAGACCGTCCTGACAAACAAGACATCAAGGTGGACAGACAAGTTTGGATGAAGGGTGTAACGGTACAGAGGAACACACAAGTGGCCCTGTTGTGTTGGCTACCCAGGACAGGTATTTTGACCAACTAAGCTTTGACCTCTAGGTGGACAGGTACATTCAAAGAGAATACGTAGAGGTGGAGCTTCAAGAATCGTCCCTGGGTGGGCTCGAACCACCATCCTCTCGGTTAACAGCCGAGGCGCGCTGGCCAATTGCGCCACAGAGACACACATTGATGAGCTGGGGGTCTCCATTATGGGTCTCCATTATGGGTTTTCCTTTGAGGACTGTGGAGTCACAAAAGGGATGACATCGGCGAGTTGAGCATAGTGGCACTAATTGGTTTGAAGACCGTCCGGACAAACAAGACATCAGGGTGGACAGACAAGTTTGGATGAAGGGAGCAACGGTACAGAGGAACACACAAGTGGCCCTGTTGTGTTGGCTACCCAGGACAGGTATTTTGACCAACTAAGCTTTGACCTCTAGGTGGACAGGTACATTTGAAGAGAACACATGGAGGTAGGGTAGAGCTTCAAGAATCGTCCCTGGGTGGGCTCGAACCACCATCCTCTCGGTTAACAGCCGAGCGCGCTGGCTGATTGCACCACAGAGACACACATTGATGAGCTGGGGGTCTCCATTATGGGTCTCCATTATGGGTTTCCTTTGAGGACTGTGGAGTCACAAAAGGGATGACATCGGCGAGTTGAGCATAGTGGCACTAATTGGTTTGAAGACCGTCCGGACAAACAAGACATCAGGGTGGAGAGACAAGTTTGGATGAAGGATGTAATGGTACAGAGGAACACACAAGTGGCCCTGTTGTGTTGGCTGCCCAGGACAGGTATTTTGACCAACTAAGCTTTGACCTCTAGGTGGACAGGTACATTCAAAGACAACACATGGAGGTAGAGCTTCAAGAATCGTCCCTGGGTGGGCTCAAACCACCATCCTCTCGGTTAACAGCCGAGCGCGCTGGCCGATTGCGCCACAGAGACATGTATTGAGGTGTTGGGAGGTTGAGATTATGGATCTCCATTTCCATAAGTCTCACTGGCAAGCCATGTCACCATTAAAAACTCCCAAAAAAAAGGCACCACTGGGATTTGAACCCAAGATCTCCTGTTTACTAGACAGGCACTTTGACCAACTAAGCCACAGCACCCCAAACAGACATGTTTGAATGAAGGGTGTAATGGTACAGACTCAAAGAAACTCAAACTCATATGTTGATTTCATTTGAATGAAATCAACAGTTAAACAGTATCATGAAAACCATTGTCTTTGAGTACTATGAAGCCAGGATATCTTATTCATATAGTTTCTTCAAGATTTGTACCTGGGTGGATTTGAAACATCCCCTTTTTCTTTTCGCCACAAAAGAAAAAGGTGATCAGATCCCGCAGTTCAGCGAGCTCAAGGGAAACATGATTAGTCAAAAGTTCTGCTTGATAAACAGAACCTCTAGATTGACAGAGAAGTTGGATTGAATGGCATAAAAGAACTCATAGCAGGGATTGTTGGGTTTTGAGCCTAGGACCTGATGTGTCCTCTCGCTTTGACCAACCAAGCCACGGCACCCTAACCTTCTGGCTTTCAAAACAGTTTTTGAACATTTGAATGAAATCAACTGTGAAACAATAGCATAAAAGCCTTAAAACACCTTTGAGGACTCTGGAGCCAGTAAAGGAAAAGGGGATGAGATCAAAAGTTCAGCAAGGTCAAGGGACCAATTGGCATTCACTGGTCAAAAGTTCTGTTTAATAAGTAGGACCTCAGGGGTCCCAATTTTGCTCATTGTGGATATTCATGGTCCACAGAAGTTGAAACCTCATGTTTTTGGAGTCCCTTTGACCATTCCTCTTGCACCACTATCAGGACAAAATATATATATATATATAACACATAAAATTCAATCAGCGAATTGCAAATTACTTTACTGGCCACAATAATACTCCACAGAGTGCCTATGTTCTCCTGCCACCATCAGTCCAAAATGTTGACTTTGCACAGAGGATGTCTCATAATCAAATGGGCAGACTGCCTTTAAACTATTTTCATGTTCCCATATGAATTAACATTTTTGTTTTGACTGACACCATTGTCTTTACCTTCAATATTTGTATGTCTTGCAGCTGCAGAGAAGAATGCACAATGTCCACATCACAATGAGGCAGCACATTTACTTAAATAGCATAAGCAAGGCAGTTTTAAGTATTTCATAGACTAATTTATCATTTCAAATAGGAAAAATGTCAGACTATTAAAGCAAAGTGTTAAACTATTAACACATTAACACATACTATGTTATGAAGCATCTATCAGAATCATTCTTATGAGATCACCAAGTTTGATGGATTATATGGAGTACCTTTACATCTGCACTTTCATTATATATCATTATATATGCTGACAGAAATAAAGGTGCTCACTCAAACCATTCTTGTGGTTCTTGTTACCTATGGCTTATCCACATAGGAGAACCCTTTTTGGTTCCAGGTAGAATCTTTTATAAAGGTTCCATGTGGAACCCTTTCAGAGAACTCAACATACTACTACTCAATTTACAACTATCTGTTAGAGATTTCAACGAGAACCCCCTGGAAGAGGTTCTACATAGAACCCTTCTATGGTGTAATGATTCCACCCAGAACCGTCTCTGGGGGTTTGGGGGTTTCCACCTTCTAAGGGTGCTCACAAGAACCCACCTTGGGGGGTTCTAGCAAGAACCGTTTCATATTCTTAGGGTTTTATATAGAACCTACCCACAGGGCTCTACCAAGAAATGCACCCTTTTTATGATCCAAGGGTTTTATCTAGAACACACCCAGAGAGTTCTACCAAGAACCATTTTCATATTCCAAGGATTTAATCTCAAACAAATGCACCCTGTTCCATGTGTGTTATGTAACATGTGTGTTTCTCATATTCCAAGGATTTATCTAGAGCCTTTATATAAGCTAAGGGTACCATCTAGAACCCACCTGGGGGTTCTACTGAGAGCCTTTTTTATAATATGTTACAAAGAACCTGTGACAAACTCTTGACAAAAGAGTTCTTCAAGAATTTCAACAATCACTGAAGAACTCTTTCTTCTAAAACGGGGTCTCTGGATGAAGGGGATTCACAGGAATTCTTAGTCTCACAAAGAACCCTTGGAAAACTCTTTCCTCCAAAAAAGGTTCTTCTGAAGCAAATGGCCCTTCAGGAAGAACCTTTTTGGAACCCTTATTTCTTAAAGTGTATACAGCCAGTGCTTTAAGACTGAAGGAAAAGAAATGTATTTCTGCAGCGATGTCTCTATAAGAATGTTCTGGAAAACAACGTGCAGCCTCTCCTCAGACAATGCTCTGGAGTCTGGACTCTATTCTTAAATCGTTGTTGCAGCGAGCATGAATTTGACTTATTTAACATGAAGTGTGACATTGTGATTTCATGCGTCTGACAGTCTGTGTGTGTATGTGTCACATGTCTACGAGAGCTGTTAACTGCTCTGAAAATAGAATCTCGTCTTCATCTGCTTGTCTCTCCCTCTCCCTCTATCTCTCTCTCTCTCTCTCTCATACAGACACACAGGCAGAAGGTTTGTTTCTCAGCACTGAATTATAATTCCATTATCTTTTATACTTCTGATTAACCTTACATTAGAACGCTGAAATTTCTCAATCCACTTTGTAACTTCAGTGACATCTCCATTCTCTTCAGGTAACACATCTCTCATCTCTGCTGACTTATAGCTGTCTAGTAAGTATGCAACTCTTTAACATAAAGAATGTGAAATAATCATAAAAGCCAAATGTTAGCAATACAATTATCTAATTATCTGACGATGAATGTTGGAAGCCCATCAGAGGAATGTTTAATGAGATCAAAATCCATCAGAGGCTACAGAAGGTATCTTAAGGACTGTAGCCTGTAGCTGACCCCTCCATCCTGGACACAAGCTTTGTGAGACACTCCCCTCTGGCAGGAGGTTGCGGTCCACCAGAACAGTTTCTTCCCATCTGCAACTGGCCGCATCAAAAAGGCCCGTGACCCCCACTGACACTGACTTCCCCCCACCCCTCCTTACACATTACATTAACATAATTTTCAGTCTCCTGACTCTGTTTTGCACATTGCAATATCTCCCATACTGTGAACTTGCACATTCCATGTCAAACTTTTTGCACTCCTACATAAAACTGCGCAGCTTCTTCATCTATTTAAATAACAGTCAGCTTGTAAATATTGTTTCCATTATTTTAAATGGTTGTTTTTTGTGTTTATTGTTTATTTTAACTGACAATACTTGCCTTAATCTTTATTTCTATTTTTAACACTATGTTTGTTGTTGTACACCAACATGTCACAGCAAATTCCTTGTATGTGAAAACCTGCTTGGCAATAAAACTGTTTCTTATTTTGATTCTGTCTGACAATGACAGCAGAAGAATTCCCAGACTCCAAATTTTAAACAAAATACAGTGGAAACTGCCAACACATCCTCATACCTACATGACAGAATGCGTTGATTGCCAAGAGTACCAGCAGCAACAGGCTTAGCGGCTCTTATCTACTAAGTCATGGGTTAAAGTAACTACATTACATATGTCACGTGAGGGAATTGACATCACTTGCCCCATGAACATTGCGTCCAAAGTGAAATTTTAAGTTTACTTTTCTTTTCACACAAGATACAACACACACTGGGTGAACATCATGTTTGAAAAGATCCAAAATGAGGACTGTAAGCGGACTATTTGATTATAAGCATCACATATACAACATTTGTATAGAGAGGCAAAGTTGCGCCTCTTCCGGTGGACCATCATTGGACATATATGTGCAGAGGTCAATGGTGTATGACAAATTATTTTTTGTGTTGTTTTTTGATGTTTATCAATTTAAAAGTTAATTTAAAAGTCAAGAAAATCACAGTTTATCATAAAAGTATAAGACTGTGAAGATTCATAATTAGAAGAACTACACAGAAGTCATGTGACACCATGACTTTCTCCTTTCAAAAGCTACCTTTAGCCACTGAAGCTACAATGCCTGTGTGTTTTTGTACCAGGATATAGTCACATGACAGTGGGTCTTACTTGTTCTCTCTCTTCACGGCTGATGAAAGGACCAGGATTTGCTGGACAAAACACTTGAGGTAAGATAACGTTACATGGGCAGAGATGTTGATGTATATTGTGTGACACGAGAGATGTAGTTGACTGAGCAGTTCCCGAACTTTTTCAAAGCTAAACTGTGGCAAATCTACCACAGTTTGCGACTTTCTTGTCTAATCTTTTAAACATGTAATTCATTACACAATTCAGACAGGAACAAAAAATTATTTGCCTCTTTCCATAACTGATGGAAGGTCCACTGGGTCACACTGGAAGGGGAGGGACTTTGCTTCACTTTAGAAGTGATTTTGTCGCAAGCTTTTCAGATCAATATAAGCCTTTGATCACTGTAATTGTTATCACTATAACCATTTTCCACTGTATAAATTATATTAGATGTTATTAAAGCCTGATATATATTAGATTAAAAGTCTGACAGCCCATCATAACTAAACCAGTGATACATGAGTCAAAAAACCAGGTGTGATGGACGTTCTGAAATGACTTTTGTCTTTAGGCATGTGTCCCAGTCAGTACATGGTGAAGTTAACCACCATCAAATTTTTGTAATAATAAAGCTAGCAGTGGAATAATGAAATTAAATCTAATTAATTAATTTTCTACTCTCCCTAAAGATTTAGACTGCCTTGCCTTCAGTTAAAAGAAAAAAAAAAAGCCTATCCCTCCTCCTTTTCTTACACCACACCCCCTGATAATCTTCTCACTGTCCCTGTACACAATATAGCAAACATGAGTATGAGCTTCAGTGAATACAAATATGATCATGTACTATTTATCTGTATAATGGGGTGCAAAGGTTGAAGAAAAATGCGGGAATCTATTTAGAAGCTCTTTGTAAAACAAGATATCACCTCAGAGGCACTGAGTGATGGCAATTTATCACAATGACAAAGTAGCTAGTGAGCCATTAGTCATTGCTCCACTTATGGCAGGAACTGTAATGGATGTAAGCAGGTTTGAAAGATGTCTAAAGGCTGAGGCATTAGTTAACTGACATTTCTGCATCAAATGGTATTGAAGACAGCTCAGTCCGCACTTAAAGAAAACTGAATAGGCTGACATGTTGCATTGACTGGTATTTTTGGTTTGTTTTGACAATGAAAAGATACTGACGGCAGTTGAGTGGTGACTGGTGAGGAAAAAATGGAAAACGGTTGTATGCAGCATACCACTGAACAACAGTATTGAGGTTTACACGGTGGTGGACAAAGTACTCAACCCCATTAAAAGTATAGATACTCCTGGTAAAATATTACTCAACTACAAGTGAAAGTTGCTCTGTCAAAATTTTACTCGAGTTAAAGTACTAGAGTACTTGCTTTTAAAGATACTTAAGTATTCAAAAGTACATTTTCTATTATCAATACACTGCTGTATTGTTTTCTTTGATTTCTTTAGTTTTTTTTTTTTTTGCAAGAAAGAACAAAAACAAAACAAAAACAAACAAAACTAACGTACAGTGTACAACAACAAAGTTGCCAGGCACTATATTGTCCACAAATTTCAGTCTAAAGACTTGAATTGGTACAGGGGCATATTTATCCAGTCACTTCAAAGTATGCATCTAATTCTGCAAGATTGGTAAAGTATACCAAAGGAGGAAAGTAAATGACATTTAAAACAAAACAAAACAAAAAAAAGTTTTAAAATCATGAAGATGGGGAGATGGGTGAGCCACCAACCACACTCCTTATTCTAACAAGTATTTTACCCATTTTGTCCATCTTGTGATGTATATATCTTTTCTTAGTCACAGAAGGAAAGTCAGTCTTTCCATCTCATGAATCTCCAATTATCTGCTGTAGGTGGGCTGGTTTGTAACCATTTACGAGTGGTCGCTTTTTTTTTTTTTTTTGCTGCTACAGTTAATATTTTCAGGAGAGATTTATCATTTCCTGTTATTCCTCCTGGTAGATCACCCAAATAAAATGACATGCATGTCACTGGGATCTCCTGACCAAGGATTTGCTGCATGATTCTCCAATGCTGTATTGTTCTCACAGTACATTTACAGAACCGTGTAACTCTCTGAAACCTCCCATTCATTATGCCTCACAGTGGTTTGGTCCACTCCCTAGCTATAGCCATGGGTCTCTTCTTACTGCCAAAATATTTAATATATGAATTAAGTGACAAGTGACTTTTCAATCAGGAGAGACTCAAGAGTAAAAATGAAATTAGTTTATTCACACATGCATGAGACAATGAAGCATAAAAGTCTTTGGCGGTTAGACCCCATTGTGGTGAACAGAATATGCACATATACAGTATCCATAGGGGGCGATTAAACTGTAGTGAAGAGGAAACCCCCGGGGTCCTAACACTGGTGGTGGTGGTGGTAAAGAGATGACAATGCAGATCTGGTGAGGTGAGTGGCTCCGACTCCTGCGGCCTGGACCTGATGACTGGAGGAGAGAGGCGTGGTGGAAGGTCGAGGTGATCGTCACTGGCTTGCCTGGTCAGGAGACTGGAGGAGAGAGGGGTGGAGGAGGGTTACGAAATTGTCTGTATGCAACAGATGGAGCAAAGACAGAGGCGATTTAAAGTTTGGCAGCAGCAAATTGACTGGCTACGAGACCGTGGCAAAACCTGATTGGATAGTAAAAAGGAAGTGAAAGCCCACAATCAGCGGATTAGAGGGAGTAGGAGGAGTGAGGGAGAGTAAAGGAAAATTGTGAATGAATGCAGCAAAGGAGGTCTTCCTGATTGAACTTGCGCTGAGCTTCATTTCTAGTGAGTTACTCAGACCATCAGGGGGAAAGTGAGAAATATACACAAATCTATTATAATGTAATTTATTCCATGCATGCTATAATCTCAGTCAGCACTCCTCTGGCAGCAGCACAGTATCTCTCCATCTCCCCTTGCACTGTGCACCTCAAGCAGTGTTAAAAGTTAAAAGTGTAAAAGTTACTTGGGGAAAATAACTGTTAAATGTCTGCTTAAATTCTCTAATTAATGCACACATAGCTATATAGCTATATTAATTTATTATAGCAATATTAGCCACCAAAATGGTTGTTTATCATTAGGGCTTTTACTCCACTGGTCTGTCTCAAGTGTAAAATACCACTGTGACTTGAAAGATGAAGGCTCCGTCTGGCAGCCTTATTGGACTTGTACAGACATGCCACCAGAACCAGAGCACAGTGAGGGCCCAAGTGTGTTTAACATTATGTGCAATACCCGAGTGGATCCAAGAAGAGCTGGTCACGATCAGACAGTGTTGACGGAAGTGGTGTGTCTGAAATAACAGAAAACCTGGATGTATTTTCCCATGTAGATGGGAATATATGTGTGAGACGCAAATATGACTTTACATATTAAAAGAACAAAGACTTCAACCCACAGGGGAGGGTTGGGGTGAAGAGTTTGATGGAGAGTAGATGGAGGTCAGAATTTTTTGATATTATTTTATTTCATTTTTGTTTTTCTTCTCTTTGTTCCGGTTCTTTTAATAGGTGGTTTGAATTATATCTAAATCCAATGACACATCAATGTTCTTACTTTGGGTCTTATACTGAGTACACAGCTATATGTAATATTTATTTGTACTTATTTATTTATTTTTAGTATTTCACTTAATTTCACAGCAATATGTGAATGGAAAGGAATGAACAGAAGGTTTATGGGATTACCCAATTGAACAGATAAGCTATGTAAATTCAAATTCTGTTAGGGCACTTTCATATGAATTGTTACCCCCAAAATGAATGAGAAAAAAAAAAAAAAAAAAACAATATAAAACAGCAATCAGCTGTGAAATTGTGCTGATTGGGTCTGTGTCTCCCAGCTGGGTTGAGGTTTGACATTTCCTGGTTCTGCATGGGTCGGGCCCCCAGCTATCAGGTTAATGGAAGGGACTGGTTCTGGTCTAGGTAGTACATTTCCAGGTCTTTTTGAGTCCGGGCAAGAATTGTTGGGTCTGTGAAGACCTCTACATCAGACTCCAGTATGTGTGCAGCCCATCATTGCTCTGTATCACAAAATAAGCCCACCTAAATTTAAGCATGATACAGCCTTACATAAGAACTAGTGTTGCAGGTTAACCTCTTGCATTAATCCAGCTTTACAGTGAAGCAGCCAGTGTGGAGAATGAAGACCCTGAAACACCCTTAAAGTAGTATCTGAGCTAATGTGTTCCATAAAGAAAAGCTTGATTTGACCAGTAATAGGGATGAGTGTTGTGAATGGAACAGCTACAATTCAGCATTCTGTTATGTACCACATTCCTCCCAGAGGCTAATGGTGTGCAATCAGATGTGATTCAGAGACTGTGATAACCTTAGCCATCATGTTGTACAGCTGCAGGGAGGACAACTGGTGAGCTGATGCCTCGCATTTTCTGCGGTAAAGAGTTGCCAACTGCAGGAATCTTAATTATGAATGTAATTTGTTGCAGCCATCAGTTTTAGGAATAAAGAGTTGGTGACTTTTGTCCTGAGGTCCAATATTAGTCATATTCCAAACCAAAGTAGAATCATCAAAGTTCCTTGTGACATTGAAGTAGTCAGATTGAAACATGGACAAACTGTAACATCAATCTATATGTTGACCTCAAGCAGAGGAACGCTTGAGTGCCAGTTTCCTGACTCAACTTTATACATTCGTTATCATGGCCGGAAATCACATTAGCCTCTAAATTCAATATAACGTTCCGCGTTCCGTATCTCCAGTACACATCTCATTTCCCTGAAAACCAGTGGGAGGACTCTAACAAGCAGAGGTGCCACACAGTGACTGAGGTATGCAGTAAGGTAGCATATGGTGTCTCAGAAGGTGTGAGGCCAGATTTAGCTCCTCATCACATCTGATGCTCCGCTGCTCTGTTGGGAGACAGAAGTGTGGAAAGAGCTCTGCAAGTGCATTGTTTAACAGAAAGCATAACATACAGCATCCTGGTTGCTTAAGGAAATATAGATGCCCAAGGTTTAGGTCTGGCCTCCAATCATCTCTCATTTTTCCCCACTGCAAAGGGTTAACTAGAAGATAGAGGACAACCTTTGGCAGAAAGGATGGACAGTCTAAGAACGGGGACAAAGGTCATTGTGGTATGGCAAGGGTCAATGGACATTGTTTAGGACATGCTTCACTTCAAGTGGGCTGAGCAATCAACATCGACATGATCCAAGTAGGTTGGTCTATCTGTTGACTCACAGTAGCCACAGGACATGCCTACTACATGACCCACCCTTGAAACAGTAAGCATTTGGCACCAAAAGTACTTGGTTAGGTTTAGTAAAAGATCTCTGGGGGGTTTGGGGTTGGTGGGGGTCATGTAGTAAAGTGGGCCAGCGAGACTGTAGCCGGATCCTTCTACATTGATCAAGCAGATCATTAGTCACATATTTGTCACTTTGTAAGGTAAAGGCCAACTTTATTGTGATCATACAATCATACAGAGTACAAACAGTCAAATTCATTCTCTGCATTTAACCCATCCTGTTACTAAGAGCAGTGGGCAGCCACTTTAGAGTACCCACGGTGCTGACAGGAGAGTAGACACAGGGAGAACATGCAAACATAGAAAGGTCGTGTCCGAACTGGGATGTGAACCCATGACCCCTCTTGCACACAGCTGTGGACTCGTACTTAACTTTATTCCCATAAAAACAGATTGATTAGGTTGAAGATGTTTGTCAGAGGCAGGGAGTGAAAATTGTAATTACAGACCTGTAGCTCTGACTTTGATTGTGATGAAATGCTTTGAAAAATACATGGTGTCTGTAGTCAAGGCAGATGTCTGGGCTAGATCCATACCAACCTGTTCACAGGGAAGGGCAGGGCATGGATGATGCCATTAACAGTATCACACATTTAACTTTTGAACACTTTGAAAACCCTGAGGCCAAAGCACGTCTGCTGTTGGTTGATTTTAGCTCAGCTTTTAATACACTTCGGCTACATCTGCTAATCCTAAAACTGACATGGATGACAGTGGTATTTTGCCTTTTTGACCAATTGAATCTAGCTTGTTGGGGTCAATAAATCCCTTTCAGGATCCAGATCACTTATCACAGGTGACCCACAGGTTTGTGTCAGTTCACCAGTCCTTTTTACATTTTACACAAATGATTGCGCGAACCACCACCCTAGAACTACATTTTCAAATTTTCAGATGGTACTGCTGTCTTCAGCCTGCTACACAAGGATGCAAGTCCTTCAGCTTCACTAAAACATCTCATTTTAAATGTAAAGAGAGCTGAGGAGATGGTTCTGGACCCTAGGTTGGTGGGGCAACACAGTCCATTGGTCATACAAGATGAAACAATCAATCAGGTCTGCACTTACAAGCACTTTGTCATTCACTTAGAGGTTGACTCCACCAGGGACGACTGCATCACGTTATGGCTGCACCACGTCCACTGGACGTGATCAGTGCTCTCCACCTCCACTCCACTTCAAATTCGGGCATCTATTTTTGACAAATGCCATCAATCGGCACCGAGCGGATAGAGCAGGCAGGAAGCTAGTTAAGGATCAGCATAGAGAATCTGGTCAGTTTTCAAAATAAAAGACCCCATGCAGAGTCACGATCATATAAACACACAAAAAAGTAAGTAATATACTATAAAGCCTACTTATCCATGGTTGAAGCTCAAAAAGCCAAGGGTTTGGGTTAGGGGGAAGTGAAGTCTTTTAAGTGGTTATGGTGATTACTGTATTTTAGCATTACATTTACCTCACTGTTTGTTAGTCATAATAAACTTTAATAAACTACAACAAAGTTCCTGCTTACATTACACAACATGAAATCTCTATTACAGGAAATTTTGAGATTGAAGCACACTACTGTACAGTCTTATTGTACAATATCCTCACCATCACAAAAGATGGATGTTGGAAATGAAGGAGAGGTTGTGAGTGTGAGTGTGTGTGTGTGTGTGTGTGTGTGTGTGTGTGTGTAAATGTACAGAGCTGAGGCTGGGAATGCTGTGTGTGGCAATTGGCCTCCTTTGATCTTGCCCTCTCCCTTGTCCCATTTCAAAAGAATCCCCTAAGAAGAAAAGTGTGTGTGCTGGAGGGGAAGGAAAAAAAGGTAGGGGGAGGAAGAAGAAGAGGAGGCGGCGGAGGGAGGGGAGCGGGGGTAAGGACCACTGAAGTGTGAAGAGTGTGCAACTTTCTCCCACTGTCTTTCATTGCTCTCTCACTCTAAGAATGCTATTATGTCTGTGGAAAGTGGGAGAACGAGCAGGCGTTTGCTCTCTCTCTCTCTCTCGGTTTCTTAGTATAGGAAGCTGGTTCCCACAGGCTGAACAATACGTTAGCCAAGCGGAGCAGCATTGTCTGAGGGGAGGATTTGGTGGAACTGAAACTATAAGACCATACAGGAGCTGCTTATGGCTGCAGGGGACATAGGAGGTCTATAGTGCAGACGGAGACACAACTGCTTTCTCAGGGCCAATACTAAGTCTTTATGTAGACGCTAGCCAGCTGCTAACCAAACTCCAGTTAATACAAGTAATCATTATGGATCTCAAAAATTCTCCATTTTATCTTTCTGAAGGTGTGTTTGGACAGGAAAAAGAAAAAAGAAAAAAAGAAAGAAAAGAATTTCACCTTACGTCATACTGTTTGCAAGTGTATATTATCCATAGGCTAGCTAGCAATGGATATACTGCACATGTGTGTGGGACTGTGCCTGTGTGTTTGTGTTCAGCTCACCTTCTGATACACCAGAAACGTCAGGTCTTTCTGTTCATTCCATCGAGTCTCTCATTTTCCTGTGCTTCTAACTATGACTAGGTATCTGTCTTGTGTTATTTCTGGCGGTGCCCCATTAGAGTAATGTTTAGATGTCCTGTTGAAGTCAAATCAAAGTCCGCCTAGGGAGGAGTTGGAGTGGATGGATGGGTCAAACAGGACTTTCTTTCAGGAGACGAGGGTTCCTGTCTTGTGTGAAACCAACAGTCAACACTGACTTCTTTTTGACTTGACTAATGTACGTTATGTGACGTAAGTAACTTAACTTATGTAAATTATGTAACATAACATATGTACATAATACAACATACTTATTTTAAGCCAAACCGTTATCTTTTTCTAAACCAAATCAAGCAGTTTTGGTGTGTAGACCTAACCAAACTGTGACTGTTTCACAATGTTAACCATGTGTCTTAGCACGTTAAGCTACGTAACATACAGAATTTAACTGATGTAACTTAACTTATGTAAGTTACACAAATAACATATGGAAGTGCAACATACTTAATTTAACCCAAACCATGATCTTTTTCTAAACCTTACCAAGTAGTTTTGGTGCCTAAACCTAACCACACTGTGACTGTTTAACAATGTTAATCATGTGTCTTAGTACAGTAAGTTATGTAACAGATGTAATTTAACTGATGTAATTAACGTACCTCAACTTATGTACTTTACATAACATGACATACCTATATACCATAACATAATTTGTTATCCCAAACCATGATCCTTTTCTAAACCTAACCAAGTGCATTTTGTGCCTAAATCTAACTGAACTGCACACATTAACTTAATACATAACTTAAGTGATGTAACATAACTGACGTAAGTTACTAACTTACTAAGATAACTGAAGTAAGTTATGAAACATAACATATATAATGCTATATACTTACCATAACAACAATCTTTTCCTAAATGCAAGTAGATTTGGTGCCTCAACCTAATCACTCTGTGACCATTCCACAACATTAACCACGTGTCTCAGAAAGCTTTATTTTGAAAGTTTATGTGGACTTTGCATTTTTATTAATGCTGACTTGGAGCCCTGCACGTACAAAACTGAGGGCACTTGGAGTGTCACAGTTTGTAGCATAGAGCTGCTGTATTTGACGAGTTTAGAGTGAGAGCATGTAACTTTTTTCTGCTCCTGTATGTAGAAGATTCATAAAGTCCCAGGATATGTGCACATTTTTCACATCATCTCGTCAAATGGCACTCCCGTGGCCTAATTTGGGGTCTATTCAAGTTTTTTTTTATTGACTTTTCTCTGCAATCGCAAGACCTGTACAATTCACTTGGTATTTAGTCTTAAACACTGTGTTAGACTCCACAAGTACATGTTTTTTGTATCTTTATTTAGAAATGTTTGTTTTTGTGTTTAGCCATGTCAAACAGGAGTATAGTCATGGTTCGAATTACGGGGGAGCTAGGGGGAGCTGGGCTCACCTGAAAAGGACATGAGCTCCCCCGAAAGCCTCATTTGGGACATTTGGGGGGAGCTCTAATATATGATGGTCCTGAAATAAATAATAACAGTGAAAATATGGCAAAGTTTTGTGTTTATTCACACATTTTATGTATTGTCACTAATAAACACAATGCTGTGTGCGCTGTTGTGTGCGCCACCGTGACCGCTGCGCTGTCCGTGGTTCTGACACGGAGCAGAGCTGACTGATAGACTTAATATGTTACTTCGGTTCCTGTTTGCTTTTTGTTGTTGCAAATTGAACTTTTGGCCTGTATTCCACTTTCTCCCGATTCTTACAATCCACAGACAGAAGGGAAACGACAGTGAGCCTGAAAGGACAGTCAGTAAGGACAAGTGGTGAGAGAGAGATGCACGCTAGCGAACAGCTGTTTCTCTGTCTATGACATTTCTAAAGTGATTGTCATGTAAATCAACTAACTGCACTTAATTTTGATTTAAAG
Organism: Lutjanus argentimaculatus; assembly: GCA_034769285.1. Taxonomy (NCBI): domain Eukaryota; kingdom Metazoa; phylum Chordata; class Actinopteri; order Lutjaniformes; family Lutjanidae; genus Lutjanus; species Lutjanus argentimaculatus. The sequence goes on from JAWZSL010000001.1 coordinate 271,961, forward strand.
GGATGTCATAACTGACATAAGTTTACTACACAAGATAATGAACGTAAGTTTAGGGACCAAAAGCATTGAAGGCTATTATTTCGCAGAACCATGAAGCATCGTAAATGCAAGTAATTTAATGCCTCCTACACTCTGTGACACCATCATTACCCATTTCTAGAGCGAAAGATGTGGACTTTGAGGATTTTTATTCTGCTGACTTGGAGGAGTTAAAAAACTGAGGGCACTAGGTCAATTTGTAGCGATAGAGTGCTGTATTACATTTGAAAAATGTAACTTTATTGCTCTAGAAAAATAAAGAGAAAACAAAACCGAACACCGCCGTGGCTTGGGGTCTTAGGTTTTTTGGGACTTTTCCTGCAATCGCAGAGTGTAAATTCCTGGTATTTAGCTAAACATGGGCTCCCCAGGATCATTAGAAAGTTTTGTTTAATGTCAAACCAGAGTATAGTTGAATGGCATCTTGAAGTGAATGTTGTGTGAATCTTACGTTCAACTTATTAGTTTATTTGTCTATGTGTTTGTTTTTACAAGTATTTGCCAATGTTACGTGCCAGGCAGGATACAGGGACCTGTTTGTTGTTTTCCCTGTGTCACAAACTCAATAAATACATTTTTTAAAATAATAATAATAATGATAAGAAGATGATGATTTTACAGGCTGACACCCTTGAAGCTGATTAGTAAAATAAGAGAACAATACAAGTTATATTTAAATAAGCAAATAACCTACTACTAGAACAGAAAACTGTTTTAACTAACTACAAGCTGATAGGTGCCAGTATGTTTTGGGCATTTGAAAGATGAAAGATGTCAAATGAAAAAGAAATCCAGTGAGGTCCTCACATAGGCCTACTGGTGTGTATGATTTGGAGTTTGTCATGCATTTATGAATAAACTTTACAGCACCCATGAAGACCGGGATTTATTAACCTGGTTCTTAACTCATGTGGATTATATCATAAAATATGACAATGTCCCATGACTTTATGTAATGTAGTAAGTCTGTTGCTGCTGGTACTCTGCTCCAGTAATACATGTTTTGGAAGTAACTGACAGGCAGTGTCAATCAACCTGTTCTGCTGTTTAGGTAAAAAAAAAGAAAAAAAAAAAAAAAGAAAAAAGAATTTCCACCAAGGGGGACTAATAAATAACGTTCTTCTTCTTGGTATGACGTGTTGACACAGGATGAGGACCAGCTGATGGCTCCAGGAGTGCTGAAGAGGACATGTTGGTGTGTTTGAGTGCAGCTATATATGATTCTGTGTAGCACACAAACTGAAAGCTCTTTACAAAGACCTTTGTGAAGAAATGCAATTTTCATCTCTTTCTCTCTCTCTCTCTCTCTGTCTCTCTCTCTCTCTTTCTCTCTCTCTATCTGTGTGTGTGTGTGTGTGTGTGTGTGTGCATCTCTTGCTCTTATTTTTTTCACACTCTGGCTCACAACAGCCGGATCAGAGGCGAGGCAGGGTCATCCAGTAATAAGCGAGCGGCTGATACATATAGAGGAACAGTGGAGGAGGAAATTACAGATGCTATCAGCCAAGTTCAAGAACATGCTTTTTTTTTCTGCCTCCCCGTCTCTCTCCCTGTCTCTCTCCTTCCCGTGATTCTTTTCCCCTGCTCTTTCTTCGTCTACGGGCTGCTGCACAAACGGCAGTCAGCAAGGTATGCGACTCTCCATTCACAGCAGCCAGCAAGGGGTCCCTCACTTCAAATCAGCCCTGCTGTTCATGGGATTTGAATGTCCCCCCACTCTTCCAGCTCACCGCACCCGCCAACCCCTCGCCTCCACCTCTCAAACGCTCACCCAGCCCACACAGCGGATGAGACTGACTTTACTTACTTACTTGTGCTTGTACGTTGACTATAGGAGGTATCCCTCTAGCATATTTCTGCGGTGACGTAACATCAAGAACGAGAAAGTCCACGTATGGAGGAGGTGGGGTAGATGGACGGCCCAAACAAACACAGGACTTGCGCCAAGAACGTGAAACCAAAAGTCAACGTTGGCTTCTTTTTAACACCATAACATACCACAAGACTTTCACCTTGCTGACTGGGTTAATTGCGTCCCGTGTGAAACTGGAAGTCAATGTTGATGTCTTTTTAATGTGCATAACGTAACAAACACAGGACTTTTACCCAGAAGACCAGAATGATCGTGACCTGTGAGAAACCAAGAGTCAACATTGACATCTTTTTAATGTACATAACATACATAACTTGAGTAATATTGCCTAATCCTATCTAAGTGGTTTTGTTTCCTAAACCCAATGAAGCAGTTTATGTGCCTTTATTTTGAAAGTCTATTCAGTCAGTCATATTTATTATTGTTAACCTGCAGAGCCCTGCATGTATACAACTGAAGCTAGAGGGCTATATAGAACATCATAGTCTGAAATGTAGGGCTGCTAACCAAGCCACCATATTTCACAAGTTGGGAGTGTGAACGTGTTGACATACGAACACATACAAATTTTCAATTTCTCTACAATCACCATGTCAGTTTTATGAATACTGCTCTTCATTTTATCATTAGAATATATGTTAAATGTTTAAGACTGCAAGATTTAGGGGTTTTTTTATATTATAAATGTTTTAATAATCCTTTTTAATGACCCTTTTCATTTTGCTTTTAATCTTTCAAGTCTTCAAAGCACCCAGAGCTTTATAAAACCTTCATAAGTATATATTAATGTGTTCCTTTCAATACAGTAACCTCCAACAGAGACATTGTGCATACTGTACAACAGTTCCTTTGACTAAATTATTTCTTCTGGTTCATTATATTCTACTTACAGTTGCACAATTCAGAATGTGACAGAATAGCTCCAACAGTCTGCCTGAAAGTATTTTATTTTAGTGTGTTTTTTTTTTTAATTCAATGTGTCACCACATCCAGCAAGAGAACAAAAAGTGTTATCAACATCTGAGGGTTGAAACTCGCCAAAACTTGTTTTTCATTTTCAGTCAGTCAGTCGTTTTCAGTCATCACACTCTGGGTTTGTGAATGAATGTGAAGTCACGTGGCAAAAAGCAAACCCAGTCAAGTTTGTCAATGAATGAACACACCTGACTAATTTAGATATCTGTCATTATCATTGTTATAATGAATTCCTCACATCAGAGCTGAGCTGTTAAGTTGTGATTGTCTCACTTTGGGAACTTTTATTACCAGTTTCCTCGGAATAGTGTTTAATCAACAGGTTCTCACTCCTAACTCCTCAAATACGGCAGCTTGCTGTGTGGCAATACCCTTCAAACTATGATTCTGTGAGGACCCCTCTAGTGTCATGTTGCATGTGCACGGCTTTGCAGTCAAGTTAACAATAATAGATTGAAATATCTGGGCGGACATTAAGTAAAGGCACTTGGGTGACATGAATTTTTTTTCATAAGTTCTGTAACTTATGTATGTAACTTAAGTACATAACGTGCATGAAGAAGTACTTACGCAATGTCGTAAAAAGGTTGATGTTGACTGCTGGTTTCACATGGAACAGAAACCCTGGTCTCCTGAGTGAAAGTCCTGTGTTTGTTTCATTATGTTATATTATGTAAATTGCACAACTGACATATGTAATGTACGTAACATATGTTCAGATGAATTTACGTAACTTCTTAGAAAGAAATTACAACTTTTGCACATGGGTCAGGAACTCCAGTCTCCTGGGTGAATGTCCCGTGTTTGTTATATAACTTATAAAGTACATAACTTATGTTAAGATGTATTTACGTAACTTATTGTAAAGAAATCTGAAGAAGACTGTTTCACGTGGGACATGAATCCCAGTTGCCTGGGTGAAAGTCCTATGTTTGTGATGAAAGTCCTGTGTTTAGATTACATATGTATGTACGTAAGTTACGCAACCTAACGTATTTAACTTATGTTAAGATGCAAGTTTACATAAATTCACTCTGATCTTTAATTTCACATAGGACATGAACCCCAGTCTCCTGGTTGAAAATCCTAGGTTTGTTTGACCCATCCATCCATTTGATGAGTAGGGAGTGAGAACAAGCTGTGATTGATAGGAAAGATAACTAACAAGCCAAAAACCCTCAGAGTTGTAATACCCCAAATCTAACTTTTGACCCTACAATAGGTCCTTAAAGCGATATTCCACCATTACATGATAACCCACTCAGTATGTACTCACCCCTATGCTGATGTGATGATGGGTGAAGATCTTCAGTTCACAAAACAATCCTGGAGTTTCAGCAGAAAACAGAGTAGCAGCCTCATCCAGTACAATGGCAGTGAATGGAGACCACGGATAAAACGTTAAAAAAAAGAACACAAAACAAACACAAAATGTCTCCATCCTGCTTGTGTAGTGTAATCCAAGTGTCCGCGAGCCGCAACATTAAAAATGAACCGCAAAAGACGCCATTTACGCTGTGTTTTTAGCTGAAATGTCAACTGTAGCATGTAGCCGGTAGGATGCAAACATGGTGTCGATCTCGCGAGACTTGTATATCTCTTAATGGACGCAAGTGTGGAAGTCTCGCGAGATCAACGCTATGTTTAAATCCTACCGCTACATGCTACAGTTGACATTTCAGCTAAAAACATGCCATAAATGGCGTCTTTTGCAGTTAATTTTTAATGTTGTGGCTCGCGGACACTTGGATTACACCACACAAGCAGGATGGAGACATTTTGTGTTTGTTTTTTGTTCTTTTTTTAACGTTTTATCCGTGGTCTCCATTCACTGCCATTGTACTGGATGAGGCTGCTACTCTGTTTTCTGCTGAAACTCCAGGATTGTTTTGTGAACTGAAGATCTTCACCCATCCTCACATCGGCATAGGGGTGAGTACATACTGAGTGGGTTATCATGTAATGGTGGAATATCGCTGTGTCCTATGGAGTTTCAACCTGTTCTCATCCAAACTCGTCACATACAACAATTTGTCACCCCCGCCCCCAACAGTGTCTGATACCAAAGTACAAGGTACCCTTTATTTGTTGTATCAGACACTGCCTGAAAGCCTTTTTAAGAGGAGGTCAGCATTGTGAAACAGTCACAGTTTGGGTAGGTTTAGGCAACAAAACTACTGAAGTAGATTTAGGAGGTTTGGGGTTACAGTAAGTATGTTACATATGTCATGTGACGTCACTGAACATATGTCATGTGACGTCACTGAAGCGACTCTGCACATGACAAATGTCACGTGACCCACAAAACTTTTTGTAACACATCTTTTCTCAGTGTTTTGGTTTTCAGGACATGAGCCCCTCCTGAGTGAAAGTTGTGTTGTTTTTTGAGCCACATCTCGTCCACATGCTGACTTTCTCCCTCTTTACAATGCGATGAAAGCTGTGTTCAAGATGTTTTGGGTGGACCTGAAACATGGCTCGGTGACTTGCCCGAGCCATGCCCCCCGCGAACTGACTGTTAGTTACAAATGTACCTTCAGCGACTCTTTCAGTCCAAATCAGCCCAGCAGTTCACTTCAGCTCACTTCAGTTCCAACAACCCGACACAGAAGAAAAAAAAAACACCCTGTCACCGTCCTCTGGCTCTGGTGGCTCAAACATGTCTGAACATGTCCAGTAAAGCTGCTAGATGATGTGTCCATTTTTCAGGTGGTTTTCGGGTTCTAGTGGTGTTTAGCTGGGTGGTTAATAACACGTTTCTGAGGTGTGACAAACTAACGCACACATTTATTGTTGCTTTACGAGACCTTTAAATTCAGTGTTACTCATCAAAACTCATCATGTGAATCCTTGAAGTCTAACAAATCTGATGAATTTATTTCCATCATCATAAAGAACATTAAAAACCTGATTTTTCCCTAAAGTTTGAAACTTTCATTCTGTAACTCTTCCCTGTCTTTGCTGGCACGTTGCTGCATTTCTTGGCATTTTGCCGCCACCTGTAGATCAGTGAAATAGTGTGAAATCATTGGCAGAAATGTGTGACAAACATGCGCACGTGTGCGCATGCGCGTCCTTGAGCACGAGACAAACAAAATGGGGATCCATTCATAGAGAAACTGCTCCACAGTGTCTACTTGAGGTCAAAAACTCTACAGGGAACCTTTAAAAAGTGAAGTGAGTCACTGGAGGATTATGATGATCTTTATATCTTTGCAGGTACATTTCGTTTTCATTGGTGTAAGAATACAAGTACATGCACACTCAAACACACACAATTTTCTCTTTTTATACAATTCCCTCTGTCCTCCACTCTTGGAGGGTTTTTTTTTCCATAAGGGGGGCAGGCACTCCTGTGGCCTTGCAGCTGCATTTTGGACTTCCTCACCGGTTCTCAGGGGGCAAATAAAACCCTATTATATCTTTGAGGGAGGGCTGCATTCAGGCTGTCATGCAGACGCTCAGATGAAACGCAGCGCAGTCACACAATCGCAGGCTGCTACAGTATGAATGAGCAGCGCCTGTTAGAAATCGCGCCCTCCCGACCAGGTGGCTCCCGAAGGTTTTTTACAGATGGGTGAATCCACAAATCTCCAAACTAACAGAATCAAGCACGATACGTGGAATAACTAAATCTTTTTAGTGAGATTTTATCTGAAAACTCAGGGTCGTTCATGTGCAGAGCCGAGGCATCAAGCTAATTATCCCCCATCTGAAAGGCCTGCGCTGCCTGTTCATCATCATTGCCGAGGCATGACAAGTTTTCCTTAAAGAATTAGCTTGAATTTCTTCTAATTAATGACTAATGACCATATTATTCTGTGTGACACCATAATTATTCATAGGGGAAATGTTTTACTGCCTATAATGCAGATTCTATCTGCCATTAAAAGAGTTGCTACTTCTTTTCTTACAGCCATTTCTTGTAGTTGCAGTGATTAATTTTTCAACATTTCTGAAATCTGTTGAATAATGGTTGGATTTTAATGGCTCCTCAGAAGTTACAGCTGTCAATATTAGCCTCTCACATTCTATTACCCATGATTCTAACAATGTGCAATTTGTGTTTGTCATTAAAGGAGAAATCTGTAACATATTTATTGTAATAAATCATAAAATGACCACCAAGGACACATGTTAAATTGAAATACTTGCTTCTCTGGTGTTCCCCTTTGACACTTCTATTCCTGTTTTTTGTTTGCTCATTTTATGTTAATTTGAGTTCAAATTAATGCTGAACGTTAACCAAATGAGTTAGTGTCTGTTTATGAGTCGTAAGAAATCTTTAATAATCTTATAGAAAGCATAGATGTTTATAACAATTAAATTGAGTAAAATGTAAATGGAGTCTGGTGCAGTGAGGCAGGCAGCCGCTGAACTCAAAGCCCAGAGTGTGTATTTTCAGAGCAGTTGGCTTTAGTTTTCAGGATAACAGGCTTAACTTTACATTTGACAGAAAACTGACAGTTATAAACAGCTGATCAACTTACAGTGGAAGATTTCTCCTCGCTTGTATTTAACAATTTACAATATGTGTCCTGCAGAGCTCCTGCAGAGCACCTGCAGCCTGCCTCAGCTTCCTGCAGTCTGGGGTGGAGGGGCGGTGAAACAACTCACTTCTAGATCGTATATTAAATAGTATTTCAACCTATTTAATATATAGTCTATGGCTCCAGTTCATGTTTTGGACTGCAGTATTCATTTTTGCACATGCAATTGCGACAGATTGCTTCTTTAAGCAGAAACAAACAAACAGATTCCCAACCTGGCATAATTAAGGGGTACTTTAACAGTTACAAGAGGGTATGGGAAGATTGTGGAGTTCCAAGGCCTTTTAACCCATAGGTTTAATTTTCATAGTTTTGACTCTTCTGTTTAATCCACCTTTCACTAACAAGGACCACACCATCAACCATAGGGTGTTTAAGTGATTTATTAACAAAGTGAAACACGTGGATGGAGTTAGATCTTGACTAACTTTGTACGTTGGCTGCGTTTCGGGAAGCTTCGGAGGGGAATCCGCCGTAACGCCCGGGCACGACGGACCCCCTCAGGATCCTACGGAGAGGAGGAAGGAAAGGAAGAATTGAGCAGAGAGAAAGGGCAGGGGGGATGGTGCGGAATACAAGAACAAAAGAGGAGGAAAAGGTTAGGTGGGTATTTATGCCAGAAGAGGCACGATTGAGGTGTGGTCCTGCTCCTGAAACTCTGCTAGAAGCTTCAGTTCTTGTGAATTAAATTCTTGTGTCCTCAGTCCAGGCGCTTAAAAGTTATATCTCAGTCTGGTCCATTACCGATTCTGAGACTGTTATCCCAAGAAGAACGTCAGCCATTCCAGCAAGTGCCCCAAAACAACATCGTTGTTATGTTCAGGTGACAAAGCCCTTTAGCTGTAGGAAATAACGAGGGCAGTAGAGGTGGAGGAAGTCCGGTGGAATTACAGAGCGACAGGGAGGATGTTGGGGAGGATGTATGGGTCAAGCGGCTTTCCATTTTCCGTTTCTAACCGACAGTCAACATTTTTCAATTTAAAGGTCCAGTATGTGATATTTACAGGAATTTATGGGCAAAATCTGGTCTTGCATAGCCAGATCCATCTGCACAGCACTCAACACTTGAGAAAGGTCTAGCTGAAGGCATTATCATTCTGCTATGGGGGTGAAAAATGCTGTGTCTGGTTTGTATTTCTCTAAACCGATCACAGTCGTCTTGGGTGGCCAGGCAAAATAGTGGAACTTGTTTTGGTGGAACATTTGACATGGGGAGGCGAGCTCTGGCATTAAAGTGGCCAGATACCCGCAAAAGAAAAGGTAGCAGCTGCTTGTTTATGTTCGTGCCATTAGCAACCAGGTGGTAACCTGCTATTTCTAGTGTGCAGCTCACTTGGAGGTTGTTGCTTCCCATAATGAAGGCGCCTTTGAAAAAGCAGACAGCGGATGCTTCCTGGCAGGCTTGTACTCGCAATCTATATCCAGTGAGCGAGACTAGAATATAGCAGAAATGGAATATAATATTCACAAATATGCTTTCATTAGTGTATAATTATCTGAAAATGAAAATTGTTGTTTTTGTTACTTTAGAATGAGCCCTTTTAGATCTACAGAGGGAGCTGGTCATCGTCCATGGGGGTCGCCATGTTGAACCACCATGTTTCTACAGTACCCCAGAACTGACAATCCAAACACTGGCTCTAGAGAAGACTTTTCACATTTGTCGCATGTGTCACGGCTACTGTAGGTTCTTCTACTCTAGTAGGTGTTCGCAATCTGCAAGCTCAATGTTAGATGCCACTAAATCCTACACACTGGTCCTTGAAAGGACAACAACGCAGCAGTCACAAGGGTAACAATAACACACTGATTCTTTTTCATTACATATTATATTCCATTTCTGCAAATAAATCCCTCTAAAATCTTAAACACCGGACCTTTAAACAGATTAACAGCACACGCTGTAATTGAGAATGCATTAAAGCTGGTAACTATGTGAGGGGAGCAGATGAAATAGGAAGCTAATAATGAATAGATGGTTGAAATGTCCAGTTTCTGTCAGCCTAAATGGTATAAGCACAAGTCCAAAGGTGCATCAACATGTTGCTGTCTCCATGGAAAAAGGGAATTGAAATATGATATAACATGATTTGATTTGATTTGATTTGATTTGATTGATATGTTATGTTATGTTATGTTATGTTATGTTATGTTAGTTATGTTAGTATGTTATGTTATGTTATGATATGATATGATATGAATTTGCATTAAAACGGGTATGAAAGCATCATCACATCTGTTATGAAATATATTTTGCCTTTGGCTCCAGTTACCAGTATATATTGTCGGCGCAGATGTAATACACCTAATTTGTGGACTTATTTTTAGAGAACATGGTGCCACCTCACACTAAAAATAAACTTAACACTGTGTATTTGCATGTCTATGAGTCCTGTGTTTGCATGTGTGGATTTTGGGCTAGTGTGTGTGTGTGTGTGTGTGTGTTTGGTGTGTGTGTGTGTGTGTGTGTGGTGTGTGTGTGTGTGTGTGTGTGTGTGTAAAATAACAATGGAGTGGAAAAAAATGTAAATTCTTCTCCTTTTTTTTCTTCTCCTTTTTTCTTCATCTGTCTGTGCTTTGCAGACAAAAAAGATTGGAAACCACTGATAGTAGGAAAAATGATTTTCATTGCCATCCAAAGATAAAAAGCAAACAATCAATGGATGTTATATTATTGTCTGACAAAAAGGAATATGAAAAACAAAGCTGTTCAAGGTTCAACCTGCAAACTGAGCAAGACTGCAGGCATTCAAGCTGATAAAGAAGACTTGAATTTGTGCTGGATGAAGAACTGCCATTCATTCAAAATAGAATCTGTGTTTTTGGTGTTAAACAGGGGGTGTAGAATTGGGTAGAGATGGTAGGGACAAGTCCACAAAGTCCTGCACTTACAAAACCCTCCGCTCCTGCGCCCACAAAGCTGAGATCCCAAACCGACCTGTTACTGTACCTGCAGTTTTCTGTAAGTCAAATCTGTATTCACCCACCCACATACAGTCACTCTCCTGTGTTCTCAACTTGCGCAGCACCTGTGCTCCTGCACTCCTGCAGCTGTCGATGTGTTTTCAAAGTGACAGCGAGCCTAGCTTGTGACTATCAAAAGCTAATACCGTTTAAAACTTTTTACAAGCAGCAAAGCATCTGACAACATTATTCTCACAATCTTTGAGTGCAACAAAAACCACCCAAACATCCAGCTTCGCCTTTAATGATGTATTGTCCATAATTTGGTGTCCTCCACTGGTTACTTCTGCCTTTATGTCATCAGCTTTAGCAGGCAGCTAACATTCATCGCTATCAGCTCAAACAGTGATGCACCATTCTTTGGCAAGATGTAGGGTCAAGGGTTTCATTGCAGTCTTTCACAATAAAATCCTGATTAGGCTTGATATTACTGTATCAGCAGATATAAATGTTAAAAATGCTGCAGGTGTTTTCATTTTGATTTATAGTTTTCACCCACTGCCCACTCGCAATTATTACATTTTTTAACTGTGCCTGCACCCAAGAATTTACATAGCTTTTACCCATTACACAGTGTTTTAACGGGTCATCCTTCAGGTACCCACGACCTGGTGCGGGACTCTACATGTCCCTACCAATGTCCAGGAACTACTGAATTGTCTCTAACAATAATTTTGATCAAAAAAGTTAAAACAAAGCAACTGTTGTCTGTCAGTGTCAAATCAATGTTTAGTATCTGAAACTATCTGGTTTCAGTATTATGAAGAAGCACATGTGCTAACATTATAGACATTTTGTAAGACTGCGCTCTCCTTGCTATGTCTCACCTTGCTTTAGTCCACTACGTCCCTATAGCCACGGGTCTGCCAAAACATTTAATATGTGAGTGAATTATTCAGACCATCAGGGGGAAAGTGAGAAATAAACACAAATCCATTATTTTTCATTTATTCTCATGCATGCTGTAATCTTAGTCAGCACTCCTCTGGCAGAAGCACAGCTTCTCTCCGTCCTTATTGTTTTTTTATTTGCATACATATTGTCCCCACCAACCGTGGCATAAAATATCTGCCCTTGTGTTAAACAAACTGCAACTCAAAGGCAAATAGCAAAAGTGGTGATAAAAGGATATAAAATGAAGAAAAGTGCCTCTGAGCATGGTCCCGTTCAGAGCACCTTATTTAAAATCTCAAAATCATTATTGTAAGTTCTATTTCCGCTTGTGTCTTCTCATGCTTCAGTCAGTAGATTTGTCCTCTGAGGCTGTGCCAGAGTTGTGTTGATAACAGTTTGAGCAGAGAGACTCTGGCCGCCCACACACAGGCCGGTCCCTGCAAGCAGACGACTGCAGCCAGCTGCCACATGACACGCTGCAGACGTCTGCGCTTGGTTGCAGACACTGTTTGTTTTTCTTACAGAGAGGTGCAGGGGTTGTTTCATGCTTGGATGAACCACGCTGCCTGATACAATCGCTGTGCGTGTGTTCAGCGTGTGTGTGTCATGCTATGGCACGAGCAGGGCAATTCCACCACAGCAAAACCATAAAAGGCCTCATATTACAGACTATTTATATCCAATTGTGTGGAACTACATAAACAGTCTTTGCCGTAGGTGTTTTGTAGCTTTTTTTTTTTTTTTTTTATCTTGCCTGCCCAACTAAATGTGCCTTTTCAAACCGCCCACAAGGAGATAAGTACAATCACAGGGTACTTATCAGTCACTACAGACACTGAGGAAACCCACAGAGACTTTATCCAAACAGCCACTTGTCTACTGCACTCTACTACTGCAGGAATACATACATACATGTATGCATGTATATTGTGATGTTTATTTATTGTGGTGCTTAATTACTTATTTATTTTATAAGATACATGATAAATAAATTAAGAGTGCTGTATAAAAGGGGGGGTCTGCTTTGTATTTCTTAACAAAAATATAAAAGAATGTTACATTGTTTGCTAGTTATCTTAAAAGTTAGCAAAATGCACAAATGCAAAAAAGCAAAGTTAAGAAAATGTTACAGTGTCTGCTAGCTAGCTTAAAAGCTAACTAAATGTTACACTGTTGATTGCTAGCTTAAAAGTAAAAAGAACGTTACATTGTTTGCTAGCTAGCTTAAAAGTTTACAGAATTCTCCATTTTTGGCTGGCTAGCTCACGTTCACATTCTGTGATTGCAAACTGATCCATTCAGTTCACCGTTCACCAAAGATATGAGCACATTCAATGAACGCTGCTCTTTTAGCATGTTCATGCAAAACATTGATGATTATTGTATCAGATATCGAATCAGGTATTAAATGTCCTGTTAAAGTCGAAGTCCAACTTAGTTGATGACTAATGATGTATGTGGCACAAATGAGGTACAGCTGCTTGCTGCATTAATGTACAGTGATGTAACTGTAAAAGGCCTGTCAGACTGAATATCAACCTCTTCATGATTGAGTACCAGGAAAACCAACAGCAGGTATAGTGTAGGCTAATGCATTTCATATTATTAAACTATTCAAAGTGTTAAACCTCCTTGTACTTGACAGTATATTAGACCGAGATGTAACACAACAGACCTGCAATAAATGTCAGCCTCAGCAAGGTCGTAATATTAAGGTTTTCTATGGAATCTGTTTTTGAGAGGTGTTTTTCCCATATGAATGTGATTAAACTAAATATTAGAAAAACATCTCAGTATAACCCAGTACAGTTCAACAGCACCACAAACTACAGCTGACAGAAAAAATAAAGCAGCACCTCTTCAAAACATTACATAAAGACTGTACAATATTAAACTGCCTGGTTTTTATCCAGGTGTACAAAGCAAACTGTAACATTTACATATAAATGGGATGACAGGTTAAAAAAGCACCATGAATAGCTATGATACACCTCCTCTTCTCTGATGTCTAGGTTAGTTTCTCATTCATTTATTCACAAACGTCCACAACCACCACTGACTTTCTATATGCAGGCCATTATTCATATTTTAAGAATTAAAATGAAAACAGACAGAGTCATGTTTTATTTTATATTTCTTCATTTTTTTGTTGTAAATATATACACTAAAATAACCAGAGTAAACATGCCAAGACAAGCTGAGACAGTGACATCAGTAAGTACACTACTGTCCCAGTTGTAAACTGACTGTCCTGTGTCCTCCCGTCCTCGATAGTTTGTACTTACAAGTTGAACTTGCTAAGTCCAAACTACCAAGTATGCAAGTCTCATCTTGGTGTATTTGATATCAAGAAAGGCCAGCTGTTTGCTACACAGTTGAAAAAAAAGGCAAAAAGTTAATAAAATGTCACATTTTTTGGTAGCTAGCTAAAAAGTTAGATAGGCTAGTGATAGGCTGCTTTGAGAAAAACTTGTTGGTTGAACTAATGACAGGATATGGACAAATAAAAAAGGAAGAAGCAGACTGTCCGGCAGCACGTAGCAGACTGTTTTAATGGATCAAATGGAGTCAAAGAAAGAAGAGACACATCATAAAACTAAACTCTCTCACACTAAAACAATAACAAAAGATGTAGATTAATGATGTAGTGAAGCAGTGTGGAATCAGGGAGTTGTCTTCTCCATTGTTAAACAACCACCATTACAGATGACATGACTCAAACAGAAATCACTGTATCAACTACTATTTTTATGCAGATGACACACAGTTGTACATTTCTGTTTTACTAAATGATCCCAATGCACTGCCTTTCTCACTGACATTAATGCTTGAATGAGCAAGAACTTTTCAAAGCTAAATGAGGATAAAACTGAGATTATTTTAATAGAAAATAGACAAACACAGAAAGAAAGAAAAAACTCTGTTCAGGGCTTGGTGGCCTTAGCGAATGGGCTAAAACTAGCATCATAAACTAAGGAATGATTTTATATTCTGATTTAAATCTCAATTCTCATGTTATTAACACTGTTAAAATGTACTTTTTTAAATTTGAGCAACAACGCTAAAGTAAGACCTTTTTTGAACTCCGAAAGATGCAGAAATACTCATTCATGATTTTATTAATAGATGTTTAGACTACTGCCCAATTCCCTTTTTACTGGTTTACCCAAAAAGTCAGTAAGAAAACTAGCATTTGTTCAGAATGCTGCGGCCAGAGTTTTACCTAAAACACAACACTGGCTGTCTGTTTCTTTTAGAACTGATTGAAGTTCTTTTTCTTGTTTATAAAACCTTGAATGATTTTTGGATGATTTTTATTTTTATGTCCATTAACTATTGATGTTCTCTCTGTATCTTTAAAAGGAGAGCAAATACCCATCTTTTAATTTTAAATTGGGAATAACATTATAACCTTAGTCTTTTAAGCTTCAGTCTTTGGTTTTTACATTATTTTTTATCCTTGGTGTTACTTTTACTTTCCTTTTTTAAAGATTTTAATGTTTTATTGTTGTAATTTTATTCTTGCATGTAAATAAAGCTATGAGTATTTTTTTTCTTTATTGAAATCCGCCAAATTCCAAAATATCAAGCACAAAATAAAAAATGTGTGTGTGTGACCTTCACTGACAGGTATCAGCGTAAGCCCTCTCAGTTGCTGGGCGTAAAAGGCTTTTAATCAGCAGCTTTGTGGAGGCTGTGCAGTCTGCCTAGCAACAGGCTCTCACACTACTACCTACCTGTAGCTCCTGCCAGTTTTGGCATGTGTGTGTCTCTGCCCTGTGGGAAATTAACTCATGTGAGTGAAGAGTGAGTGGGAGGTGTCTGTGTGTAATATGTGTGTAAACAATTAATTATGTTGTCCCTAGTGATGAAGATCATCGGGGGGAGACCATGTGATTGCCTCTCCTTGCATGTATCAAACCCTTAACCTATAGATTTAATGCATGTACATTTTCATTTACATTTTATTTTTAAAATTTTAGATTCAACATGATAAATTAGAGAATATTTAATCATTAGCCACTGATTGTGTGTGTGTGTGTGTGTGCGCGCGTGCGCGCGTGTGTGTGTGTGTTGTGCTGTGTTTAGTCTAGAGCAGCACAATTTGGTAAAAAAGTCAGATTGGGATTATTTTTGACTGAAACTGCGACATGTAATACGATTAGTGGAAATGATCAGTTTTGCATTACAATTTTCACATTTTTCCTTTTTCAAAAACTTGTGATTTGGTTTTGATTCTGGTTCTGGGTATTGCAATTGCCATTAAACGTGCAGCCCTAGTCTAAATGCCACTCACCCCCATTGTGAAAGGGCCTGAGACACAGGTTCTCCAGCACTTAAAGAACAGCCAGCCTGGACCCTCACCAGTATGCAATCAGAACCAACAGATCTACAGAAAATGCCACCTCTGCTGCCCTTCACTCTGCCTTCACAGATAGTATTCACAGATAGTAGAAGTACACATACTTGTGTAAAAAAAAGACTAAAAGTACTGATTCAACTTCTTTACTCAAGTAGAAGTGAAAAAGGCTCTGAAATGTACTCGAGTATAAAAGTAAAAAGTCGTCCTCTGAAGGACATTTCTACTGACCGTTTCTGTACAAAGCAAACGCGCAATGATTACAGGGGCCAGTGCAACCTCGGAAGACCCAGGAAGAAGCAGTGGCACACTTTCAGAACAGCAGCTGCAAAAGAGACATCAAAGGTGACTGAGAGGACAGAGGATTTAGAAGTTATTTGACTAGTCAAAGGTGTCTGATAATGCTCCAGATGAGCACCAGAACCAGGCTTTCTAGTAGCAGCGCTGGTGCTCTTTACTGAAAATTTAAGAGCAATACTTCAATTGACCTGCGACTTCCTGGGGCCCAAAGCAAAAAAAAAAAAAAAAAAAAAAAAATCTGCTGAGGGGTCCTCCCACCTGAGCCAAGAGCCATGTAAAACATTTGCCATTGCCACACAGTCAGTTCAGTTTGCTCCATCTGTCGTTCTAACAGTATGTAGATCTGTGACGCTGGCGTAATTGGACCACCTAGGAGCATGTGAATGCACCAGGTCATGTATAACCAAACCACATTAGTCCAGGCCCCGCAGGACCCCATTAAGATTGCATTGCAGTGCCTGCAGTTTGGAAAAAAAAGTCTTAAATGAAAGTCTATTAGTGATTTTCAACCAGACTGAAATCGCCTGGTACGCAACAAAACACGAACTGACACTGCCGCTGATTGGACAGTGATATTCAGAGGCAGCAGACAGGACAAACTGTCTTGAAAATTTCTATAATTTAATAAGTTTTAAAAATAATAAAGTTGATCATAATAATAATAATAAACTAAATGCATTATTGTAATTTTTTTCCTTTTTTTCTTTTGCGGGGCAGCGCCCTATTGCCTTCTATTGGCCAGCCGCCCCTGACCTTGATCTATACAGAACAGAATGAGGTAATAACATTTATTGAATCGAATATTTTACAAAGCATCTTAAGGTAAGTTAATAATAACATTAAAGGAGCAACATGTAGCAATTGTGCATGCAAAAATGTGTACAGATTTCTAAATAGTGAGTTGAAGACATAGATTGTATATTAAATTGGTTGAAATCCTTTTTAATATACGATCTATGGTTGAAGCGAGTTGTTTCGTGCCCACCCTTCCTCCCCAGACTCGGCCAAGCTCAGGTAGGCTGCAGAAGCTCAACAGGAGTGCAAGACATGTGCAACATCGTAAATTGACAATAACAAACGAGGGCAAGTCCTCCACTGTAACTAGATCAGGCTGCCTGTCTCATTCCCTGCCAAACTCCATTAACATTTTGCTTAATTTAAGCATCATAAACATCTACAGCGTCTACAAGACTCTTAATGACTCCTTACAACTCATATACAGACACTTAATCATTTGGCGAAACATTCAGCATTAATTTGACCTCTAATTAACATGAAACAGGCAAACAAAAACAGTTATTTCGGCCTGAAATAAAAATTTCACTGCGGCTGTAGCGTATTTCAATTTAGCACGTTTCCTTGATCTCTGATGACATGTCATGGTCATTTTATGATTTATTACAGTTAATATTATTACAGATTATTATTACAGATTTTATTTGTATTTCAGTTAACTAAAATGTTTTTTCACATTTACTTGTAGTTTTCATTGACTATAATAACCTTGAATTGAAGAAGTTCAGTCAGCAGGCTGTTCTTACTGTGGAGTCCAAAGCAACCACAGTTTCTTTTTTCATTTTCTTTTTTTTTTTTTTTTTTTCTTTTTTTTATTACATAAAACGTGCCCTGAGTTTGTCCATTAAAATTTATCAAAATGAGCTCTCAGCAGGTGTAGAATAGCCTGAAGTCTCTCTAATGGACGGACAGGCTAAGACAGCACAATATGACTACTGTACAAAAACATAACATCTCCATCTTTTTAATTACACTCATTTCACAGCTCTTTCAAAGCAGCTAATGCAGCTTAATACATTATATTTAATCACTCAGCTTTTTTAATCAATCATACAGCTCAGTGAAGTTAAATTGATGACCAATTATGATTTGGTGTTGTGTAGCAGCCCAGACACTCAGTAATACTGTCTGCTAGCACTGAGCCCTCCCTCTACCCCCCACCAACTGTGGCTCTCCTCGCTTTGGCCCCTTAATAACCAAAAAAAAAAAAAAAAAAAAAAAAATTGCACCCTTTTCTTCACTCTTGCCATTCATACACTTCCTCATTCTAGTTTCACCTCTCTTTTTCCTATCTCTCCGTCTGCTGCCCTTTCCCGCTCTCGCCTTTATTCCTTTATTTGCGCTCACCTCCCCACCTCTCATCCCATTCTCCCTCCGTACGCCTCCGCCCTCTTCACTCGGCTGCCATGCTGAGCCAAGCCGGCGCTATCTTCTTTTGCATGAAGGCTCACTGATATTTTCTTAAAGTGAAGTAGCCCTACACTGTGCAGATTAGTGAGCCTGGGACGGACTTTGGAGTTGCCAGGGAAAACTAAATCCCTGTGAAGTCCCAAAGGAGCATTGAGTCGAGCATCGCTGCACATGGCATCAGTTTCTCACACACGGCCCTCTCATCTTTTCACAGCAAACAAATTTACCACAAGGCAAAATTAAGGAATGAACCAGTGCTGAAAAATATTATTTTTGATAACTGATCAATTATTTAAGCCATTTATAAGGCATAAAATACCAACAGTTACTGATTCCAGCCTCTCAAATGTGATGATTAGCTGGTTTTTCTCTTTTTTTAGTTATTGTAAATTCAATATCTTTGAGTTTTGGACTTTTGCTCAGGCAAAACAAGCAACTGACCCTTCCTAAGTCCCACCCCTTTTTGCCCTGTGCTCCAATAACAGTTCAGCAAGCATGGTAACCCTCGCTCTCCTTTCCTATTTCCTGTACTTTGGTATGCTATGCACTATGTTGAAAAGAAAACCAAATTTTGAAGATGTAAAAGCTGCAGTGATAGCAATATACATAGCTAGCTAATACAATTGATTAGCTAGCTAGTTAGCTAGTGCTTTGCAAACATCCCAAATATCAGATGTAACTAGCTTGCTAATGATTGATGTAGTTTAGATAGCTAGATAGCTAATGCTTTGCTATTTATGTAGGTTAGCTTGCTAGTTAACTAGCCTCTTGCAAACATTAACTATCAGATGTGACTATCTAGTTAACTTTGGATGTTGATTAGTTAGTTTGTTAGCTAGCCTTTTCCTCTGTAGCAAAAGTCTAGCTAACTAAATTTGGGGGGGGGGATTAACGGTAGTCTGTGTCAAGAGACAAATTCTTTTTTTTGATTCTGTTTAAACTGTGCCATCAATGACAAATATGTTGTTTATCAATTTAAAACATAATTTTACAAGTCAAGAGTCAAGGTTTGTGGTAGTTTATTTTAGATTTTTGTGAAACCGCTCAGTGAACAATATGTCTCCTCTGGCACAATATACGTCATCAACACCAATCTCGCTGCCCCTTGTAACATTATGTTTTGTGAAGTGTTTTATCCAGCTGCTCCCGCTGCTTTTATCAGTTGCGAAAAGAGTAAGACCAGATGTTGTGTGACTACAACCCATTATGAAAACACACAAGCATCGTAGCTTCTGCGGCTAATGTTAGCTTTGGAGGGAGAAAAATCATGACGTTACTTACACGACTTCTGGATGTGTAGTCTGATACTTCACCAGTTGTATGACAAATTGCAACTGCCTTGACTTGAAACATTATTTGTTAAATTGACAAACATCACATGTGTGACTCAGTTCATATTTTTTGCCAAATTAGGTCCCGTGGTGGACCACCAGAAGGAGCGTTACACTCTATTGGAGCACAGAGCAAAAAGGGACAGAACTTAGGAAAAGTCAATTTCATGATGCCAACTTGAGCTCTGAGGAGCGGTAACTGACATCTTGCAAAAACAATCGACTGATTTATTGATAATGGTAACAACTATTAGTTGCCACCCTAGATTAAACTTTCAGGTAGACTTGTTGCTGCAAATGGAGACACAATAACCAGCAGAGCAAAGAGGCTGGTTCATCCAGGTAAAGTCAGTCTACAACACTGGTGGACTCACATGGACAGGTTAAAAAGTCAACATCAATCTCAAAATCTTTTTGAATCCACACATTCTTCTTCCTTGTCAAAACCCAGCACCTACACTTTTGGGAAGAGGTTGAGAAAAGCTTTAAGTATAACTTTGACTCAAAAGAACTTCTGAAACTACAAAGTTTTTGGGGCATTAATTCACTTGGGAAGATAAAATCTGATCTGATGATTCTCTTTATTTTATGTGACAGCCATGAAGCAGGTGATAAGGACATGGAAACAGCCCAAAATTTTGGACATGGGAAAATTAACTTTACAATCAGAGATAATATGTTTAAAAAATGAATAAGATTTATCTCTGACATAGACTTGGTAAAATGTCCTGTTATCTGAATCCATTAATCCAGTCCAAGAACTACCATAGATAGACACTTGTCCCTTATTCCCCACCTCAGTGCCCCTCTGCCTATCCATGCCACCCCACTTCTTTGTTTTTCATTCACCTTTTTTTGTTTGCAATATTTACTTTTGTCTGTTATTTATTAATTCAACAAAGTAGTTTGAAAAAACACTGGTGCCTACATTACCCACAATGCAACTTGACTGCTCACTGTTTGAGCAGAGATTCAAGTGTGTTACAACAGTAGTGTCTGATGTAGCCTGGAGCCTCTAGCAGAGATGACACTTACAGATGTTTCATTTTCAGATATGTAGTCTGCTAACACAGCCAACACTGACTCAAGTGACATCACTTGAGGTAAAAAACAGTACAATAGTATTCTCCAATCAGTTCCTTGTTAAAGGCAAACATTTCTCATTGGAAGCAGAGTGTCAGTTTATCGCTTTTTTTTTAAATGTCCAGTTTGGTCATCGAGCTGTTTCTTCACAATAATGCTAACAATTTAATTAAACCCTCCTATTTAGTATTTATAAGCAGCAACTGTCTACACACACAGGGAACCAAGTGACAAAAAAAGCACCAAGATGGCATCTCACAGCTCTACCTGCAACATTAATAAACTCCACTGGGACTGGGGCGTCCTCAGCCAACAACATGTCTTTCACAGGCAGTAGGGCTCAGTTTGAAAGCTAAAGTGAAGATACTCGTATCACATTCCAGTCTCACTCCCAACCCGTTAGATGCCGACGATTTGTCACCGATGCTCAGCGATTCATACAGACATGTTTGCGGCTGAACCTGATGCACTGGGCTTTACAAGTGACTTCGATTGCTGTATAACCCATAACCCATCACTGGATGCAGCACGTCTGCACCACGGTTTTGAGCTGCCCCCCACATGGTTGCATTTTCCCACCATAAGTGTTTCAGCTGCAAAGCATTTTTACTTGTGCTTTTACCATGGGTAAGTAGGCTACATAATTAAATAGTTTCTTTTTTGTCTGTTTTTATGATTTCAAGTGTGCACAGGGTCTTTTAGTTTGAAAATTGACCGGATTCTCTTTGGTTTTTCTATGTCCATCCTGCCTGCTCGATCTGCTCTGTGCAGCTTGATGCAGCATCCTTCAAAAATAAAGATGCTTGGTGGAAGTGGAATCACAAGTGATGAACAACGGTTCATGTCCGCAACATGTCATGTCGTCATTAAAAGTTATAAGACACATAAAGCTATGAGAGAAAAGTCACATGACGCATGTGAGTCGCATGACTGATGTAACATGATGTATCTAATGTAATGTAGCTATGGTAACCCTAAATATGGTCTTCTAAATCTAACCAAACTGCAACTCTTAAATACCATTAATCACATTACAAACTGCTTTCTGGACGCATTTCATTTCATTTCATTTCATTTTATTTCATTTCATTTATTAGGATCCCCATTAGCTGCAGCCATAGCAACAGCTATTCTTCCTGGGGTCCACATACTGCAGCTGACAGTACCTTCTGCTTCAGTGTCAGACGCTGAGGGGTGGAGACTAATCATCAGTATGTGATGAGTTGGGTTGAGAATGCATTAGCAGAGGTGGCTACGCTGCCACATATCACATGAAACTACAAAACCAAATGAATACAACCAGAAAACCAGCTTCTCCGAAAGGGGGGTAAAGTGGGGATAAATTTTGGCAACAGAAAGGCTGGCATGGCCATTTTTAAAGGGGTCTAAGAGTGTACCATATCATATTTGTTAACAATATATCGCTATCATATTTATTTTGTGATTAAAAAATAATAATTTGTTTCATCAGATAGTTCCAAAAAGGGAAGCAGCTTCAGTAGTTCAGTTTAAAAAGCCAACATTTTCAAACAAAACATTTTTATACCTATGTTATCAGTAGGTATTGTTAGTTTTAGATTTTGAAGGCTTTTAACACATTTTTAAATTGTCCTGAAGTTGTGAATTTTTGTCCGGGACAAGGCTGTTTTCTGGCACAGAGCAAGAAATTAGAAATTTAGAAATTACGAAAATTAAAACCAAACAAAACATTTAATAAATTACATATATTTCACATGTATAATGTCTTTAAAAATACATTTTCACCAAAAAAAAAAGCATAAGAGTGTTGGTATTAATAATTTTTATGTAAGTAAGTTTTTCTTTTTTGTTGTTGTTGTTGGACATGATTTGCCCCAATTCTCAAGAATGGTTGACAAACACATGAACAAATATTTAAACATGTCTTTATATCTGCCTGGAGCTTCATTGCAGTGTTCTGTCTTGTGTTATAAACCAGTTATTAACCATTTATATACCGATTATAAATGTTAAAATAAGTTTTATCCCCAAAATTAATCAAATTTATTAAACTACTGGTGAGAAGAATTAAATGAAGAGTCAGTGAATAAGGACAGAGCTGGTTTTCTTAGATTGTTGCAGGAAATGTAATGAAATATTCTTTGAAATCTTAATGAGCTATGAAAGAAATATGAACTCAGCAATCATAATCGTCAGTCATAGTCATCAAATGATAAGTGACATACCCAAGAAGACACAGTATGCAGGATGCATGACAGCACATGAACACACACACGCACACACACTCATGAACCAGGGGAGAGCTTAGTGGAGTGAATATAGCCAGTTGTGCCAGCCAGCAGTACTTTAGGAATGATTATGTTATCTATTTCGACAGATCTCCGGGGGGAAATATTTGAAGCCATAAAACTGCCAGTTCTCTGTTCTCCCCGCCTCTGTGTGTTTGTGTGTGTGTGTGTGTCTGGGCGAGTTGGGTGACATTGCTGAGCGCAATGAGCCGATGGCATCTGAAAGCTATTAGCATGGGGAGAATACATTCCGGAACTGGCCGGCCAATACAAACACTCGGCTCGCCATAATGAGGCGTGACTAGACTGCTCCGTTACCATGGAGACCTTCACCAAGCCAGTGTCGCTCTCCCACTTTCTCCCTCTCTCTTCCTCTTATTTCTCACTTTTAAACACCCATTTGGGTGAATCTCATTTGCAGGCTGCATTAAAGACTGTGCTTAAGTGGTAAAATGTCAATGAAGGACTGTTGTATTTTTATCCATTTTTGATGAGGTTTTGAAGGCTGATTCCTATACTGATGATGATATTTTATATTGTTAACCAATGTCTTTATCTTTGTTCAGTTTAAAGGTCCGGTATGTAAGAATTACGATGATGTATTGGAAGCAATTAATATATTATTCCTAAGTATGTTTTCATTAGTGTATAATCACCTGAAAATAAGAATCATTTCATTGTTTTTTAGCTTAAAATGAGCCCTTTAAATCTGCAGAGGGCACAGGTCACAATAGCTATGACCCACCCTACTCTGCCTCTGATTGGCTTACCCTGATGTTCTTTCCCTGGCCCTACCCAGTCACACTCCACGTGCCAAACCCTACCCATAACCTACCCAACCCAAACAACCAAAGTCAAACAGAACTACCCAATCAGGGCCAGAGTAGGGCAGGTCATGACTTCATACACTTCTTCTTACACTGACACGTTTTCATCTGGATGAGCTTAATGAGTGGATGTGCTCTTTTCCATTTCTTATTGACAGATTAGCACTGACAAATTGCAAACTGTCTTGACAGGGAAGTCCAAAACACGGCTGTATGGATGTATCCAAGATGGCGTCCTTTCATTTGTTTGAAAATTTCTCACCCAGTGCATAATTCAAAAATGTTCTCTCACTTCCTGGTTTGCATCTGCATGTGCATTAGTACTTCTCTCCCTGGTCCTGCCCACTCAGTCGCACAGCAAGAGCGACTCGTTGCAGCGTAGCTGCCTCTGCTAATACATCAATACATCAAAATAAAATAAAATAAAATGAAGGACTTGGAAGCAGTTTCTATGGGATGTCGATGTTTTTAGCTTGCCTGTTTGTACAAATTACTCCCAGAAACTCTCGTTTTGACTTATAGATAGTTTTCTTTATGCAAATTTTAGTGCTTGTGAATTGTATTTTGTCTCCCTGTGTGTCTTTGTCTGCAACTTTGTGTTTTTGCTGCTGACCGTCTTGGCCAGGTCTCCCTTGAAAAAGAGATTCTTAATCTCAACGGGACTAACCTGGCTAAATAAAGGTTAAAAAAAAAAAAAAAATCAATGGTCCAAAATAGAAGAAGCTATCTTGCTAGCTGTGTCACACTGTCCACAGCCAACCTTCCTCTGCCAGAATGTAACCTGCTCCACAGTTATGAGACACGGATGCAACAAACACAGCTCTCAAATAAACAATGTTAAATTATTATCCACAGTGTTTCCCCCATATGCTTTTAGTGGCAGCTGTCTGCTGCTGCTGAAATATGACCACCACTGCTGGAACAAGATGAGAGAGGAGAGGAGAGGGTTCAGTCTAATCTCTTTAGAAACTAACGTTGTGTTATTATCCAGGTTACTTAACACCCCTATGAGTAAAGCATACGGGAGAGGAGAGAGCCAAAAGTGGACTTGTACCTGTTTGTGGCAGGACACCTGCACGGTGAAAATCATGATGCAAAGGTGAAACAGCAAAGTTTTTAAAGTCCTCATTTAGATTAAAATTGTTTTATTGTACAACAACTACTACAACTCTATAATAAAAACACACAGTGAACTATTTAACCATTCACCGCCGCTGCTACAACTCCATCCTAGCGGAAACACCGATCCTCTTTGTGACTGAGCTCTTGTAGTTGGCTAGTACTGCAATGATGCACAGATGAATTTCTTTGTCACTTTCTGGTCTGACCTTGGCCTTACTTGTTATGGTATGATCGGTAGCGAATGTTAGCTAATGGTAGAAGACCTGTGATAATATAATGGACACTTGACTACCTGTGTCACTTACTCTAGCATTTTACAGTTTACATTTTCCATTGTCACTTTGTGGCTACAGTTGTCACTCTTCAGCAAAAGTTAAAAGGCTTGTAGGTTGGACGAGGTATGAGGTCCTGCATGGAGTTCTGGTGTTGGAAGCTAAACAATGTGCTGCTGTGGAAGGGGTCAGTGCAAAACATATTTTAGCCACCTAAAGAAAAATTAATACCAGCTTAAGTGAACACTATATTTTTGAATATTTTAACTGCTATACCTTGCTGTCAAACTGCCTTTTCCAATGAGAAAACTGCTGTTATATAAGCCAGACATCACTCTCCAAACCAACCAAACTTCATCTGTGAAATCAGTAATTTTACCTCGCAGAACACGGGAGTTGTTGGTCTACTGCTGCCTCGATCTGATCTGTTTGTTTGTGTGATTGTGTGACTTCTGTGTTTTAAAAGGTTAGTTCAGATTCACAGAAATCACAAAATAACACAAACAAGCTAACAGATTGAGGCAGCGGTAGACCAGCAACTCTTGTGTTCTGTGAGATAAAATGACTGTTTTTGCCAAAGGAGTCTGGTTGAGTGAGAGACAGCGATATTTGGCTTTTATACCAGTGGTGTCTTGTCAGACTGCAAAGCAAAGTGATGAAAATATTATAAACATAGCATACATTTATCCTAATATTGTTGTTTTTTTTTGGTGGCTAAAATATGTTTTGATGTTGACCCTGTCCACAGCAGTGCATTGCTGACCTTCTGTGCTCTGGTTCTCCAAACTGGGGGTGTGCTGACCTCCATCTACTGTACTGTAGATAATACAGTGACTGTGGATAAGTAACTGATTTTAATTGGACATGTTTGACAGCTGATAACCCAGTCTGGTCCTGTTGTAGTAGAATTTGGCTGCATCCTAAACAGGTGAGACAGCCCCATTTCCTCCACAGTTTTTACTTGACTCTTCTTCATCTTCTTCTTGCCCTCTAGCGAGACCTCTTTCAGGTTCACCTGTCTGGACTCAGACAACCTGGGCCAGGCCAGGCCAGGCCAGTGAAGGATTTACTCCGTCAGGTACATTCCACCCTCTTGGCCAATCTTGTGTTTATTTCCAAGGAGGGCTCTCTTTCCCAGGTCTCTCTTGGCCTCAGAGCGAAGGCTCTTGGCTGAGGTCCACGCTGCACAAAGGGCCCGGGCATTCCAGCTGTCTGCCTTTAATCCAGTGTGTCAGCTCGTGTTAATGTTGCAGCGTGAAATCTGAGGGCGCAAAGCGGCGTGGAATATCTACAAGAAAAAAACCCACCCTAAGAATTCCTCTGGAAAAGGCCACCGAGCACCGAGCCGGCTGACCAGCAGTCTGCTGGTGGTAGAATTAATGGGTGGTGGATATAGCAGGTTGAGGCTGATTGTGTGTATACATATGTGTGAGTGTGTGTAATGTATGGAGGTCCTGCCTTTGATGGGTACACATCGCTAAAGGATGCAAGTTCCCGCTTGGCAGCTTCTTTTAAAGTGTTCAAAAAGCACATTTGCATTAATATCATGGTAAAAAAAAACAACCTTAAAAGTAATTGTTCTATTTTTATTTTGTTTTTTAAAAAGCCAGAACCACAGGTCCACACTTTTGGTACAACAGGAATGTGAGTATATGAGTGTATGTGTGCATGTGTGTCCGCAGGTCTCCGAGCTCGCCAGGCAGGTGGTAGGAAGGTAACTTTGGGAGGTATTTCTAAATGGAGCCACCCAACACCCACGGAGGATGCTGGCCTAATCAAAAGGAAAAGCGCGCTCACGGACTAATGTGAGACTAAATCAGCATTTCCGCTCCTCCTCAGGACCCCTGCGGTCCGCTCTGACACACAATAGAGGAATGACACGCTTCTGTGGACAGTTAATTATCTTAGACACACACCCACACTGACACCCACTTCAGCACACGTGCATGGACCACAGACACAAACGCAGATGAACATATAGCAGCACGCACACACATCGAAGTTTGCGCGCGCGCACGCACACATAATCGTTCCACACCCTGTCTGTCTCGCCTCACTCACTTCCACACAAATCCGGCTTTATTCACCCAAACTCATTGTCTGTGATATTTGCTGCAAGCGACGTCTATTCAGCCACAGCAGAACCCTCCGTTCTACAGATACTGTAACTCACACTTGACTGTGGGTGTGTTTGTGGGTGTGCACGCATCTAAATACACACTGGCTGTCTTCTTTCTACGGAAATGAAATGAATGCAAACTGAATTCCCGTTTAAAGGACAAAAGAGAGACTTGTGAAGTTTCCTACAGGTGATCCTCCCACATGAAGGTGCCACCCAGGACGTCCTGACGCTCTGCCAACCTGTGCTCGGCCCCGCCATGAGAGCTTAAGGCAGATTTGGATTTTATCACTTCATAAAGCAGCCTTGACTGATCTGCTGCTGTATGAGCGGAGCTTCTTCACCGCATTGTTTCTGTGTATTCAGGGATTCAAGCACATTAGAGGTTGAAACTTTTATAGTTTGCCAATTCAGCTTAAATCTAATTATTGCTACTATTGCTCTTGTTTGTCCTGTGGCGTTGTCATTTCTTCAGCTATTATTAGATGTTTTAGTTTGGGATTATTTCAAGTAGGGTTGTAAGAGGTACTTATCCATAGCCAGTGTATTACCTGCAGTAGATGGCGGTTGACATGCCGCCAGTTTGGAGAAGTACTGTTGTAGGAAGCTAAGCAATGTGCTGCTGTGGACGGGGTTGGCAGCAAAATATATTTTAGTCAGCTAAAAAAAAAAGAAAAGAAAATCATATTTAAAAAGTCTATACTATAATTGGATTATTTTTTGCCACTTTACCTTGTTGTCAAACAGCCTTTTCAGGCAGGAAACTGCTGCAATATAACCTAAATATCGCCCAACCAGACTCCTTTTGCAAAAACAATCTTTTTGCCTCGCAGAACACAGGGGTTGTTGGCCTAACTCTGCTTCTAATTTGCCACTGGTGTGCGTAAAATGTTTCCTGTTGGTAAATAAAACATGATAAAGTCCCTCTAGAGTGCCATTTCAGTGTACATATCATAATCAGCATTGCCCTTTTTTGCCGCCCCTGCCGTTCAGATAGCCTGAGTACGCCCTCTTCGTGTTTCTTTAAAAAACATGAATTTGTATTCCTTAATAAATTATTTCAAAATAGATTATGTATCAAATTATTATTACTTTATCTCAGGTTAGTTAATGATGTTCCAGAGAAAATGACGTGTGCCGATTGTGTCTGTAAATGGTAGTGACTCAGAAAAGAGCCTCAGTGATAGTGGAACTAAGGTTTTTACTGTGAGAAACAAAAGAAAAACCTGCTTTTTGAATGGAGCTTGATTTAACGGTCTGTCCACTTGAAAGACCACCTGGAGGAGAGGGTATTTTAATGTGAATAATTCACATAAATTGAGCTGATCTCCCTTTTAATAATGAACCTTGTAAAGAGCATCAAGTAACATTTGAAGCGGGGGTAAAAAACCTGTTTTCTTCTTCTCTTGGCGTGTGGTAAAAGGTCGTGTAATAAACTCAAACTTATCTGGGGCCTTGTAAAACTCCAAAGTCACACACTAACACAAATAAACCAACAGATCAAGGCAGCAGAGGACCAGCAACTCCTGTTACTTACTGACTTCAACAATGAAGTCTAGTCAGTTTGGAGAGAATGATATTTGGCGGGTCTGACAGCAAGGCAATGGGGATGTTACTCCTAATAGAAATTGAGTCATTGCCAGTTTCTTTTAAACAACAATCCAGGCTTGACACATGTATTTCAGAATAATCAATTTGATGAAGGTTTTCTGTCACTTTGATTGTTTAACATTTTCTCTCAAATACATTTCCATTTTTGAATTGGACTGATAACTTTTTATATTCCAGAGGCAGATTGGGAAGAAGTCCAGAAAAGAGGTTCAAACAAATTCTGTTTCTATTAAAATATATATGCAAAAGCACACATATCTCCAGGGTTTAGATCTACTGCCAGTATTGTTAAGGAAATATGAACATGGCTAAAAGGACGAGTATTACCAGAATTTAACCTTCATTTCTTTTATTAGTCGACAGGTCTACATCTAAGGAGAATTACATTTTTATTGTATTTACAATTCAGTTTTGTTTTGCCAAATGGCTGATTAAAAAGAAATAATGATAAGAGCACAGTGAGAATTTAGTGCAGCTCTTATTGATTAAAGGGAAGCTCAGCTGTTAGAGCAGGCTGGCTATTAATTCTAGGTTTACTGGCTCGATCAGCAATGACAAGGCAATTCAAAGGGCTTTACATGAGACATAAAAAGGCACAAATATAGACCCATTTACAGCCAATGTTGCTGAATAGCTGCACATGCATTTCAGCAACAGAAGTAATGGTCTCCCCCAGTCATCCAGACGAGTTATCAAGCTGCAAATGTTGAATTAAATGCTTTACCAGCACCAAAATCACCATAATGTCTGGTTGTTGTGTATATGATATGTCTGAATCGATATTCCACCGGTCGGCCTAAGTTGTACAGAATTCCAACATGATCACGAATGTTTCAGAGCAATCGGCGGCGTCTACGGCTGCAAGCTACTAAATGTGTTGACTGGACTGAGGACGTGATCAAAACTGCTCGTGTTTGCAGCGCTCATTGACAAGCTGTTGTGGTCCGCCATACTTACGTTACCAAACTGCACACACACCTTGCTTATTGTTTACAAACTGTAAAAAGGTCTATAGATGAAACGCAATGTAATATAAAGAAATGATTGGGTAGAATATACAAGGAAAAGATGGACAACAGATATAATACTGGAACAATTAAAAGGGAGTTGAGAAAACTCTCATGGCCACTGTACACATTATAAATAAACCCTTATTATTTAGGCTGACATCACTGTCTTGGGGCAGTTGTGGCTCGGGGTCTTCGATCACAGGGCTGCCGGTTCGATCCCCAGCTCCTCCCATCCAAACTGTGTGACACGCCTCCTGAGGAGAGAGAGTTGAGGGGAGACGTGAAGGGAGAATGGAAACTGATCCCGTGTGAGGTGAAAGGGATATGTGTACGCTAGTGCCCTGCACTGGCTCTCAATTAGGGGTCTATGGCACTCTGCAGGGGGTCTGTGAAAAGTTTTCAGATTCATTCATTTATTATTTTTTTTTAATATCATAATAATTTATTCTAACAAAAGATTTCATAGTTCAACAAATAATATTTTAATTTTTAAATCTAAAATAGTTCATAGATTACATTCTTATCTAACAATCTATAATCAAATAAATATCAAGTCAAGACAGTTTTATTTATATGGCTCCGAATCATAACAGAAGATATCCCACTACACCTTCCATATAGAACTAGTCTACTCTTAATATTATTATTTACAAAGACACAATTCCCACCATGAGCAAGCACTTGGTGTCAGTGGTGAGGAAAAACACACACAAAACACACACACACAACACACACATATTTATAATACACACAAAGGGACTCTTATCAAACATGTGAAGGGGCTGACTGGACCATTTATACTCAAATTACAGTAACTTCCTGTTTCATTTCAAGACATCAACAATAGCCAAATCTTTTAATAACTCTTGATCATAAAGTAGTCTAGATGGCACACACCAATTTTGAAGTCAATCTAATCAATCCCCTGGGAGGAGTTTGTTAAAATACAACACATGGAAAGCACCAAAATTGACCACAAAATTCAAAAATGGCCAACTTCCTGTTGGGTTTAGGCTGTGGCACCAAGAGGCCTTATTGTACGCCTGGATACATGTGCCTACTGGTTTTTATACATGTTAATGAAACGTACCACTGAGGCTGCTTCATTGAAAGGGGGTGATGGAGCCATTTTGCAACACAAACTAAATATTGTCCTGTAGATGTATTTAGGCCGGGTATCTTATCAAACATGTTATGTTTGGGGCAGACCCCCGATAACATTTTGAAAAGCTTCAAAAGTAAGAGAGGTTATCCTTTATTTGTCAGCTCTAACTTTAACACACATAAATATTTTGTACAGTTAATGAAGTAATTAATTCTTGAATGTACCTGTGAGTCCATAAAAAGTCTCTTTCATGGAGCAGCTGTCTCTGTGGCTGAGAAAGAAAAAAAAACTGTTGTGGAGGCAGCAGTGAACATATATAGTGACCAAGTCAAACCAAATAATACACAAGGGTAAAACAAGATGGACGCCAACTACAACTAATATAAGGTAAAAACTAACTAAAGCCTGATCCCCCCTCTGACTTGGCGGCACATGGTTCGGTCTGATGAGCTGGCTTTCAGATTTAAGAGGCCCCACCCCTCAGAAACACCTTTTGCTCAACCAGGAAGTGAACCGCCCCCAACAACCACAGTAAGATGAAATGAACCTGTGTAGGTGAGTGTGGCTGTTAGCATGGCTGTTAGCATGTGTGGCTCTTAGCATGTAGGCTGTTAGCATGGCTGTTAGCACGACTGTTAGCATGTGTGGCTGTGGTCATCAAACATTTAGCACTCTTTTTAAAGACAACACTTGTACAGAGCAGCAAAATGTTCTTTGCATCTCGATCCATGTACAGAAATGTACGAGAAATGGTCAAACTACTGGTGTTAAAATGTTTCAAGGGACATTCATCCCCAAGTCCAATTGTTTTGTTCTCTCATCTGTTTATCCATCTAGACAGTTTTGGTGAGTTGCAGAGTTTTGAAAATGTCTGTCTTCTCTCGAATATAATGGAACTAAATGGCACTCGATGTTTAACAGCAATGTCTCTTTCTCCAGTTTCATGTGGGAACTGTTTTCTTTTTGGAGTTGTATCTACAGGGTGGTTTTGGGAGGGTTACTTTAAAAATGCATTCCATGTTACTAATTACATGTTAAAAAAGTGTCAGTCAGTCAGTAATGTAACCCAAGTCTCACAATATTTAAGTAATGCAATTTGCCAAAATTGACCACTAAATTCAAAATGACCGACTCCCTGTTGGGTTTAGGCTGTGGATCACCACAGACTTTTTGTGTGTCTGGGCATGATATGTTCTGATTTGCGTGCATGTCAGTGGAGCGGGGATTGCTGTTTCGTGGGCGTGGCCAAGCCATTTGACCACATCCGCCGCCAAACATTATAGCAGACAAAATCTTTCACCACGACTAACATGTGTGCCAGGTTTCATGTGCCATCGAGCACATTTAGCCCCTCAAATATGCAACTGAAGAGGACGAAAAAGAAGAAGAATCGGAGCAAATCCAATAGGGTCCCTGCGCCATTCGGTGCTCGGGCCCTAATAAGGTGAGAGGGACCTGGCTGCAAACCTCCAACCTCCACGGCTGACAAGGAAACAAGTGACCTCCACAGCGGAAAATGTTCTTATTTTTGTTTTTTCCCGTGTGAAGGCTGCATTCTGCGAAATCACTATTTCATTCTTAAAATTATCACAAGGATTTAAAAAAGTATACACAAAGTTTATTCATGAAATATTTTAAGTCTATTGACTCTAAAGGCTTCATAAATAATTTACATTAAGGATATGAAGTTAATTCAATAAGTCTTTAAAATGTCACCTATTCTTTAAAATGCTGTA
This sequence comes from Lutjanus argentimaculatus, assembly GCA_034769285.1. Lineage (NCBI taxonomy): Eukaryota > Metazoa > Chordata > Actinopteri > Lutjaniformes > Lutjanidae > Lutjanus > Lutjanus argentimaculatus. The sequence continues at coordinate 304,604 of JAWZSL010000001.1, forward strand.
ATATTTACATAAAATGTATTCATTAAACATGAAGAATACACCAATAAAAGTAAAAAATAAAAACAGACAACATGATGGACCTCCGCAAGAGAGCACCTCCTCAGTTAACGGTCACTGTGAGGTCGAGTGTAGAGAGGCAAATGGACAGCGCCTGTCAGCGTCCTGTCTGCCTGTTACACAAACGGCTAAGCTAACGTTAGCACTGGATTTAGTTTAGCTCACAAACTGTGATTCACAAATCCCGTAGCCCAGTCTGAAGCTTGACGTTTCGCCATGCACTGCTTTAACTAGTCAGATCGTGGTGTGTTTTTAATGGACTGTTACAGAACACAGAGTTAATAATAGACTCGCAAGATCATTCATGGATCTGGGGTTACCTTCAAGACTCGATCATCAGTCTCTCTGTCCTCTGTTTGTCTCGTTTCATTTCCATTCAGTGAATTGTAGTGATGTGTCTTAATGATGGAAGTGGGACGGGGCGAAGGTGCAATTTAAAATATTGTGTGAAGCATTTAGCCTTTTAAAATAGATAATGAATACATTTTGTGGATATATGCTTTTTTTAAATTCCTGTGCAAACTGCAAATTTTAAGAACCAAACCGTGAAAACTCATAATTCACATGAGAAAAAACACGACAAGAAGAACATTTTCAGCTGTGGAGGTGACGTGTTTCCTGTCAACCGTGGAGGTTGGAGGTCTGCAGCCAGGTACTCTTGAATGAGGTCCTCGCACTGGTCGGTGTTCGGGCCTTTAAAATAAGGACTGAAAAGAGCAGCAGCAGGTGCAGCAATCACTCGCATTTTCCTCAGGAAGTACAAATATTCTAGTTCTTGCTGATGCTCTTCATCATCAGTCATAAAACATTAGTGTGTTTATGAGTGTACTCATAAAGCATTATAAGTGAATTATAATTCACTATGGCTGCCCCATAATGTTTTTTATTCTTTTTAATCTTTTATGTTTCTCTATTTATTTCTATTGACTTTATGCAATGTTGTCTTTTTACCCTCCTGTTCTTTTGTTTCTATGTATTTAAAAAAATAAAAATAGTTTTATTGCTCATATTGTGCATTATTATTATTATTATTATTATTATTATGCAATAAAGATGAGGTCCTCATAGAAAGTGAAATGAGAATAAAACAAATGAAATGCAGCAAAGGTGACTAACAGGTTGTGATTGTACGTCTGATCATATGACACACATATCATATATGACACTTTAACCCCACAGCATCGACACGTTTCCGTCTCTCTTCACTCGCGTCCAGGCTGCAGTAGGAACACTGATGTGAGGACGGATCAGTGGGGGGATGGGCGATGTGTGAGACTTGCAGGTGTTGCAGAGAGTCTGACAGAGCTCCGGCTAATTAGATGCTTTATTTACAGATATGGAGCAAGCAGATTATGCACCACCGTCTGTTTTCTGATGACACCACAGTTTGCGAAGGCCAGGACGTTTTTCTTTCCTCTTCTCCGGGAGCCACGGGGTGAGGTTCTCATTATCACATCAGTGTCATCTTTCTCTGTTATCATCCAAAAGCCAGATCACACCCCTCAGACACACACACACACACACACACACACACACACACACACACGCACACACACACACACACATACAGAGTCCTCATATCTCCATTCGTTCGTCACTTGTTGTATGCATGCTACAGAGCAGGTGTCTTGCACTGTGTAACGCACACTACCTTACTGTCATCATTTTAACCCGACTTGCTCAACAGGTTGAGTGGCTGGTCGTGCAGCAGAGCTCAAGTGGCCCGTGCAGAGCAGCTCGGAGTGGGTTCATTTCACCAAATGCTTTATTTGAAATGTAACCGTGGCCCCATTCCAGAGCCCTGAATCACCCGCCCACTTTTTAAATTCGCTCCGGCGATTCGGAGGTCTGGTGTCACCCTCATCGGCAGCTCGTCCCAGATTGGAGAAGTGAGAGAGCCAATCAGAGCGTTTGTAGGTGGGACTGAGGTCTGTGATGTTATCAGGCTGTGTCAGGCAGAACTAGATGATTCTGAACACTTCAAACACACTGCAGATACACACTGTAAGAGTCATTTTCTTTCTTTTCTATTTCAAATTAACTTGTTTCATGAATTTTTAAAAATAAAATATTCTGATTGATTCAATGCATCAGTCTGCAGTGAGGACGCTCGTTTTATTACTGTTACTCAACTGCAATACTCAGTGCAATAATTCACTAATTCAGCTGTATACTACATAGAGCAGTATTATTTATTTACACTGTTATGTATTGCAGTCTGATGCACATTAGTGTACATAATTATTGACATTTGTTATGTTATATTTCTTCCATTTTTCCATGATATATAGCATTCTATATGTATATACACACTGTAAAAATCAAAAAGGTTGAGAAAACTCAAAATTTCAAGGCAACGGACGGACAGCAATAGATTTTTGAGTTTTGAGCCCAACTCAAATTCTTAAAAAAGTTTTACCAACTACTGATCTTTTGTTGAGATAATTTACTTTTCTTCCTCAGATAATCTTAAAGCTTTGAATTTTAGAAATTCAAAACATTGTATTTAAAAAATATATTGAGTAAATTCATTGAAGTGAAAGTAAATGTTAAAATTTTAATTAAAAATTTTATATTTTCAATTAAAACTATTCAATTCTTTAGGACCTTAAAAAAGATAAATCTGGTTCACAGCTCATTGTGACCAGTTTTTGATTTTTTTTTTCTTTTTTAGTTTCTTAAACTCAAACACTGAAGTTTATCGAAAGAAGAAAATTAAATTATCTCAACTAAAGATTATAGGTCAGCAAAACCTTTTAAAGTTTATTTCAAAACTTATGAGTTTGAGTTGGGTTCAGAACTCAGAAATCTATTGCAGTGCGTTGTCTTGATATCTAAGTTGTTTCAACCATATCTTTTTTTACGGTGCACATATTAGCTGCTACAGATTAGAGAACAAGGCACCAGTCTTTTCTTGTTACATACTTAAATACTGATTTTTATATTTTCTGCTCTTGAATAGGAGCGTTGACCAACCCTGAAATCTGATTGGCCACCCCAAGTGCCACCCCATTATCCTTGAATATGATTGGTTATCTGGCCAGTGAGAGGCGGGACCTTAGTTTGAACCAACAGTTTTAAATCTGCAATGTTTTCTTTTGTATGTAGCCTACTTATTATTGTTATGCTGTAAAACACTTTAAGAAGCCTAAATCCTCCTGTAATCCTGAATCACTGTCTCCTCACAGCAAAGAGATTTGGGGGTCATAACTTTTGGCAGGTGGGATAGATGGATGGATGGATGGATCCAGATGTAACTGGCCACTTTCTAAAATGGTCAGTATGTCTATTGTTGTGGTCAAAGACACCCCAAAAGTTGTTTTTGATGAAACTGATCTAGACAGCATCAGTAAACCCTTTAGTTAAAAGTTCCAAAACCTTTATGAATAATGCCTTGTTAGAAATTAGCAGAGGTGTGGACTCGACTCAGACTCAAGTCACAAATTTGACGACTTTAGACCCGACTTGACAAAATAAAAAAAAAACCAAAAACACTTGCATCTCGACTTTGACTTCATTTACACTTGAGCCTTTTGACCTGAAAATACTTGATACCTTCTGATAAACCCAAATAAACCCCTGTTAAAGAAAAAGTGTGCCACCAATCAATTAATTTCCTGAATGAAATAATGTCAACACTATTAATTACCAGCAGATCGACACTTAATGCCCCATCCATTTTGTTTGAATCAGTCCGACAGGATCCAATCAAGTTGCAGGTGAGCACCATGAAGAGCTAACGTTACATTACTGAAATCCAGTTTGAAAAAAAAAATGATACCAAAGACAATTTTGTTTGCAGACAAAAGCGATGCGTAGGTCAATAAAAAATGAATTGAAGTGTGCAAAAGGTGCAGGTCAAAATTTGCCGACGCAACAACTTCCAACTTCGTTCAATTTGTGAGGTTACACAATAATGGTAAGTTGAGGCTCTGCTGTTAAAATGGCATTATGATACAATACCATATGTTACTATACAATGCAGTATGATTGTTTAGAACTTGAAACTTAAAGTGTAGGACTTTGACTTTAAGACTTTGGACTTAGTCTTGACTCTGGACTTGCCTGTCTTGACTTGACACTAGAGTGAAAAGACTTAAGACTTGTGTCTTGCAAAATAATGTCTTGGTCCCACCTCTGAAATTGGTGCTGTTATTCCTGTTTGTCAAACTGACTCATTGTGAAGGTTTAGAGACTGAAGGCTTCATCATACTAAAACATTTTATACTTGCGTTGGACCTGATTGTGCGGTCTTTTTCTTTTCCCAAAGACAGTGGTTATGGTTATTTAAAAGGCAAACATCTGCTTCACACTGCCTCTTGTACTGGCAACACACGGGATGTAGATAGTGAGGTTCACCCTAAACAATTCTCTAGAGGAAAGGAAAAGTTCTAAATAAGACCTTGTCTTTGTCTAGCCAGTGTTTCCTCAACAGAAATGAGCCGATGAGCTCCTGAAAAGTAGCCTTTGTCTTGTCTCGTCCCCTAACTAATTTGACCACTGATATTAAAGTTGTCTTAAATAATCTCGAGATAACAGTGAGATCTCAAAAAAAAAAAAAAAAAAAAAAAAAAAATGGATGTCCTAAATTATCTTAAATTTGTCTGTGGTCAAATTAAAGTCTTGCTTCTCCATACGGTTGTCAAGGAAAAACCTCTGAGACACTGATGTGATGAAAAGGTCTGTGATATAACAAGGTAGGGATATGTATTGCATATGAGAGGCTGGATATATCATTGACTGGTGACATATGATAGAGGAAGAGGAAACACAACAAACTGTAAACAAGAGGGCAATGTCAGCCTGAATGATGGAGTGGTAACGAAAGGGCCATTCATGCCTGATTATCGGGCTAATTCTACCAATTAGGTTTGTCATGGCAAAGTGCCAGAGTCTCCAAGGAATCGGTAACCATGACAGCAGAAGGCTTCCTCATGCTTTCAGGGCTTTTGTTTAAAGGTCCTTTTTTAACTGTATTACACTCATTTTTAGTTTAGTTTTACTCTTCAGTTATGCTGGGAAAATATATTTTAAAAGATCAAACTCTTGGTTTTTAACCCTTATAACAGACTGACCGAGCAGAGGAAAAAAATTTTCACACAATCATCTTTTCTTTGTCTTATGAGAAATAAATGAGATTCTTATTTGGAGCTCACTGACGTCTCATCTGGTCCTCCTGAACCCCCCTTTAGTAGAAAAAAAGGAGTAAGAGAAAAGAAAAGCAGGAGATGTTTTTGCTGAGCTCAGAGGTGTCTCAGAGGTTTCTGCTTGATGATCATATGGAGCAACAAGACTTTAATTTGGCCACGGAGACAAATTTAAGATCTCATTCAAGACCACAGAGTTTTCTTTTAGATCTCACTGTTATCTCAATAGCTGATTAATTAAGACAAATTAAAGATCAGTGCAGTGAGAAAAAAAAAAACATTTTAAGCTCTTCAGTTGGGCTCAAATTAGTCTCAGGCTGAGATGAGACAAAGACTGTTTCTCAGGAGCCAAATTTAAGAAGCATGAGAAAATGGTCAAAGTTTCATACTGGTCTTAAATTATGTCTAGGAGACATAGGTTTTTTGCTATGACTGATTTTCTTTGACGGAGTTGACAGTGTGCCCAGACTTGTTTTTTACTGGGTGGCCCAAGTGGGTTTCTGACTTATTGTTTTATTTATGTTATCATTTCCTGATTTTTTATATAATCTTAAAAAGGTACTAATTTCATGCACATTATTCAGTTATTAAAGAAAAAGAGAGTTCTATCACCGACTCTGTAAAATAGAACGTCTGGCCGAGTTGACAAACTGTAACATTTTTTCATTTCACAGCATAGTCGTAGAGATTAGCCATTTTATTTTTAAAAGTTGCTCCGAGTTCTCTTAATACCTATTAAAAATAAATACTTTTAATGATTGTAATAATTTTAAGAATTAGCTTTGATTTTGAAGACTCATAGCAACAGTATTTAATGAATTTGTTGAAAAATAGGAAGTTTAGCAGTGCTTGAGCAGTATTCCTAATTTATTTAAATCAGAAAGTGAGACAGGGCTTCTCAGGGTTATAGCTAACCCTTTTTATGCCTGATTAAATCGTGTTTTTGTTAAAAAAACAAAAAAAAAAAAAAAAAAAACACTTTTATGAAAAATATATTTTGGAACAAAGATGATTATAATAGCAGACTTTTAACACATGAATTCTTGTCTGTGACAAAAGGAGAAACAATAATTTAGAATCCAAAATAATGATCTAGTTTTTCAAAATGTTGAGTTAGTATCTTGAAAAAAAAAAAGACTTAAAATAATGAGAAACTTTTTCAAAATGACTGACTTAAAGGTGATTATTTTGAGATGCTAAGTCATTTTCAGAAATTTTGTCATTACTTTAAGATATTAACTAACTAGTGAACTAACACATCACTGCCATAGTATCTAATAACGTTACTTAACATTATTTTGTATGTGGTTCAAATTCTTTGAGCTGTCAGGGACTGTATGCACTCAAAGCAAAACTCTGTTTCTATTTTCGTAAAAGAATAGACAACTATTCTAGTGGTGACTAGATTTTAAGTATTTTTACATTCAAATTTAGAGAAATATTTTCATTTTCTAACAGACACCTCTAACCTCAAAGCAATTATGCTTCAGGCACTCAAACAGCCAGCAGCAGTTCTAAGATATTTCATATACATAAATCTTTAAAGAATAATTTTTCACCGAAAAATTGGAATTAGAGTGTTAATAGTCATGATTTTTAAAGATTTTTTGGCAGGACATGATTTGTCCCACTTCCCAAGACTGGGCGATCATTTCCTTTCCTTGACATGTTGAGTGTTCAGGTGTCTGTCAGAACAAATATGATATTTGCACCTACAGCGCCGTATGTAACAAGATCTGATCTTTTCGAGGATGTCTAAACAGAAATCTCTTTTCCAAAGAGAAAAGCAACGAGAATATGACCTCAGTCTCGAGGCCGAAGTGAAAGAAGAAGTCATCATTCTCAAAATAAAACATCATATTTTCTGTCATGTTCCTTGTTGCCCCGTGATGCAGTTTGAAGTGCAGCTCAACTGAGTTTCTCTCAAGTTCATTCTGCCCTCCACCTCTTTGTGTCCCGGAGGTTGAGAGAAGGATCTCGAATGCCCAAGTCTGTTCTTAGACCCTCTGCTATCTGGGCCTCTCATCTACACCCTAGATGCCGACTCCAGTGCAAGCCAACCTGCTCTAAACAAAAAAAAAAAAAAAAAAAAAGGAGGAGGAGAGGAGGTAGAGGGAATGGGAGGGAGAGAAAGAGAGCCAGACAGGACAAAGCTGGGAGTGGGGAGAAACTGAACACAGTGTCTGTTGTGTGTATGAAGGGAGGACTTGGCACAAACACTGGCCGGTCTGTAAGAGTATCCTGTGCTGCTCCCTGCTCCATGCCTGCCTCCTCAATACTGTCTTTGTCCTCCCACTGTGCACAGTGACACTGAGAATCCACACAGAGCAACACCTGGCCCCTGCAACGCTCTGTGTCTCTTCTGCTTTAACACAGGAGGAGGCAGGACAGGACAGGACAATGTAGGACAACACTAGATAAGACCGGATAGGACGGAGCACCAAATACAGAAGACTGTCCTCAACAGAAACGGCTCCGATTGTTACTTCAGACACCTATGTTCACTTTTTACTGGCAAGCGACCCCTTGTGGCCGTGCAAATGATGACTGCTGTCTGTCAAAAGCAAAGGTGGAAGTTATCAGGCATTGTTAACTTGGCATTGGCCCAATTACCCTCTGCAGAAAAAAAACAGTACTATTTATTTTTGTTGTTATGGCTGCAAAAATACGAAATATAAACAGCCTATTTTTGCTAAACTTGGCCTTTTTGTATAATTTTTTACCTCAATATGATCAATACTTTACTGAAAATCCTTTTATATGCAAACTGAGGCATATCTTCTGCCCTCTGGTGGATTATCAGTGCACTGCAGCCAGCAGCTGGCCTGTGAGTGCAAAATCCAACATGGCTGCCTTCACATAGTTAGTCGCACGGTTTCACAGTGAAATCTTTGCTAATTTTGAAAAAGTTACAGTACAAATGACATTTATATTCTTACAAATATTTCAATATGAATCTTTACTGTATTGAAACAACATATAATTACTCTGTATTTTGTACCTTATTTTTTTGGAAAAATCATGTTGAAAATGTGTGTATCAAATGAGATACAGTGGGTCAGTCATTATTCTATTGAATCTCATGATACAATCTGCAATATGCCTACCACAATGACAAATACACTGTTAAATATACTAATTAAAGATTGAAATGTCATTGTAAAATGAATTTAGAGCAGAAATTTGGATATTTATATGAACGTTTTATACATGCAACTGTTGTTACAAACAAAACAAACAAACAAAAAAAAAAAAAAAAACCTTCAGATGAGCCAGGAGTCTTCAGGTCGTCCAAAACATGTATTTCTTAAAGGGACAGTTCACCCAAAAATGAACATTCAGACACTATCTACTCACCCTCATGATGATTGAGGATCAGGCTTACTTACACTGCTGGAGTTTCACAGGAAACCAGGGCTGCAGAATCTCACAAACAATGGAAATGAATGGTGACCAGTTTTCAAATGTTAAAAAACAACTGGAAAAAAAAACATTAAATGCTTCCGTACTGTTTGTCTGGCATAATCCAAGTCTCCCAAAGTCCCACCACACACACTCAGTTCAGACAGTGTGCATATGCACGTAAACATGGCTCCAAGATAAGAATCTACAGTGGAGATTTAGGCTAAAAACATGCTGTAAATTAAATTTTTTAAATCAACTTGGCATGTTGGGGCTTTAGGAGACTCGGATTACAGCAGATGAGCAGTATGGAGGTATTTTATGTTTTTATTCTGTTGTTTTTTACATTTGAAAACTGGTCACCATTCACTTCCATTCTTTGGGAGATTCTGCAATGCTGTTCTTGTGAAACTCCAGCAGTGTTCTGTGGACAAAAAAACCTTCAATTGGCATGAGGATAATGACTGAATTTTCATTTTTGGGTGAACTATCCCTTTAAAGTTCAAACCCTTTATTTTTATTTATTCGTTTATTTTTTTAGAAAAATCAAGAAAACACACAGTGTCCAGCAGAAATCAGTGTGAAAATACTGTATATTTACTGTGGTCTAAAAATAGACACAGCAAACCGAGGACTGGTCCGTCCAGAGGGCACCTTGACTGAAAACTCTCAGGAGCCTTCTTTAATGCCCAGCGAGGCTCATCCTATTGTGGAGCTTAACTTTCAGGAATTTTCTAAAGCTCATCCCTATTTTACAAATCCAGGAATCTGATACCACAACTTTTCATTAATATGAGATTTATTCTACCATTATTTCTATGGTCTAATTCACTGTAGGGGTTTCAGTAATAGCTCCCTCTACCAATCATTGCACTTTTACTATACATTTTGCTCCACCAATATTTTCAGGGTCCCCCTTTATAGTTAAAATAAAAACAAACACACAAGGCCTTTAATATCATATTGACCAATTACAAGAAACATATTACCACAGTTCAACTGGTCAATTTGCATGGCAGTGACAAACAATGAGGACTTGTAGGACAGGTCACATTTAAAAATGAAATTCATTGTTCTGTTTTTGTCTGTTTTAGGCAATTTGGGGGCAGCAGAAGAAGCAGTAAACACAACACTGACATATCACCTTCACAAGTTGAAATGTGAAGTGTGAGCAAACCTATTTACACATCCAACAGAAAAGGGGCAACATCAGCATCTATTCTGAGTAGTGTTTTTGGTCGTCCAACAAGTTTAAGTTCAATATTCACTGTCATTTTAACTCCCCTAACTCCTGAGGGAAATGTCAGGCTCTTTATGCTCCACTTTATGTTCACCAGTTAGCTGCTAACTTTGTCTACCTGCTGTTTGATGCTGGGAAGGTAGCATACAGTGGGTTTGTAGAGCTATTTTTAGCTGTAAACATCTGCCTGAGCTGGAAACTGATGATAATAATAAACAGATAGCAAAATTATCAGCCAAATTGTCTTTTTCAGATCATACGTTGTAATTTCATCCGATGTCCATATGAAAATATTGATTAGTGCAGTTTTTAAAGCTATTGAAAATTATCACAGAATATCTGAATGTATCTTTCAGAGGATATCCCACTCTGCCAAGACATCAAGGATCACACACTGATTCCAAATGTAAGACTGAGATAATAATATTAACCTAAGGTTTCTAAAATCAATACCAGTCAAAGTTAACAATCAGCATATCTTCCACATTGGTTTTTGGGGCAGTCTGGGGGCATCACAACAAGCAGTAAACACAACACTAACATATTATCACCTTCTCAAGTTGATATAGCAAAAATGCCGGCAGACAGAAAAGGAGCAACATTAGCATTTAATTGGAGTAGTTTTTCTGGCCATGTAACAAATATATATGATTATTGCTCTGTTTTGGTCTCCACCAGCTCATGCAGAGAATGTGCAGTTCTTTAGCTGCTAAACACTCCACCGTGTCCACCAATTGGCTGCAAATTTTTTTAGGTTAAGGTAGGGGAGACCAATAAAACAACAGTAAGCTTTAAAATAAACAAATAATGCTAACAACAACAACAACAATAATAATTATAATAATTAGCTAAATTATTGGCTAAATTGTGGTAAAATTACCCAGAGTTGATGAGGGATGTACCTGAATCCAAATATGTCATTCGGGAAAGCACAAATAATGCGATGGAAACAGATCTTACTTCTACCCGAAATTATTGTTATTATTCTGGGAAAACTAATTTTCAAACTTTATCGCGGTAACATTAAGAGTACTGCTCTTTACTTTTATCTAAGTACATTTTAAAAAAAATTGAATTCCAGTACAACCACACCCACTTCTGCTCTTCTATCCAAATACAGATACAGATCATTTTGTTTGTTGAACAGATACAGACAAACACATAATGAGTCTTTAGAGTTGACCCCAGTGACTCCTTTGATTAGTAATTACAACCATGAGACAAAATTGATCAGTGCAGCTTTAAATCGACTAAAAATGATCACAGAATATTGGAATGTACTTTAATATCACCATATTTGTTTTTGTTTTCAACACCTGTGAGTCCTAATTAAAATGGTTTACTGTATCTGTTTCATGTTCACGGTAACAATCATCTGGTTTCTGAACTGACGGCCTCTGCTCCCTGTCTTGTCATCCCTTGGCAGCCATTTTGTTTCAGCTTCGAGCGTGGATTTTTACTGAATGGAGAAGGAACAGGTTCTTGCCTCCACGACAGAGGCAGAATCAGAAGGGTGGAGGGAAAAGGAGCGCTGCAGCGGCAGTGTGAGAAAGCGAGAGGGACTGCGAGGGGGCAAAGAAATGGAGAGTTGGTGGCAGGCGGCGTTTTTCTTTTGGCAACCTGATCTGAGCAGGGAGCGGAGCAGGGCGAGATAAAAGGAGAAAGGAGCGTTGTCCGAGCCCAGCTACAGGAAAAGGACGATTATAGCAGAGCCCGGTATCAGGTATGCAGGCCAGCGATCCCAGCCAATCACACCGTGGGTACATTAGGCCAGACGGCAGCTTGACTCCACGGCACTAACCCCACCACCCCCCAAAACACCCCGCCCCACTCTCCTCCCACCCCTCGAAACCTCTACCTCTCTCACCCCTCTCTCTCCCTTGATATTACACTCCTCCTCTCTCTCTCTCCCTCTTATCCTCAGTCCTTTTTTATCCTGTTGCTCCTCTCCCGCCTACAGCTCAGTGTAGTTACATTACTGACTCTTTGTCTCTGACTGCTGCATACTGTAAATGAAAAACCAGTATAAAACATTCAAACCACCACTTGTTATTTACTTTGAACACATTTACTGTTACACCATCTTTAAAGGAGAAATCTGCAATATATTCACTGTAATACACTGTAAAACGATGATGATATATCATCAGAGATCAAGGAAACATGTTAAGTTGAAATACTCACTTCTCTTGAGTACTTCTGCTACAGCTGCGCTGTCCTTTGAAATTTCAATTCCGGGCTGGAATAAGTGTTTTTGTACGCTTGTTTCACCTTAATTAGAGTTCAAATTAATGCCGAAAGTTTGCTGAATGAGTAAGTGGCTGTTTATGAATCATGAGATGTCATTTATAATCTGTTAGAAGGAGTCGATGTTTATAACTGTTAAATTGAGCAAAATGTTAATGGAGTTTGGCAGGAGTGAGTGAGACAGGCAGCCACTGAGCTCAAACAGCTGATCAACTTACAGTGAAGGACCGTATCGTCAGTTTATCATGTTGCGTGGTCTTGCACTCCTGCAGAGCTCCTGCAACCTGCCCGAGCTTCCTCAAGTCTGCTTGCTTCAACCACAGGGATTTCAACCTATTTAATATAAAGTCTATGATTCCAACTTGCTACGCTGAATTGCTGCATATTGCTCCTTTAAAACCTGCACTAATAAATATTTTTATGTTAATGATGGATCAAATGTCATTGAGTAATGTAAAAGGTGTCGCTTGTTATAATAATTTCACAGATAATTATCACCCCACTCTGCAGTTCCCCTCAGCGCTACAGAGTGTTTTAGCATCTCATTGTTTTTTTGTGTTCTGGTGCAAAAGTTTTTTTTTTTTTTAGTTCACTCCATTGTCATCAATCCAGTTTCCAGCCACATTTGGCATCTGTTTTCAGAGAAAAGTATCTGATAATGTCACTGCACAAGACCTGTTCAGCACCAAACACAAGCTGGGGCAGTACAGCTGAAAAGTCTATCACGACAGTGAACTGTCATATAAGTAGATATTGACAATTATCGATCATGTAGCTCGTGACTGACGACATGTTGTGCATTCCAAAGGGTGGACACATTTAAAAATTAACACAGTAACACAGATGAAAATACAGTAGGCTATAAGAGGTGACGGCGCACCTGCACAGATGAAAATTCAGCATAACCAGTGATGGTGCACCTTCACATTGATGACATTATTCATGTCTGCATGTAGGAATTAGCCAATGAACAAAAAAAGTGTGTAGGTTGATTACTAGTCAAAAAATAATAGATAGGTTCCACTTACATCATAGGTGCACGCTTCTTGATACATTTTATTGCAAAAACTTATGCTTGCAATTTCATCTCTTTGAAATTTTCTGAAAGAAAGAGAGAAAGAAAGATAGAAAAAGAGAATTTTTTGAAGCTTTGCTTTTTCTTTCTCAGCAGCTCCTTTCAATTTTCGCCTCTGAAACCCAATTTTGTGTTTGTACTCCATTCCTTGTTTCTCACTTACTCTTGACACTTCGCTGACTAACTTTTCTGTGTATTTTGGATCACAGTAGTATTGCGCATGTCCCTAACTGCAATAACCCAGAATTTTACATTTTTGAACATCATTAATTAAAGAGGTATGAGTCAATAAACTGTTTGTGTATGTAAAATGTATTTTGTGTTATTGTAATGTTCTCTATTTAGTGAATGACATTTGAATGTTGGCATTTGACGTTAAAGGTCAAGTTTATTGTCGCAATTATACAAAGTACAACATACAGTGAAATTCAGTCTCTGCATTTAACCCATCCTGGTATTAGGAGCAGTATGCAGCCGCAGTGCAGCTCCTGGGGACCTACCCTGGTTCTAACCCAGTGTCTAGGTCAGGGGTACTGACTGAAGAATTGACCTATCATCCATGTTTTTGATGATGAGGGAAACTGGAGCACCTGGAGGAAACCCACGCAAGCACAGGGAGAACATGCAAACCCCACACTAAAAGACCCAGCAAGCCTTCTTGCTGCGAGGTGGAAGTGCTAATCACTGTGCCTACTGTCTGTCGACTAAAAAAATGTAATTCCTGAAATACTGGGCTGGTCTTTTGTTTCTCTTCAGTTGCTAATTTCTTTCATTACACGCTTACTATCTATGTATGCACTGTATCTTTTCTCTTTTCACCTCTCTTTACCCAATCAGGAGACCACAGGGACCACTGCTTAGCATTAGCACCCAAAATGTTCAGCTTTAATGGCCGGCACGGCGGGTCTAATCTGCAATTTTTTTTTCTTCACGCTTATGAGATACAGACAGCGTAGTTTCCATTCTAATTAATGATATTTTTGTTCTAATTGGTAGCACAATGCAATGTTTCCAGGCAAAGTATGGGAGTGACAGAACATTAGAGGACACCCAAGGACAATCCTCATGCTGCAGATTGAAATGTGCTAATATGCCCACCGGGGGAAAAGAAAAAATTAACTGTAATTAATGCTAAATAGCTGGGATGTCTGGGATTTTCACTTTTAACACAACCCAAAATACAAATCTGAATTTACAAAAAAACCCCAAAAACTTCATGGCCTTAAAAGGAGTGTAAAACTAAAAGGTTTTACAAAGAATTGCTGTCCTGTAAAAAGAAACTTTTTGGTGATTTTGAATTTTTCAATAAAACTGAAGGAGGGAGTGCTCCTTTATGAGTTGAGACACTTCTCCTGTTTCATCTGAACAATGCATTTCCATAAAACATGGCTGTTTTTCTTTGGACAGCTTATATTTAAGATCTCAAATCTCAGATATAGCTTTCATATTGTTTATTATAAAAGCTATATCTCAGATTTGAGATCTTTGATTACAGATAAGATTCAAAGTAAAAATAAAAACACCAGCTTTCTTTCATATTGTAACATATACTGACAGTTATCATTATACTGTCAATTGCTGACAGACTGTCCAGCAGTGCATCCTGGGAGTTCTTAGCCTGCTGTCACCAGAAAAACAAGTGTTTAGGTCAAATGTGCAGGCAGCTTATTCCGACTCATACTTCTGTTTATTATTAGGTGGCAACCTCTTGTGGTGTAGTAAATATGACAAAAGAAGAATAAAGAGGGAGGAAGTCCACATATGGTCCAGGTGGAGTGGGTGGATGGCTCAAACAAACAGGACTTTCATCCAGGATGCTGAGGTTCAAATCCTGCGTGAAACAAAAAGTAAAAACATGGAGTTACTTAAAACTTTACTTTAGTTAAGTTTTGTTATGTACATGATTTCCGTTGCGATGAGGCAGATGTAACATACGTAATGGCACATGAGTTATGTCACATCGACCTATTTTGTCGTGTAGCTAGGAGGATGTGTTGGAGTTCTGGAGCAATAGATTCCTCATTTCCTTCTTCTTTATTGGACGTTTTTCTTATATAATAGATGTTGTAGGTGTTGGAGGAGGACAGTGATCCTTTCAATTTAAGCCAGCATTCCACACACAGATGGTTTGTTACATGGAACCATCTGAGAAGTTGTCCTCAGAAACTGTTTGGAGAAGGGCAATACTTTACTTACTAAGTGATTGGGTGAACCATCTGTCTATCACGTTTAATGCGGGCTAACTTCAACCAGTCAGATGAAACCCTTGCCGAAGCTGGTCGAAAGAAAAGTGAAAACATCTTTTCCATTTAGAAAAGCCTCCACTGTTGTTTTTTAATCTTCTTTCAATGAAGAAATACTGTCTCTTCAGGAGCCGCCATTGTTTGTTGGAGATCAGTCACTTCCATGGATGTTTCTCGTTACCAGTCGTCCCTCCAAGGACCCCGAATCCAGCTGCCTCGCAAGGTGAATTCTTATGAGTGTCTGTTGAAGAATTAATTTGCAAAAACAGATATTTTTCCCCCTGAATCTTGTTTTCTTATTGGTGTTGTCTTATTGTATGTTTTTGTTTTAAATGAGAGTGAAAGTTTATTCTTAACCTTAGAAATAAAAAAAAAATGACTGAAGGTAAACTTGCTAGCCTTTTCTGACACTTTCAACTTCAACAACGGTGAAATTAGATTACGTTTCACTCAGGTCTTTCTGAGCCAAGATATATAACTAGATTTTCTGTCAGGATTTGATTTGTAGCAGAGGTTTATAGTTTGTATTAGAGGTTTGGATCAGTGGGTTTAACAGCAGGTACACTGAGAAAAGCAATGTGCCAAGAGTTGAGCCCTGTGGTACACCACAGGTGATTTTAGTTGACAATACGTGCCCCTGTAGTTATGACTTAATACTCCAACAACTTTTCCAACCAGCAGTGAGTTCAGTGGTCTACCTCAGACTAACACTGATCATTCCATCTCTGTACCTCTCTGTGAGGTGGCCATCTTAAGTCATATGCCATCTAAGCCTGCCACAGCAAATTAAGTGTGGGGTACTCTCAAAGCCACAGAGTGCCTATTCAACTGTCAGTGGGAAAAGCCAACAGAAGGCTTCCGTCTGTATCCTTTCATCTATATCCTATAAGCCTTAAAACTAATCACATCAACTCAAGCATGATGTGTCTGTGGAGACTCTTCCGAGAAAGTCTTGTGAAAATGTGTGAGAACAAAAGAGGATGAGGAGGGGCAGAGATAGAGAGAGCTGCATGTGATATACAGCCAAAAACACTAATACAGAGATGAGTTAACATTTTTATTTCGGGTTGATGTTTAATTCTTAAATGTACTACCAGTAGCTAGTATTAAAAAAAAATAGTGAAAGTTAGAGCAAATGTTTGTCTGCATTTCCATGAACCATGTTGCTTTGCTTCCCTTTCCCAGGACTTTATCTGCCATTTCTTTATACTGAAATGTTTTTCGTTTTTTAAAATGATTTTTATTGTTTTATTATGAAGGAAGAACAATGCCCACTTGTTGATTTCTGACACAAACCATCTACCCATGTTCACTAACCTAGGTCCAGTCAGTCAACCCCATATTTCTCTATGACTATATTCAGGGCTGCAGTGAGGGGTAAACACACTTAAATGCCTTTTATGCACCTTTTTAAATACAAAAATGACATTTACTCACCTTTTTATGATTGAGTCAAATTCAGCTCTGTTGTTTAGAGCATCATGACAGTTCAGAATAAAACTCACCTTGCCCTCTCCTCCAAAATGTTACCTGGCACATGCCCCCTCCTCTCTCTGTCTTACAATGACCAAAGCTGCATCACACTCATCATGTCTAGGTATTTTTTCCTTCTCCACAGCCTCCAACAGGTAAAAACTAAATAGAACAATTAAAACAAAAAACAAACAAAAAAAAAAAAAAACGAGCACAATCTCTTTAAATATGATTAAAACAAAAACCTCATTGTTCCAGAGGCAACATGACGGAGCAGAGGAACCTGTGGGTGAAAAAGATCCTGTAAGTCATTGTAATGGGAAACTACTTCAAATTACTGAATTAGTATCTTAAAATAATGAGAAACTTCCTAAAAATGACTTACATATTAAGTTATTATTTTGAGAAAAGTGAGACTGAGACAATTTTAGCATTTTTCATATTGTCCTTCATGAGTCCCAGACCGCATTATCATGATATTAAAATGTATATGTGTACTATTTATATTACAATTGATATATTTTAACTAATAAGACTGTAATATTAAATTTAATGCAAGAAATCAGAGTGTTACCATTGCCCCCTTGGTGAATGCAGTCGTTACAGTGGTTGGGGGCAGTTGAAACACTGAAAAAATAAGTCTTATTAACCCACTGTATCTCAAATAAAATCACACCTTACAAGTATTCACATTCAAATTCACCTCTGTTGTTTGGAGCATTATTACAGAACACAGTTCAGAACACAACCTCACCTTGCCCTCTCCTCCAAAATGCCCCCTCCTCTCCCCTCTCGCCCTCCTCGGCCCAAATACTTGGCGCACAGACGCAGCACAACACGTCTTTCACAGCACTTATTCACTAGGTCTATTTTTCCTCTCTATGCGGCCCACAAACAAGTAAAAAATAAATAGAACTATGTAAAAAAAGACAAATGCAATCTTTTAAAAAATGATTAAATCAAATGGCTCATTGCAATGGGGCACAGAATTTCAAAGTAATGAGAAACTTTCTAACAAAGACTTAAATATTAAGTCATTATTTTGAGATAGAGGAGGGTGAGGGCAACACTAACATTTTTAATATTGCCTTTTAAAATTCACAGACCACTTGAAATACACTATAGTCATCTTTTTATATAAAAAACACACACATGTATGTGCACTAATTAATAAGACAACTGATATATTTTCACCAATAAGGACAAATGGGTTCATACAAATTAAATCTTCATATTTGTGTTTTATGCATTAGTATAATTAAAACTGAAAACATCATGTCAAAATTCCCTCAGGTATAATTTAGAATTAATGTGAAAAAAACAAGTCATATTAACTCACGAATCTCAAATAAAATCACACCTCAAAGTAATCACATTCCTGCTGTAGTATCTAATAATGTTACTTAAGATTTTTTTTGTATGTGGATCAAATTCTTTTATGACGTCAGACATTGTTTGCATTCAAAGTCTATTTCTGTTTTTGCAAAATACTGGACAACTATGGTAGTAGTAATTATTTGGATCGACTTAAAAGTAGTTTTACATTTAAATTTAGTGAGATATTTTCAACATGACAACACTGAATTGCATGCATAAGATACATTTAATTACTTATTAATATAGGTTTGTATATATTTTAAATTGATCCATCATAGATAATGTTTTATCTGTTTCGACGACTCATGTTTTCAAATTTTGAAGTAGTTTGAAAATGAAAACTAGATATTTTAAATTGCTTTAACTTAAGAGTACGATATTAAATTAAATTAAATGAGAAAAGATTAGTTGATTCCACTATATTCCTGTGTGATATTTTACAGTGTAGCACCTCTGAACTTCCTGTCTTAATGTAACCTTCATATTTAATGCTGTGAAGTTCTAAATACTTTTGGTGAGTTCACTTTTCCTGTCAACACAAAACTGGGTAAACTGTGTTCTGGTGGGTTCCTCTCCTGATGTGTGTGTGCATGCATGTGTTGGCTCATGTTCATGCTTTTGTGTGTGTGTGTGTGTGCACTGCATGCGCGCGCAGATATGTGCATGGCGTGCTGGTGTGTGTGTTCGCGTCTGCCTGTCTGACCGTGTTGTGTTCCAGTAATGACATCGGAAGCTGGCAGGGCTTTGTGTCTCCCAGGCTGCATTCAGAGGGACTAGGCAGCCTCCCCAGACTGGGCTGTTGGGGAAAAACGGACTGAGCCCCTGAATCTGCAAACATGAGAGCGGGAACAGGCAGGAGGACGGGGCCGCCATGAGATAAGGGAGGGGACGGGGTGATGGTGAGGGGACGAAGGAAGGGGGGAGAGAGAGGAGCACACACCCTGAGAAATAAGGGCTCCAAAAGGGTTCTTCCTGAAGGGCTGAGGTTCTACTCAGAAACATTTGATTCTGAAGAACATTTCTTTGGGGGGAAAATGTTCTTTGTAAGAATAAGGGTTCCATTAAGGAACACTTTCACCCAAAGAACCCTTTTTGGAAGAAGGTGTTCTTCAAGGAATGTTGAAATCCTTGATGAACTCTCTTCTCTCTTGAACCCCCTGAGTCTCTTCTAGATAAAACCCTTGGGATATAAAAAGGTTCTCAGTAGAATCCCCTGAGCCTGTTCTACAAAAAACCTTTGAATTATAAAAAAACCCCCGAGTTTGTTCTCAGTTTAAACCCTTGGGATTTATTTGTTTATTCAGGTTCTCTGTAGAACCTCCTGGGTGTGTTCTTGATAAAACCCCTTAAATTATAAAAAAAGGTTCTATGTAGAACCTCCTTTGTCTGTTCTAGATAACACATTTGGGATACAAAAGGGTTCTCAGTAGAACCCCCTGGGCCTGTTTTATAGAAAACCCTTGAATAATAAAAACAGGTTCTCTGTAGAACCTCCTTTGTCTGTTCTAGATAACACATTTGGGATATAAAAAGGTTCTCAATAGAACCCACTGGGCCTGTTTTATAGAAAACTCTTGAATTATTAAAAAAAAAAAGGTTCTCCATAGAACCCTCTCAGTGTGGTCTTGATAAAAACCCCTGAATTATAAAAAAGGTTCTCTGTAGAACCCCCTGAGTCTGTTCTAGATGAAACCCTTGGAATATAAAAAGGTTCTTGATGGAACCCTCTAGGTGGGTTCTCGATAAAACCCATGGAATATATAAAATGGTTGTCAGCAGAACCCTTTGAGTTGGTTTGATCTTGTTGGCACCCTTAGAGGGTGGAAAGGTTCTGGAAAGAATGTCCAGATAGGGTTCTGTGTGCAACTATTACACCATAGAAGGGTTCTTTGTAGAACCTTTCATAGGGGTTTCTGGGTGGAACCTTCTGAGTATAACTATGCTAGGTTTAGGTAAAAGTATGTGAAAGGTTTTGAAGTGGAGCCTTTATAAAAAAAAGTCTCTAACAGGAACCGAACAGGGTTCTCCTATGGGGACAATCCGAAGAACGCTTTATGGTTCTTGTTAGCACCTTTATTTCTCAGAGTGCAGGGAGAAGTTGACTCTTAAGGGGAAAAGAGGAGGCATTAGGGCAAAAGTAGCTGGACACCAAGAGATCCGAGGTTGGAGGGGCACAAATTGAGGACAAATTGAGGCTTGGGTGGGGGCAGAATCTGGAGGGATGAGGGATGAGACAGCCTGAGGACGGGTGAGAAAGTGGAGGACGAGTGAATGGAGGCTGAGGAGTGATGGGGAAGAGAGAAGAAGCCCAGAGGATATAGACGCGGGGAGCAGAATAGGTTTGGCTGACATTCAGGCATGTGGAGGGCCAGGGGGGTGACAGGGGAGCATTGTAAATGAAGCAAAGGGGAGACAGAGAGGCGGGGGACAGTTTGGGTGAGAGCTAAAGGGGGGCGGGCCGGCAGTAGATTTGGCTGGTATGACTGGGAGATGATGGGGATCTTGCCCGGACCAGCTAAACAGTCTGTTATGTTTTCATTAACCACAGGAGATTGGGCAGCGGGCACCCAGAGTGTCTAAAATTAAATGGATGAGGGTTCATCACTGGGGAGAACTTCCCTCATTACACAGACAAGAGACACAATGAGAGCTCACACGGATGGATCCATTGTTCTGGAGCAGCGGTGCCAGGTCACACTACCCTGCAAAGCATCCCCAACATACTTCAGCAAGAACAAAAGAATCAAAGTTCCTGCTGAGAATAATCGGTTAGATTTAGGGCCTCAGACAGCTTTGCCCCTTGGCAGCTACAATCCAAATGAAGAGAGAATGAAAATGAAATTACTATGAGGTGATGTCACGGCTGATGTTACTCTATATGTTACATATTATATGACCTCTTTGTAATAACCCTTTATACCAGACAGAAAATGATAATACTGGACAATCCTGGAAAAACTCCACAGAATATTAATAAGACTTTTTTTATGTCCACTGTCAATATTTTCAAGATTTGTATTTTCAACAGTGTCTGCATGTGGCAACTACAAAAGTGATGGATAATCTATCGTAGAACCCCAGTTCCAAAACAGCCGTGATGTTGTGTAAAACACAAATGCACAGAATGCAATGATTTGCAAAAACCTTTTGACCTATATTCAATTAAATGAAGTACAAAGACAAGATATTTAATGATATTTACTGATTAACTTGATGCCTGTAATACGTTCCAAAAAAGTTGTGACAGCAGCATGTTTACCTCTGTGATACATCAGCTTTTCTTTTAACAATGCTCAGCCAGCATCTGGGAACTGAAGATACTAATTGTTGAAGTTTAAAAGTGAAATTCTTCACACATTTTCAACAGGAGACAGGTCTGGACTGCAGGCAGGTCAGTCTAACGCCTGAGCTCTTTTACTATGAAGCCACACTGTTGGAACATGTGGACAATGTGTCTCAAATGAGCAGGGACATCTCTGAAAAAAGACGTCACCTGGATGGCAGCATATGTTGCTCCAAAACCAGTACGTACCTTTCAGCATTAATGGGGCCTTCACAGATGTGACAGTTACCCATGGTGCCATGGGCACTAACACACCACCACAGATGCTGGCTTTTGAAGTTAGTGCTGGTAGCAATCTGGATAGTCCTCTTCCTCTTTAGCTTGGAGGACACAACGTCCATGATTTGTGAAAACAATCTGAAATGTTTCAGTTTTCCAAAGTGCTCCTGAGCCCATGTAGTATCCTCTATACTTATACTTTATAATAATGTTGTTTTTTAATGTAGTTTTTAAAGCAGTGCTCCCTGAGGGGTCAAAGATCACAGACATTCAATATTGATTTTCTGGATTTTCTGAGTTTTCTAATGATATTATATTTTGTAGATGGTGAAAATTTCCTACATTCCTGCAGTTTTGTGCTGAGAAATGTTGGAATGTTGAAATGTTGGACTGTTTGCACACGCAGTTTAACTGAACTTCACCTTTTCTCCACAATCAGTCTTTTGTTAAGTCATTTTCATTTTGTTACATCTTTTACATTGTTTTCATCTTGTTACGACTTTTACATCATTTTAGTCTTGTTGTGTCTTTTATGTCATTTCCATCTTGGTGCGTCGTTTTCGTCTTGTTATGTCTGGTACGTCTTGGTACGTCTTGTCATGTTTCGTTGCGTCTTTTACGTCATCAAGTCTTTTTCATGTTGTTACATTGCTTTTGTCTTATGTTTTTTTACACCATTTTAGCCTTGTTATGTTTTTAACGTTTTTCCGTTGATACCTGGAAAATCTACTTAACTATTTTACTAAGTATTTGTACTTAGTTACTTCCCACCTTTGTGTGGAACTGTCCAATATAGACACAATGTATAAGTATACCAGGCTGTTAGTAAAGTATTGCACTAAGATGCTTGGTTTCCAGCCGATAGTTCAGAAAGGACATTTTCCCACGCATAGAAACACTGTAAAATTGACACCTGAGAAGTGAATTCAGCTGTTTGTTACAATTATAGTCTGTAAAATCATAGAAACAATCCCTGTTGTCATATCCAGCCATCTGTTGCCACAGATAATGGAAATATTTTGCAGACCATCAGTGGTTTCTCATAATACCTCCCGGACCATTGTTGCTGCTGTTCATACTTGTCCTGTAATGTCCACTGGGACATCTCTCAGTCAGCTCCCATATGAACTCATCTGGTGCTGACAAGATAGTGTAGTGTTGCTAGAAAGAAATTTACCAGTTGGAAAGTAATTAGTAACTATTCTTGGTAGATTTGCTTTAATTTGCCATGAAGATATCCAGAGACTGCTGACACACTTGTTTTGGACAGAAGCCAACAATTATTCCCTTCTCACTCTGCTCTGGTGAGGATCAAAAGGTTTGCACTTGGATTACAAATTTTCCTTTTCATGGTATAAACCGGAATTACTTAACAGCCAGCTGGATTAGTCATCAACCAGTCAGAGCTGACAACCACAGTGTTCCCTTGTTATGGGCCTTAACTTTCAAATGCCTCCTCCCAGTGTGCGTTTGGTGTGAACTTTGAGCAAAAATGAAAACAAAGGATGGAGAAGAGACAGGACGCCTGTTTTAGCCATTTCAGGAAAAGTGAATTTGAAGTCAACTTTTTAAATGTCTTAAAAAAGGGAGAAAAAAAAAGAAAATCTGAAATAGATGCATTTTTAACCAACTTGGTTGGAATGAAAAAACTAGCCTAGCTAGGCTAGTTTTGCCCCTGTGGCTCTGGTGGTGGAGCGTGGGCCCCATGTACTGAGGCTGTAAGTCCTCTTCAGCAGCCGCCGGTTCAACCCCTGCCTGCAGCCCATTTGTTGTGTGTCATCCCCTCTCTCTCGACCCTCTTTCATGTCATATCTTCAGCTATCACTATCAAAATAAAGGCAAAATGGCCAAAAAACATGTTAGATGTTAATGATTAGTCATTAATCGATTAATCACCATAGAGAATTTAACCGATTAAAAATGTCTTCATGGATATTTAATCAATAGTGTAGAAATGGCAGGACCTGCACCTCATTTGACATTGTTTTGTCTGGCAGAGCCATTGGTTGACTAAGGAAACTTAAACTTTAAATGAGAAAAAAAACAACAACAAAATAGATAAAATGAAAATAAGAAAAAAAAACATGTTTTGCATCTTATACATGACTAATTATTAATTGATTATTGGCGTTTTCAGCTATTGGTTAAGGAAAATGCACAAAATTTGCAACCCTTGTTTGGAGAGGTGACGGTGACCACTGAGCAGAACAAAGAAGGAGTTGGGAGTAATTTTAAGTGAAGATTTGAAGAAAGAGAAACCTCTTGGATTGAATAGCAGTGAAATGTAAAAATAGATTAACATCACTGGTTAAAAAGTAACTAATACTCCGAGTAGTTTTTGAGAAGAATACTTTGTACTATTACTTTTTCTAACTCCAGTGCTTTTACTTGTAATTGAGTAATATTTTAATAATGTAGCAGAACTTGTACTTGAGGACAGATTTTCAGGACTCTTTCCACCACTGCCAATCAAGCACATTAACTCTTTTTCAAAAAAGGCAAAAGCCATCCCAAGCAGGCGTCAAAAACTTATTTTTGCAAAATCGCCAGACATCTTTACTGTTGATATCACACCAAAACTATCTAAATGGATGAACAGAACTGCAGGTAAGAGGAAAAATATAATCATTTTTTTGATCTTGGGTTGTCCCTTTAATCCTCAGTGGATGTTTTCTACACTGAAATCTCATGCATCTGATACTATTATTCGCTGTACTCCAGTTTGTGATATAGATCCAACAAATTGATCATCTGCAATTTCTTCTTCACGTGTTTTTGCTGACAAGTCAAAGATCAAATGAACATGTGAGTATCAAATAAAGCACGTGCATTAAATATACTTCATAGCATTAGCATGGCCAGCATATCACTGCTAAGTGTCTCATTTGGCCTTCATATTCTTCAAGTGTCTGAGGAGAGATTAAGATCAAAGATAATTCTAAGTTCTTAATGGAACACTGCAGGTGGATGAGAGATCAAACAGGTCAGGTCTTGGCGCTGAGTCAGGGTCTAAAATTAGCATTTACAGTAAGTATTGTCAGCACAAAGAAGAAAATCGTTTTTTATCCTCCTTTAAGGAGGTAGAAGCGAGGACTCATTCTAAGTAATGCCTCTTTTCCTGCAGTGCCAAGCTGTGTGTAATGTGCTCACGATAGAGGACACATTTACCAATACTGCCACAAGGTGAAAGCATGTAAAGGGATTAAAGCATTATCATACAAGACACATCTGTCAGTGTAAAGAAGCAGCATTAGTGGCCAGAACACACAGCTCATCTGTCTGCAGTCTCCACAGAACATTTAGATCAAAAAAGGAAGGACTGACAAAAGGTTAGAGAAGAGTGATGTGCTGCTCGTGTGTGATCTCAGGCTTGAAAAGAAGATGAAGGTTTAGTTACATTTCAGACATTATCAGAGAGGGATATCACACGGGAACACAGCTAATATGTTTAGCCGCGATGCTACGTTCAACAATCAGCTGCTAAATTCGTCTGTCTGCTGATTGGTGCTGGGCGGGCAGGGTGGTTGGTTTACCACAGATCTGAAAACAGCTGTCTGCTGCTGGAACCTACACTGATGAGAGGAACCAAAGTGGCAAAGATGGAGGCTGTTAAACCAAATCAGTGAGCTCAAAAACAGCAAAAACCTTTATGCCTGCATTACACAAAGTCATTTTTTAAATTGTTGGTATGAAGATATTGATCTTAAACGCTCCCACAACAGAATACAACTGTTTTAAACACTGAGGTTTTATGTTTTTATGTTCTTACTCTTGTTGGTTGAATGGTTGTGTTCATTTACCATTTTATGTGTTTTTAAATTATTGTTTTTTGTTTTAGTGGTTGTTTGTCTCTATGTGTCAGCCCTGCGATGAACTGGCGACTTGTCCAGGGTGTACCCCGCCTCTCGCCCAATGTCAGCTGGGATAGGCTCCAGCCCCCCCGCGACCCTCACGGATAAGCGGTTACAGAAAATGGATGGTTTTTTGTTTTATTTTTTATGCCTTACTATTTAAAGTTTGATTATCTGCTCTGGAATGTTATTATTAGATTTTTATTGTATGTACATTCAGGTCTCTCTTGAAAATGAGATTCTATCTCAGTGGGGTTCACCTATTACTTATATTAGTGCAGTTTTAAAGGAAACAGGAATTTTGTGAGTCAGACGCACAAAAAGTCATTGTATTATAATATAAAACATGTACGAAATGTTTAATGGTTTGTGTTTCATTAAATAGAAGATTATTTTAATTAGCTGTATAATGAAAAAGTATGATATATTTTTATTTGATAATGTAAATTGTCTTGTGATGAACAACATATAGAATAATTTATAACACAGAATGATTTTTTTTTCATTGATGTAACTCATTTTATAAATCCTTATGAACATATATTTAATGAATATAACCAAAAAAAAATTCTCTTTGACTTCATGATGTCTCTATGGCGGAGCAGCCAACTGACAGAGCTGATGTCACATACAGGGGCATGTCCAGACTTTTTTTGAGTGGCCCAATTGGGATATTGACTTAACCTCTTATTTATTTATTTATTTATTAAATTGAATAAAAGCACTAATTTCATGTACATTATTTGATTATTAAAGAGAACTGAGAGTAATGTCACCTCCATCAGCATAGGAGTTGACAAAAGTTAACAAAATGTTTCATTTTTTCATTCACAGCATAGTTGTAGTGAGCTGCCATTTTATTTTTTTAAGTGTCTCAGAGTTCTCTTCATGCTGATCAAAATACACATTTTTAAACCATAATTCTTATTTAGTTTTGATTCAGAAGGACTACATAGTTTACATGTGTCAAGTGAAGTTCTGACTTATTGTTTTATTTATAATGTGTTATTATGAATTCATTCTTTATGAATTTTTTAAGAAATACTAATTTCACACACATAAGTAAGATGGAACATCTGGCCGAGTTGACGAACTGTAACATTTTTCATTTCACAGCATAGTCACAGTGAGTAACCATTTTATTTTCTAAAGTTGCTCAGAGTTCTGTCAATATTTCCAAAGAATACACATTTATAAACCATAATTCTTCTTTAGCTTTGATTCAGAAGGGCTACAGAGTTTACATGTTGTGGTTGAGACACATCTGATAGTTACATTATTAAATGAATATGTTGACAGCTATAAAGTTTACCAGTGTTTGATCAGTATTCCCACCTTTTTTAAACCAGGAAGTGAGACAGGGGTCCTTAGGGTATAGCTAACTCTTTTTATGCCTGATTAAATCTTGAGTCGACATTGAAATTTTCATGATAATATTTTAAATGAAGATGATTATAATAGCACTTTTCAACACCTGTTTATCAGTAGGTATTGTTAGTTTTAGATTTTGAAGGCTTTTAACACATTTTAAAATTGTTTGAAGTTGTGAATTCTTGTCCGGGACACAGATGTTTTCTAGCACAGAGCAAGTTTAGAAATTAAAAAAATTAAAGCAAACCAAAACATTTTATATATTACATACTATATGTTTCATACAAATAAATCCTAAGAGTAAATTTTCATCAAAAAAGTGGAATTAGTGTGTTTGTAGTAATAATTTTTTATGTTAATTTGGCCTGACGTGATTTGACCCAGTTCTCAAGAACGGCTGTTTGACCAAAGATCTTTTGCTGCTTTTCAACTTCGGCAAATAGCTTTGTTTGCCTCAGCCCAGTGAAAGCCAGTGTCACCAAGTGGGATTATTTTTGCAACCAGAGTAGCTCCATCTTGGATGAATACTCCTAAAACAAAAACTGAAATATCTCACTGAACCTGCATATTGTTATGGTGGTGATTTGCTGAAAGGAAATCTACTGTTGGTGGTTCAGTTTTTTTTTCTATGGACCCTAATCATGACACAGTGTGAAATAATTTATATATCACAGGAAGGACATGCAGACCCACCACGTCCACCCGGCTCATATTCATCCTTTCTAAATCCCATCAACTAAATCATGCCACTTCCTCCCAACCTTTGTTTGTTTAATTCTGTCTGCGACATCCATCCAGCACGGCACAACGTCGGACTGATCAATCACCACGCTGCCTCACACTGCTGCCATTGTCAGCCGGCCTCCCAGAGTCAAGGAGCACACTGACAACCTCTGTTTGTATCCTTTCTCCGGGCCTTGAACGGCCCATATAGTCCCCTCTTTGTCCACCCCGCCCGTATTGATGGAATCTGAAAGTAAGCAGATTTGCAACGGATATTAACAGTAGGCTTGCTGAACAATGGCGCGGAGAAGCATGGCACAAGGTTGAGAACAAATGTGTCCTTTATGTCCAGTGGGGGCCTTGTTCCGAGAACGGAGGGGAGGAGAGGATAGGGAAATGTATGAGGAGGGGTGTATTCTCACACTGCAGATGGAAATGAGAATATCTGCACACACACACACACACACACATCTAAGTCAGACACCACCATGAGCTCATATTGACAGCCAGACTCTCTCGGAAGGCCTAGCATGCTGACAGAGATTAAAGGCGGACATCACACACACACACACACACACACACACACACACACACACTCAAACATATTCTGCTCCTCCAAACGAGCAGCTGGGGAGTCTGCGCTGTACATCTATATCTTCAGCTACAGTAGTCTTCCCCTCCTCGCTGCCAATGAGGGAGGCTTTACTCCTCCCTCGATGGCTCCATCCTTCCATCCCTCTGACAGCATCATGGGGGGTGTTATTGGTTGAAGCTGCGGGGAGTCTCTTCAGACACACAGCTCCCTCTCTAGCCCGCAGTAATGCAACACCTCCAAGGGGTCAAAGGAAAGATGCACTGACATGTATTTACGTCTTTCTTCCCCGTGTAGTTAAACACGCTGCAAGATACACTGTTTAATCTTCATGCGCAGTTTTAAATGCTCAGTACCTCTGTAGGGTTGTAAGATTTTTGTTTTTTTTTTTGTTTTTTTTTTTGGTGTGGTGGATTTTCATCTCAAAGAAAAAAGTCAATTATTCCTGCACACACTTATCAACTCTGCATTGATTCATTTAAAAAGTGCCATTTCAGACACAAGGACATGACAATCATAAAGTGACATAGTGCTTAATAGTCTAGCAAGAGAAATGGGTTCCCATGCACCTGAATGGCTTTTCTTTTTTTTTCTTTCTTTTTTTTGGAACCTGTTTTTTAGGATCCTAATGGTGTCTA
Organism: Lutjanus argentimaculatus; assembly: GCA_034769285.1. Taxonomy (NCBI): domain Eukaryota; kingdom Metazoa; phylum Chordata; class Actinopteri; order Lutjaniformes; family Lutjanidae; genus Lutjanus; species Lutjanus argentimaculatus. The sequence goes on from JAWZSL010000001.1 coordinate 333,602, forward strand.
GTTGAGAGTTTTTGATGTTGCCAAGGTCAGCTAATGTCCAGTGGGGGTTTGTATGGCGGCCATCTTGAATTGATGTCCTCGCAAATGATGAAAAACGCAGATTTCAAAGACAAATGAACCCACTTTTTCATACAATATTGACACCAGGAAGCAAATGGTAAGGATGTTAACATGGTAAAACCACTCTTCATTGGTGAAGAGTAGAAAAATAACAAATTTTAGGCTCATAACAATGTAAATGTCGCTATTTTGTTTTGCAATGGTTTCCTGCATTAACCAGATAAAACTAGTTTATTCTCTTATATCATTTGCAAGGTATATGGATTGTCAAGAGAGAATATGGAATACAAGTCAGAATATGACCATATGTACCATAAGTCTTATAATGTAGAAGGAAAGTCTGAGAATACTGAATTCCAAAAAGAGAATATGGAATTTAACTCATAGAGTATGGCATGAAAGTCTGAAAATACAGGATTAAAGTAGAATACAATATGGAATGGCAGTCACAGAATCTGAAATAAAAGTCTGATAATATTGAACAGAGGTGTGAGAGGATAGAATGAAAGTCTGAGAACCATAGCCTATAATTCCATGATAGTGATAAAATCCTTCCACTTCCACAAACCGGTTAATACCAATAAATAGGGAAAATAAATAAATAGATTAATTATCTAAATAATAACAATAATAATAATAATAATAATAATAACATAATAATAATAATAAAAATAAAAAGTTGCAAAAATGTGTTTCGCTCCATTAATTTCATTTTGAAAGAATAAGACGCATAAGGTACCCTTTAGCATCTGTATGAGAACTTTCTGCCAGAAACCCTTTTTAACACTGGGTTGACCGTGTGAAACAGTTTCATTCATTGGTTACATTTAGACAACAAAACTACTTGGTTATTCTTAGAAAAAGATCCTAGTTTGGGTTAAAACAAATAAGTTACATTACATGAGTCACATCCGACAAGCCACAATAGATGTGGATGAGCTTACTCTGATGTTGCTTCAAAGCCCATTTGAGATGCCAAAGGGTGTGACGAAAAGTTGTTATTTGACAACCTGGGAATGAGAAGAGCCTGGTTATGCTATAAATTTACTATTATTCAGTAAATGCTAGGCCACAATGAACACTCTTCAGCAGATATTATATAGGCTTGATTAAACAAAAACATGCATAGTAAATCAGAAACAAGGTCTAAACATTGCACTGTGATGGCAGACTGAGGTTAATTTTCACCCATGTACAGTTGCAGGAAGTCATTAAAATACCTCTTCATGATTTGAGTGGTAGAATCTGATAAAAAAAAAAAAAAGTGACTTAAGCAGCACCTAAATATAATAAGCCTGACTTTGGCCAGTTTTTTATTCATTATTGTAGATTCTCTAAGAATTTAAAGTCCATGTACAGCAACATTAAACGTGTGTTTGTGTCACACCACAGAAATGTGTAATTAACCACCCAGCCAAAATTGAATGATTAAAACAATGACTAAGTATAAAAAATTAGGTCTCAAAATCATGAAAATGAGCAGATTTCTCTGCTCTGCTCTGAAATGAAAAAGCCAGAGGACGGTGACAGGATGTTTTTTTTTTTTTTTTCGTTCTGTGTCTGGTTGTTGGAACTGAAGTGAGCTGAAGTGAATTGCTGGGCTGATTTGGACTGAGAGAGAAACTGAAGGTATGTTTGTAACTGACTGTGAGGGAAGATGGGGGTGTTGATTGTGCGTCGGTTCGTGCAGCTTATATAGTGTTCTCTGGTGTGTCCCTGAGCCAATGTTCAACTAGCGCAGCTGCGTGCGCACACTCCTTCAGTGAAACTCTGAATCAATGGCTGAAACTCCTGCAGGAAAAGTCGCTATAACATGGAATTATAATAAAGAGAATCCTTAAAAAGGGTTTAATGAACAAATGTCAGTTCACTTGGTTACTTCTGACTTCACCTTTGCCTGCGTTCATTCACGTCTATCGTGGGGCTTTGCAGAGTGGCAGGGTGACTGGGCGGAGCTGAGACCCAGAGACCCCGACAGCTGTTCAGAGCCAGGGAACTCTGCAGGAGAGGGTTGGTGGCAGAGTGGAGCTTCTGGAGGTAAAAACACCGGAGTCACTCTGATGCCAGCTACCATACTAGCAGGAGGGGAGCTCAGAGTGTATGTTTCAAACTTTTGGAATTAAAAAGAAGATTTGTTTTAACTCCTGCGTTTCAACCCTCTGCAGAAACAATGAAATAATCATGGATCTGCGGACCAGCCAGACAAGAGCTCAGTGTTTTCACAGTGTAGTCACTTTTCAGATGAAAAAGTGGATTCATTTTCACTTCTGTCTCTCAGCCCCTTTGCAGGAGTGACCACGGAGAAACGGACACGTGGACCAGACAGACGAGAGCTCAGCATTTGTTTTTTTATTTTTTATTTTATATTTTCTTTTGTGATTAAAAAGTGGATTTATCCTCATGTTTGCTTGTAAACCTGTGTCCAGCAGCGACCATCGAGGAGCCATTTACAGTAAGATAATTAATCTCTCTGTCCATGCTGACTGCTGACTGTGTAATGTATTTGAAAGCCACGTTGTGAGAGTAACAAGAAGAGGAATGTAAAGAAAAGACTACTTATATCGCAGCGAGCCACGCTTCACATTGACTGAGTCTGAAGCGGGGACAAAGCGAGCCCAACACGCCGCCCAGCGGGCTGTGCCAATTGCGCCGTCTGCAGCCAAATCGTGTCGAGCCTCCTTTTCTCACCCTCCCACCAGCTTCAAACTGAAACTTTATGTTTTGAAATGTAGTTTCTCTCCTCTGTTGCTGTTTTTACTGTCAGGTGTCTGTTTTATTACACTCACTTGAGGTGTGTCGGTCCGTGCTCTCTCATGATTGCCTTGGTAAAGTGTTGTGTTCCGCATGAAGTGGGTGCTGTTCGTCTAATAGGAGGGGCTCAGGACGGAGAAAACAAGACCTAACTCAGTTGAGACTCAACAGTCAACCGTTTTTAGGCTTTCTACCTACTGCAGCTTTAAGTGGTCGCCATTTCACAACTTCCATTTCAATAAAAACTCACAATACAGAGTATTTTGCAGGCTTAGAAGCAAAATGATATAAAAATATGTTGTTTATGAGATGAAAACCCCCCTATGATCTCAATAAATACTTGCAAAAGCTGTCATTTTGTTATGGCATATTAACATTAATAGCTTCTTGCGCCTGAGGGGAGCACATTTAAGCAAGTGACTAGTGACACATTCTGTTGTTTTATTACTCCTGTGGATAAGTTAAGTACAGTAGAAAGAGGCAGCTGTTGACATGGGGACTGCATTTGTGTTGACAGTTTACAGCAGTTGTAGGTGTTTTATTTCCATGGTGAGAAGACAGCTATGGATGCACATTTTAAGGAGAACGTGTGGTGTGTTTGGGTATTCAGTGTGCATTGTCTCTGTGTATATTTTTTAAAATCCCCTTGATTAAAAATGAATATTTATAGTAAAAGTACATTATTGATATAAAAAAAACCCTTAAAACCTAAAAAATTATGTGAATATGTAAAATAGTACATTAAAAAAAAACAAAAGATGAATTCAAGAACAGACGCAGCTGGTAGTAGACTGATATTATAGGCAGGTGGTAGCAGAGGGTTACACATGCGTACAGTAATTGCACATAAGCAATTGAGGGAAGGCAAACTTGTGGTATTTGGACAAGCAATTTTCTCCTTGAATGTTGGGTGTTGAAGAGGTGAAAATGATGCATCCATTTGCCAAGAGCCCTCTCTGAATATTTACCGCCATTAAAAAAGTACTACACGCAGGGCTTTTTAAACACGGCTGTGGCACAATGAGGTTTCTGCAGACTAAACAAACATGCAGGAGAGCTGAGGGCAGCTACAGGACTTACAACTGGTAAATACAGATCAGAAGTATATAAATTGCAGATGAAACAGACCATCCAGTGAAACTAGTGTGCACTTGAACTTAACTAGCACTTCCTCGGAGTGTGTGACTGCCTGTCAGAATGGTGTGATGGTCAAATCTGAGGCCACAGAGACAGATGGTGAGCTCTCCCTAATTTATTTACCAGCCAAGGAAAGAAAGTCATGTGGAGAAAGAGTGAGTGTATGTGTGTGTCAACAAGCTCAACAGCAGAAATGTTATTCAAGACAGTTTCCAAAAGAAATGGAAAGTGACTTCAGTTGCAGCACGTAATTTAAGTGAGATTAAAACTCAGTAATCAGTGTATCGTATAGTTCACAGGGCGTTCCTAGACGTTCCAATGAAGCTATCTGTGCTCAAATGTCGGCTTTTAGAGTATAAAATGAGGGGAATTGTTGTTTCAAGTCACAGGACTCACCTTTGTCACAGTCGTCAAACCCAAAAAAGAGGTTTCATTATCATGTAATCGCCTCTGTGTTTCTGTGTTTGTGTGTGAGTACGTGAGTGAGTGGACGAGTGCGTGATCACTGAACCTACAGCTTATCCGCAGCTAATCTCAAATACTACTGGACCGATCGGCCTAATTTTTGTTGTGCACGTTCATGACTGTGTGCTGAAGGACCTCTGTCATTCAGAATTTTTGAAAAACCTTGAAAACCCCCTTTTTTTTATGCCTTTGTGATTTTATGGCCGGAGGCGTTATGTTTTTAGGTCATCCCATTCTTGTGAAGGCGATATCTCAAGAACAGCTTGAGGGAATTTCTTCAAACTTGGGACAAATATTCACTTGGACTAAAAGGTGACCTGATTAAGTTTTGGAGGTCAAAGGTCACATTGAGCTTACAGAACACATTTTTTGCCATAACTCAACAATTCATATGCCAATCATGACTAATTTAAACACAAATATCTCATAGGATAAAATGATGAGGCGATGACATTTTATATCCAAAAAGTCAAAGGTTAACTTCACTGTGACATCATAATGTTCAGCTCTCTATCAGTCCTCTGTCTACTTCTGTAAAAATAGTCTCTAAGTGAAGACAGCGTGTTTCTCTAGTGAGAACTTCCATTTTGCCAAAAAAATACACATAGTACCTTTAATTATATTCCTATAAAGTTACAGGTCAATATAGTGGTAAGTTCCATATTAAAGTCATCACAGTCTTCACCACAGACATTATATGAGTCTGGACAGACATGGATTTAATCCGTAACTTGACTGGTTGGTGGAGACAAACAACTGTGAGGCTGTAATTCTATTTTTTTAATTCTCTGTTTTATACAAATATTGACAACTGACTTCTCACTCTTCTTAACTGGCCAGTAGGAGCCGCAAGTGATCAACAACTGCCTCAGTGTGAAATCTTGCTTCAGCTCGGGACAACTTATGTGGAGGTCATGTTAATGATGGTGAAACTCTGCAAATCTCTGCTGGTTGCATCTGGCAGTTGTGGTGGCATTACAGTAGGTGCTTCACCATCTGTTGCCTGGAGGGGATCAGCGGTCTACTGAGTGCAGCCACTACAGCGGTGATTTATTGTGCATATGTGGAATGTTTCCTTCAAGCAGATTCCGAAAGTAGAATAAAAAACAAATTAATAGATGTGTTTGGGAATCTGATCCAGCTGTTATATGGATGCAGAATGAAGACACCGGGTTGCAGGATTATAGGTTTAGCGCAGCTTGCTAGTTTTGAACTTTGAATTCAAACAGATCATTACATATTTAATATTTCATTACTTTTTTTTTTCTCACATTCTAAGATTTTGGAGTGAAATGACTGCTTTTTACTGTAAAAGATCATAGGATGACCACGATGTGTCATCAGAGATCAAGGAAACATGTTAAGTTGGAATACTTACTTCACTTTTAATATACAGTCTATTTGGACTGCTGTACTCATTTTTGCACCAAAATGGCTCCATATTACTCCTTTAAATTATTGATGACAATGATATTAAAGGTATCTTGCTATTGGCCTACTGCCAAAAGAACTGTAGTGCAAATATTACCAAACTCCTCTATGAGAGGGAGGATAATATTGTATAATGTAAAGTAACATGCAGTAAAGAATTCATGGAAAATATTTCATGTCAGTTGCGCCACTAAACTCTGCAGCATTCTGGAATTTGAAAAGATTAAGCTGTTTACTTATCAACTTCTGTGACCGAGTAAATAAAAGATGAATATGATATTTAGATAAGATTATAAAAAGAAGACTTTACGGTTAGAGTGAAGAAAATATAAGCTAGACAGGATGTGCTGCTTGAAAACATTCATACCATTATAAATGACATGAAAAACAGCAACTGCCACACCACAAGTCTCATGTCATCATGCTGACAAAAAGAAATGTTTTTAAATGGTTTCTCTTTAGGGTTTCAGTTAGCTAGTGGCAATATACAGCCAGTGAGCCTTGTTGCTAGGACAGATTCAACTCCAATCTCTTCTATTGGCTGGAAAGACCAGGATGTTCATCCAATAAAAGCCCCACAGCAGCAGGACAGTGATAGCCATCCAGACACAATTATTATGGTGCCTTTGACTGTGGTTGAAGTGGACTGAAAAGCACCTGTTGGAAAGGTCAATGAGAAGGACAATGAAATTGTTGGTGGATGTCAGCTACAGGAGACGAGAGGGTTAAGCTGTGTGTGTTTACACACATGTGCATCTCTGTTAGTTTGCATGCAAATACTGCGCGTGGAGAGGACAACTACTGTCACTTTAAGTGGAAATAAATGTAAAATAATAAAAAAGTAAAATGTTGTGTCCTGATAATGAGTCACGTACTTGTTAATTACCTCAAAGCTTAACAATAATTACCCTTCACCGTGTTTCTTCTTAATTATCTACTCCCCTTACAGCAGTTATAGCCACTGTAGGAACTTAACAACCCATAACCTTGAGCCACCCTAAAGGCCTTTATGCACCAACTGCGACACAAATAAATGGCATGAAATTGTGAAGATTCTGAAGGTGAAATTTTGACCCACCTGACATTCACATCAAGCTCAACATGATTTTGCAAATAAATTATTAAGGTTCTAAAAATAAAATGCACTGCAGCAAGAAAGGTGTAATCAGCATCAAGTGAACATGACCCGGGGCTCCTTTTACTTAATGAAAAGAGGAAAAAAACAACATACCTGGGTGTAACTGATATACAGAAAGAGAGGAGAACTTGCTTGGTTTAGGAGCTGAAACTGTAACGCAGCTTCGTCAGGATGGATTTCAGGATGTCACCAAATTGGAAGAAGCAGAGAAGTCGTGTCAGAAAGCGGATTGACCTGGAGCAGCAGCTATCCATAGGTACAATTTATTATGTGATTTGTAAACAGTTCCAGCTGTGTGTGGTGTGCATTTGGTTTATTCATACCCCGACGGGAGGGGGGCATGTGGTTGGAAGTTTAGACAGAGACGTTTTCATAGACCGTTGAAGCTTGATATACACACCGTCATCATACTGAAGCTTAAAACCAGACCTTTTTATAGCTGATTTATTGAAAATTTCTACAGTTTTTCTGGTCAAATTAGCAACTGTGATCTAGGCAGCACGTTACCGAGTGTCAGGATCCCGCAGTTTTTTGCTTTGACACAACTCTGACACTAATGTTAGTTTTCTTTTTTTTAAGTTTTTTTTTTTTTTTTTTTTGGGCCATTTTTGCCTTTATGTGGACAGGAAACGGGGCAGAGAGAGAGGGGATGACACGCAGCAAAGGGCTGCAGGTGGGAGTCGAACCAGCGGCCGCTGCAGAGGACTAACAGCCTCCATACATGGGTCGGATATTCTACCAACTGAGCTAAACGTCCACCCTAATGTTAGTTTTCTTAAGACTCATGAATGCTCTATATTAGATATGTATACAGATACAGACAGAGCCTTCTGTCTGTACTTCTGCATGTTTGCAGAGCAGAACCTTCAGTAGTTGTGGGAGCAGTGTAGCAGTGTAGCCAGTAGTTCAAGCGAGACATGACAATCCAAAAAAATCCAACAGTATAAGTTCGCCAGCAAATAGGCAGTGAAAAAAATTCTCTGTCCACGTGTCATGACGCATTTTGATGTCACACAGACCACCTCTGTCTACAACGCTGGCTCTGCTTTTGCTTCTTTTTCAAGAAGTAAATTATTACAGCCTCCTCCAGTGACGCCAGGTTTGCTGTTGTCAGAAACTTTTGACTCTTCTTTGGGTCTGAGTGCTGCCCTCTAATGCATGTATTACTTAACATCCATGCCAACATAAAGGGCACATGCAAGTATGAGGGCAGTGACAATTATATTGTTTAAAGTGTTCATGTCTGTTTTTGTTCATAAAGGGAGCATAAATGAACCTTTATAGTAGGCATGCATTAAAAGGATAGCTCACCCCAAAAAGAAAATTCAGTCATTATCTACTCACCCTCATGCTGACTGAAGGTCGGGTTTAGTTTTGCAGTCCACAAAACACTGCTGGAGTTTCACAGGAAAACAGTGTTGCAGAATCTCCCAGACTGCTTCCATACTCGACTGGTGTAATCCAAGTTTCCTAAAGCTCTGACAATCCATTTACTTGTGCGCACACACCGTCACATCACACACACCCAGTTCGAGACGGTGTGCATGTGAACATGGCTCCAAGCTAAGGATCTGCAGTGAAGATTTCGGCCAAAAACATGGTGTAAATGACATCTTTTAAGTCAACTTGTATTACAGGCATTTTGTTTGTTTTTTACGTTTGAAAACCGGTCACTATTCACTTCAGTTGTTTGGCAGATTCTGCAACACTGTACACTGACTAGATAATGACTGATTTTTCATTTTTGGGTGAGCTATCCCTTTAAACATTTGTTGTATCTGTTATGGAGCAGGGTGGTGTCATGACATGAAGAGGTCAGATCTCTGTAGTGAATACTGTAAGTTGTAGAGAACTGTCACAAACATTTGAACTTAAATCCAAAAAGACAAATGTGCTCTTTTATACCTCAGGTGAATTACGCCAGTATAACGTGATGTTATTCTCTCATGGGAGTTTCGCTTAAAATAAAGGTAAAGAAATAGAAAGCTTTAATCAAATCTCTCATCTAAAAATAACTTCAGTTTCACTTGCTTCCTCTTCATCTCCAGGGGTATATCCATGTCGCAATACCCATAAAGCTCTAGAAACTTTTAAGTCTTCTAAATCTCTCTAAAGGGCAAAAAGGCCGTCACAGATCCCCGTGGGGCTGCCTCCCACTTCTGTCTGAGTGTCTGACAAGGTCAGAGCAGTGATTCCTCAAGCAGACAGGCAGAGTCTGAACTCAGCCCAAAGCACCACCCCGACTGTGATACTGTCACAGACATATAATACCAATATTAAACTACACCAGTGGCCTCTATGGTATCACTACTGCACCAAAAAAAAAAAAAAGTACATAAAAGTATATAAAATATTTTGCTTTTCTTCTTGAGTCTTTGACGTCAAAACTATATTTCAAATATTGTTCACAGTGAGCCGTGAACCTGATTCGTCATTTGTGTAATTGAAAATTAAATGATTTTAATTGAAAATATTAACCATTATTCACCTCCACTTCAATGAGTTTACTCAATGTTTGAAATTTGGGGTTTCTAAAACTCAAAGATTCAAATTTATCTGAAGAAAATACTACTTCATAAATGAGACAAAATAAGTGCATTTAGATGGAATTACCAGGCTATTGTTTTTTCCTCACATCTAGAACATCACGTAGAACAATATACACATTTTAAATGCATTATAAAAAGTGTACTGCAGATATGAATGCTGCATTTTACAGAATTTCTAACAAACTCTTATTTATTTGGTGGCCCAAATAAAAACTGCCATGACCCAGCTATGGGTCACGACCCACAGTGTTCTTCCAGCACAGATGCCAGGATCAGAAATGCCTACATGGTTAGTAGTATACAGCTGTTATATAATAACATTTATATAAAATATATTCCTACCATGTATTACCATTGCATGAATAAATACCATAAAGCTGTAAAATCTGCATGTTGTCATTTTGGGGATTTCATTGGCGCCAGTCACCTGCACAATCTGTTGCAATTGGCTCTGACTTTACATGAGAAAGGAGGCAGGCTCTTCCTTTGAATTTAGACTCTCATTGGCTATTGTGGGTTCTGGACAGGGCATGGAAGCTTCTATTGGCTCAACTGAGTTGTCAATCAAAAGGTTAGGCTGCAGCTGAGCTAATGAGGTGCACCTGTGTCCGTGTAGCGTGTAAGCGGAGGAGAGACGATTGAAATGGAAGAATATAACTTTGGCTACTGTTTTTTTTGTTTTTTTTCTTCATTTTTTGGGATTTATTAAAGGAAATGGACCGGATATGTCACTGGATTTGATCTACTGGACCGTTGGGATTAAAACAAGACCGTTTTTGGCTGATTAGGAGAGCCTTCAAGGTAAGTCTCACTGTTGAGATTTTGTTAGTTTGTTGCACTGACTGTTGCTGCTGTTGTGACTGTACTGGACATAGTTGGCATCAATGGAATCACAAGAATCTCAGCTTTCTGGCAACGTGTCACATGCTTATATATGTTTATATAGTAGTTGTTTATTTGGACAAATATAGGCAGAAGTGTAAACATGGCTGACTTTGTGCATTTTGAGAGCATTTATTGATCTGATTGTGTTTTGGGCAGAACAGGATTTACTGGACCTCGTCAGTGTAAAAGCAGTGTTTGTGTTGAATATTATTGATCTGTGAGGTTAGTGTTGCGTTTTAAAATTTAGGTCACCCAGACCTTTTTTAAATATTAAATTTTTAATAGTGTGCTTATTTGTTTGGTGTGTTTTCTGTATCTGGAAATGTTTGGCAGCAATGCAAGCAAAAAAATCTAAGTTTTCTTAATTGTGTTGCATCGGTATATAGTGTGTTAGGGATGGGCATTTCAAGCCAAAATGCTATTCATATTCACTGGGCACTATGGACAATTATTCAAAAATCCAAACCCTCTTTCCTCCACACTTGCAACCACAGAGAGACAGAAAACCACAGGAATAAAATCCACACCTTGTCATCAAAAATAAACTTTTTGTCCACTCAACTCTTGTGTCCTTTGAGGCTGGCAGCTGATGTAATGATTTTTGCTGCGTCTCTGACATGATGTTCATTAGTTTGGAGCCAGTAAATGTTCTGTAAACAGCCTGTCAATCTGAAATAAAATACATCAGGGTCTGCGAATGTCCCGTCAGCGATGCTACTAGGGCCTGTAATAACGCGAGATCTGGTATATCGGGTTATTTCCAGGTGCCGGTAAAACCAATGACTATTTGAATATTTGAAAATCATGACCCATCCCTAGTATATGTGTTTACACAGTAGTCTTACAGTGCAACGTACATGGATATCAATCAACACTCCAAAGGCCTTCTGGTGCTCCGTTGATCTAATAGGATGTTAACATACTGGTACTGGATTGGTACTTGATAGGGATGCACTGATACCAATACCAATATTGGGTATCGGCACGATACTTTGCTCATGTACTCATACTCCTACTCATAAAACTCCAATACCACCACACCCAATACCACGTCATAAAAAGTAGACACTTTAACACCAGCAGTTTGATCAAAGATCTAAAGTTCACTGTTAAAAATTGTTGAGATGATGTAAAATTTCAGGGTAATGCATTGCGATAGATTATTGAGTTTTGACCTCAACTCAAACTCTTCAGTTTGAGATGAAATGTAAAAAGATTTACTGACCTCTTTAGTTGAGATCATCTACTTTTCTTCTTTAGACAAACTATAATCTTTGAGTTTTTGAAACTTAAAAAAAAAAAATTCAAAAATTGGTCACAGTGAGCTGCGAGCCTGATTTGTCTTTTTTTAGTGCCTGAAAAACTAAATAGTTTTAATTAAATAGTAATGATTAAATAAATAGTTTTTATTACACTAGCAGCAGGAAACAGCATCAACAGTTTGTTATATTTAGAAAGTGAGGAACATCTGATGAAAAAACATGTTTTTAAAGTCATTGTAAGAGCTGTAATGGTCTTATTAATTTGAAATATTTTTCAATATTATTAAAATATTAATTCATATTTTAGGTGCTCAGTATTTTTTTTAACCCAAATGCAGGTCCTTGTCCTTGTACTGGTATCAGGAAGGAAAAATTATACCGGAACTGCTCAAATACATAGAATAATGAAATTTAACAGGACAGTGCGTCAGGATACTACAGTTTATGACTGAAACTGTGTGAAAGTGAAAGCTTGGGGCAGCAAAGCACACATGGTTGTTGTCAACTAATTGCTGCAATTTTGGTGACTGGATTTACAAGTTAATTCTGTTGCAACACATCTCAGTATAAAAGGGGCTGGAGCGCAATAAAAATGTTGTCCAGTAATTGTCAGTCACATCAGCTCTGCTCATCCCCTTTAACTCAATGTTCCAGTGTAATAAGTTGAGCTGATGAGGTGGTTAGAGCCTGTGGCTTGTGAGTTCACAGAGAGCCGCAGCTTGGATTCACAGTAGTTACCAAAGATGGCAACATCCACACAAAGTATAAAAGGAAGTATGACTGATGCCACTCCTGCAGCATAGTTCACATTTCTGATGTTGGTCTGTATGTTCAGTACGTTCCAAACACTCACTCAGTGTTTCCAGAAAAACAGCTTCATTCTGTGTCAAGCTATCACTGCCTTATGGCTATGAAAGTGTTCGTGGTGTGTTTAATGGTCCATTCAACAGTCAAGTCAATTTGTGAATGAACATTTTAATGATTTGATGCTCTTGGTTAGTTGAGTAAATAAGAGTATTATTAGCCATGTGATCTTGACAAATATAGATTGCTATAGAATTTTAACATTCATGCTTTTCAAAGGTTGAATCCTAATGACCTTGGTGATCTCTTGACATTTTCTGTGGGGCCTCCAGCATGTCAAAATTGTTAGATTACCTGTGTTTAGAGCTGAACAATTCATTTAAATATTGTCAAAATCGCAATATGGCCAGGAGCTACAGCTTTTCCTATAAGTAAAATTTGTCCACACACACCATTAGAAATAAAGCATGTGGTGATATAGAGATGGCCTGGCACCTTTGTGAAGCTCTTAGTGTGGTCATTCTGGTCGCCGCCATCTTGACAGTGCTTGACTCAGCTAATTGTGGTAGAGAAGCACTGATTCCAGTTTTCTTGGCCGATTCGGATTTTTTTTTTTTTCTGACCTGCCAATTCCAATTTTGGCTGATATCGATTTTCAGTCTTTCTAAGAATTAAAACAGCATTCACAAACATTTTTGCAACTTGTCTTGTAAAATTAAATTGGATGTTCATAATAAAACACTGAATATTAAATATTCATTTAATACTATTTTACATTTTCTTCAAAAGTCCTTCAGGTTAGAGCCAGGCCTTATTATATTGTTATATTAAAGCAATATTCCACCCCAGAATGATAATCCACCCAGTATGTACTCACCCCTATGCTGATGTGAGGATGGGTGAAGATCTTCAGTTCACAAAACACTCCTGGAGTTTCAGCAGAAAACAGGGTTGCAGCCAAATCCAGTACAATGGCAGTGAATGGTGACCACAGATAAAATGTAAAAAAAAAGAACACAAAACAAACACAAAATGTCTCCATCCTGCTCGTGTGGTGTAATCCAAGTGTCCATGAGCCACGACATTAAAATTTAACCACAAAAGACGCCATTTACACCATGTTTTTAGCCAGTTGACATTTCAGCTAAAAACATGGAGACATTTTGTGTTTGTTTTGTGTTCTTTTTTTTTACATATGGTCAGCATGTTTGCTGGGCACATGACATGACCATTGTGCAGAACAAGAGTGTTAATATGATGGGCACAGAATCAGATAAGTGACACTGACCTCAGTCACCGGTCAGGGCCGGTCACGCTGAAAATCAGCCAGTTCTGGTCTCTGGCCAGTTGATCGGTGCATCCCTAACTTCTGGCTTATCCACAAATGGGCAAAGAGGTGGAGCGTAGATGGACCTGAAGTAGCATAAAGAAAAGGCTACCTTGTTGTTAGCCATCTGTGATGGTAGTTATCCTTAATCTTACAACTTTAGTTCTGAATATAATTTAAATGGATAAGTTATAAAACTTCACCCCCGCACAGTTGTCATTATCAGGGAAATTAACTGAAGGGAGCAAAACCATTTTTTTTTCCAAGTTCAAGCTACTGTACTTAGTTGGCCTCATTTTTCAGCCTAGGGGTTGTCGGTACAGACCTCTGCAAAAATCACATCATTTTTTTCAGTGAAAATGAAATGCAACAATTATCATTTCCACTAAAATCATCACTCAAATTGTAATCATAATATCTGTCATAATAATCGCAATTTGATTATCTTTGCATAACATTCAGCCCCAAAGCAGGTCATAATTTCAGCACGTCCAATCCTTTGGTTTTTGACCACATACTTGCAAAACTAGTGACATTCTCTTCAGCCTCATCTTTAACGTGATACACAAAAACATCAACATGTTAACATCCTCATTGTGAGCATCTTAGCATGCTCAAAGCCCTGCTGAGCCTAAATCGACCCTTAGTCTACTTAGATCTATAGAAAACTCCAGTTGCTGGGTGTGCTTTGCCTTCAGTGTTGTAGTATCAGGAACTTCATATATGGTGTAATGCCCCCGTCTTTTCTAGGTCTCCTTTGCAACACAGATTCTAATCTTAGTGCAAGTCGCCTTGTTAAATAAAGGTTAAAATCTAGTTAACAGACACACTGGCATACACCCACATCACCGCGACCTTTCTCTCAACTCTCATTTTCTTGCGAAGCAAATCCCCACTGGACCTCCAGGAACACACCAGGAGATCTGTTTAAGACCGCAAAGCTTGCAGTTCCATGTTTAGTATAGACAATATCAGGATCATTGTGAGCAGGAACAATTTTCAATTGGTACAGAGATACAATTACAGTCAATTTTATGTACTGAGATTTAGTTAAGTGATCTAATTGAATAAAAGATAGACTGAAATAATTAAAGGCTTTTGATAGCCTTCATGAAACTAGCTCATGTGAGATACTGGTCTGGAAAATGTCCTCTGAGAATCTGTTGTCAGTGACCAAGTCATCTGTGCTTGGGGTTAAGATAAAGATTATGACTAGCTGCATGACCAAAGGCAGTCACCTGCAAAGTCTGATGTAGGGCTGGGCGATACGGCCTAAAATTTATATTGCGGTATAATTTGAAGCATGTGCGGTAATGATATATATTGCAATATATTCTTTTCTTCTGTGTATATGTCAAAATGACTGTTTCTGAACATACTCACATAGCGGATACATTGCAGCAGAATAAACACACTTCAAAATATATAGAATGCGTTTTAAGAACATTTATTGTGCAAAACTTTTTCTCCAAACAATGTAACACAAAATTCTCAAATAACCTAAATAAAGATGCAGATATTTCAAATAAAAAAATACAAGTAAAATGTTAGTAAAGCACAGAATTCTAAATTGTTTAAAATAAAGTGCAAAATGTGAAAAATAGTTCTGTCAATCGATTAAAATATTTAATCGCAATTAATCGCATGAATGTCTGTAGTTAATCGTGATTAATTTGCTCAAAATGTACCTTAAAGGGATATTAACCAAAAAACAATGACAGATATTGTCCAGAAACCCTCAAAGGCACTGCATTTAGCATAAAAAAGCTCAAATAATAACATGACAAACCCAAGTCTATCAGGCACAGATGAGCATACTGACCTGCTCAATTTAATATTTAGGCCAAAACGCACTAAAAACTTAAATAGAAAAGTCAGTTGAAGTTTCTATGGAACTGTAGGCTTCAGATTTAAAATGTCAACACCACAGAACCAGCAGTATTCCAGGAAAAGGTTACTATTTGTATGCATTTATTTATTTAGTATTATTATTGTCAATAACAATTTAATAAAATATTGTCCTCTGAGGAGAACAATCCTCACCTTTATTCAGCTCAGTCTATATAATGATGAAACAGTGCGTGATATTCATGTTTTTGTATTAAAGCAGCAGGATCATTTACATCAGTGTCACTCTGACAGTTTACATCAGTGAGGATGTTTTAGACCACAGCAGACAGCAAACTGCACACAGACACACACCGAGGAGATGAAGAGGAGAGACAGAGACTGGACTCTTCATCATGACTTACAATAATGCAGCGTTATTAACGCATTAACTCTGACAGCCCTAGTAAAAAACAAACATTACAATTTCTTCTTGCAAACCTGATTACTTCTTTATATCACAGTAGGCCGGTATAGTCAAAATCTCTACCGTTGGACAAATTCATATCGTTTCTACCGCATACCGTTCATACCGCCCACCCCTAGTCTGATGTAGTGAAAGTTAAATGGTCGCTACATCAGAATTTATTCAGAAAAAGTGTTTCCACCTCCCATTAAACACATGGAAGGAGAAATATGTATTATACACTGCCTGGCCAAAAAAAGCCGCCACCTGGATTTAACACAGCAAATAGGTAAGATCCTTCCACTGGATAATTACTGCAGTGATTAATATGTTTCAGCAGGCAACAAGTTATTTAACCTGAACTGATGCAGTGAGGAGCTTCTCATTCCTTAAACAACCATGTCAGAAGACATATCCTGTGGTCGTGAAAAAGATGTTACTCTGTTTCAGAAGAGTCAAATTATTGACCTGCATCAACAAAGAAAACAACTAAGGAGACTGATGAAACTAGTAAAACTGGGTTAAGAACTGTCCAACACATTATTAAAACCTGGAAGGATAGTGGTGAACCATCATCTTCCAGGAAGAAATGTGGTCGGAAAAAAATCTTGAATGATCGTGATCAGAGATCACTTAAACACTTTTTCACTCTGGTGAAATCAAATCATAAAAAATCAACAGTACAAGTCACGGCTGTGTTTAATAGTGAAAGTAAGAGCATTTCCACATGCACAGTGTGAAGAGAACTCGAGGGATTTAAAGGTGTAGTTAGCGATGTGGGAGAAAACGAGTAGAGAGGTTGTTGATATTTGAAGTGTAAACGAATACAGACCCACCCCTCCCTTCATACTCCACCCCAGGCTCCACCCGCCGAAGTTCATAGGACGCGCATTGTCATGGAAACGGTCGTAGAAAGTAAAGCAGCAGTAAAGCAGCTGAAATAGCCAAGTTGTGGGTTAGCACACTGCTAAGCCGCTGAAGCTAAGGTTAGCTGACCCGTCAGACAACTGTAGCCACAACTCGACTGCTATTATAAATAGATAACATCACAACAACAGTACGTTTTGGCAGATTAGACAATATGATGAATGCCCGACGGCTGTTACTGTTACTTGAAGCACTGCAAAGCTAATGTTGCTCCCTGTCCAGCAGAAAGACGGCGACCTCCCGTCCATTTTCAGACCTTTCAAATTTGCGGAGTTCCCTCCACAGTCGGAAAACCACACGATGTTGACCCGGGTCTTCACCCTTTCATGGTCGTAGCCCTTCTTTTTTAATTTATGCTCCTCCGACCTGCTTTCTCTTGGGCTGTTTTTCAGCCATCCGAATGCAAAATATCTGCACCTCATATACGTGTCTCTCTCTTACTCTAACTGCGCACGCTACGCGACCTACTACTCCCCCTCCCCCCATGTCTGACCTGTGCACGAGTATGAACCGGCCCCCGGGCGTGAGGGGGTGGACCCATGTTTTGGTGGCTCGGTCCGAGCCACAGATTTACCTGCTGAAATTCAGAGCCCAGGCTGTGTATTGAAACTGGATTTTTTTTCAGCATGCTCTCAGAAGTGACAGCTTGCGGATAGTGAGGAGAAATACAGTGATTTTGACAAAAAGTGCGTCGGATTACGATTGCTAACTATACCTTTAACAGCTGTGTAGCCTGAAGAAAACCACTTATCAGTAAGGCTAATCAGGAAAAAAATGCTTCAGTTTGCCAGGGAGCATAAAGATTGGACTCTGGAGCAATGGAAGAAGGTCATGTGGTCTGATGAGTCCAGATTTACCCTGTTCCAGAGTGATGGGGGCATCAGGGTGAGAAGAGAGGCGGATGAAGTGATGCTCCCTCATGCCTAGTGCCTACTGTACAAGCCTGTGGGGGCATTGTTATGATCTGGGGTTGCTTCAGTTGCTCAGGTCGAGGTTCAACAACGTTATGAGCCCAAAAATGAGGTCAGTATACCTGAATATACTGAATGAGCAGGTTTTTCTATCAATGGATTTTTTCTTCCCTGATGGTACGGGCATATTCCAAGATGACAATGCCAGGATTCATCGAGTTCAAATAGTGAAAGAGTGGTTCAGGGAGCATGAGACATCATTTTCACACATGGATTATCCACCACAGAGTCCAGACCTGAACCCCACTGAGAATCTTTGGGATGTGCTGGAGAAGACTTTATGCTGCAGTCTGACTTAGGGGTGTGCCATCTGAGGCACCTCACGATTCGATTATTAAATGATTATTACGATTATTACGATTATAACGATTATTACTGATTATCACGATTATCGATGCATCTTTTTCCCCATACAGGATTTCTTTTAAACAAGGTATATTTGTCAGCATCCATTAAATAAAGTAAACAAACAAATTTACCTCCATTATCTTTTATTTATATCAGACCAAACGATCCAACACATTTCCCACAACAAAAAGCTGCTCTTATTATATAAAGTGCCTTTAGAAATAAGACTTCTTTTAAAAACTTCAAACTTATACAGTACTGTTCTGTATACATACATTAGATCAGTATACACTGCACAGTTTAATACACAACAACGCTCTGTAGTCTGGCTCAATGTCCCACCTACAGCACTATCTGATTGGTTAGAAGTTACGGGTAATCAATCAGCACAGACACACTGTGTCACAGACAGGGTGAGACAGAGCTGCACCGGTGAGCAGAGAGGAGCCGTTTAGAAGTTAAGACAGCTGATATCACCAAAGTTTCAATAATTATCACAGTCTTATGATCTGTTTCTTTGACGATACAGCATAGTTACATCAGTGAAAAAAGTCATGGTCTGGATTTCACTCAAGGCGATGTGACGGATTTTAAATCAGTCACTGTTCGCAGAGATGCGCTGCACACAGCAGCATCTGTCCTGTCTTTTCACTGCAACCCTGCATCGAGATTTCAGGTATTATAACTTATACAAAAGTAACAGTGACAGTAAAAACTGGGAGGCTCACACGTAGTCCGCGGATCACATGCGTGCCGAACTGTGGAGGGTGATCTGTACGGAAACGGATCAAATGCGATCCGTTGCCCCCTAATTTCAACCCTGAAGAGTGAACCTCACGCTCAGTGACAGTAGCCAGCGAGTTCGCTGCCGCCATGTTGGCTAACAGTCTGTTATGAGTCCGTCCCTTAAAACTGTCCGGGCGGCTTTTTTCGTTCTGGCCAACTTCCAGGTGCTGCGGATGTGTTTCTGTGATTTCGCTATCATGGCAAATAATCGATTTTTGAACATTTGTTAATCGTTATTGATCGTCACGTGTCGCATTGCGATGCACCTAAGAATCGATGTATTTGGCACACCCCTAGTCTGACTCTCCCATCATCAATACAAGATGTTGGCGAAAAATTAATGCAACTCTGGACAGAAATCAATGTTATGACACTGCATAAGCTTATCGAAACAATGCCATGGCGAATGGATGCCATAATCATAGCTGAAGGCAAACACAAACACAAAATGTCTCCATCCTGCCCGTGTGGTGTAATCCAAGTGTCTGCGAGCTGCAACATTAAAATTTAACCGCAAAAGACGCCATTTACACCATGTTTTTAGCTGGGGGCTTGCTTCTACCACAGATCATAGATTAAATAGGTTTAAGTCCTATTAAATTTAATTTCATATAACAGGATTTCAACCTATTTAAAATACAGTCTATGGCTCCAACTCGCTATTTGGACTCCTGTACTCATTGTAGCATGTGCAGTTGCTACATATTGCTCCTTTAAGTGTTCCCCCTCCAAAAAAAAAAAAAATGCAGGCATGAAAATCTGTCATGGTCATTGAAGAAGAAATTGATTGATCGATTGAAGAAATTAGGCTGCACAATCAATTGAAATTTTATTGAAATCGCAAGATAGCTTTCTGCAATTTGCAAATCACAGGAGGTGCAGTTTTGTCAAAGGCAAAATGAATGAATGAATGAATGTGGTGAGGCAGAGATGTCCTGTCTTACAAATCATATTTTACAGACTTAAAAAACATTTTAATTTGGTATAGATTCCTGCAAAAAAAATAAATAAATAAAATAAAAAATCACACTATAGTCATTTTAACATGGTTTTCATTCAAAATAAGAATAATGATGTAAAGATGATCATTATCTCTAATATCTCAAATCATAGTGCAATTGCAATATCAGTCAAAATAATGGCAATTAGATAAGTTTTCAAAATCATTAAGCCCTAATAGCTCTATGTGAAGAATGTGGTTGTAAAGTTACCCGTCTCTATTTAATGTTTTGTAATGAGGAGGAATCCATCCATGTCTCCTGCTCCACAGGGTCTCCATATCAGTGAGTGTAGAAAAGCACGTGTCCAGGCTGAGCTTCTGTTCAAACCAGTGTAATCCTCCTTTACTGTGATGGTAATTGTCCTTCAGTGGAGCATGATGGTGAAGCAACGCTCTGAGGACTGTCAGCCTTTGTCAGGCTGAGCGCTCTCCGCTTTGTTCTTCTCTGCTCCGACTCCTCTCTGTTGTTCTTGTTTCTCTTGCGCAGGCTTCCACCTGTTCTTGACCTCACACTGTCCGCGTCTGGTCTGTTGACCTTTGACCCTGGCCAATCAGAAACAGTCAGGAACCTCTTGACCACCTCTTGACCTTCGGAGAGTGAGACGAGTGGTTTGTTGTTGTTGTTGTGCTGTGTGTGAGCACTGTGTGTGTGCGTGCAGGGTGTGCAGGGCGTTTGGGCTGCAGTCTGACCTTGTCTGACCTTTGACTCTTGGCTGTGATAGGAAGCAACCAGCAGCTCTCAGATGAGTCCAATTTCAAGTTACTTACTGTGTGTGTCTGTCTGATTTTGTGTGTGTGTGTGTGTGTGTGTGTGTGTGTGTGTGTGTGTGTGCTGCATTCTGAATGATGATACACAACACAACTTTATAGACCAGTGCAGTAAATTTGTCTTTGACTTTCAACTCTTTGTAAGCCAAAAACATAGAAAACTCATTGAAATAGTAGTGCAGTAATAAAAATAGAAGTGAAAGAATCTACAATATCATTTTTAAAGGGACAGTTCACCCCAAGATCAAAAATACATAGTTTCCCCTGGCCTGTAATGCAATTATCCACCTAGATTTTTTTGGCGTGAGTTGCACAGTTTCAGAGATGTCGGCCGTAAAGATGTCTGCCTTTTCTTCAATAAAATGGGACTAAATTGCACTCGGCTCATGGTGCTCAAAGCACTAAAAAAATACATCTGAAAGATTCAAAACCAGTGTCTCTTTCCATAAATCATGACCTGGTTACTGAAGATCATCAACACAATAATAGGAGTTTTTGCTACATTAAAGCTACGACAAGGAACTCTCAGATTGTGTTGATTTTGGTTTGTTTCCTCTACCATAACCACAAAATATAATGTCAAAAATAAAAATTATGGCAATAAAAATCTCTTCCTGCTACATTCTAACTGGCCAACGTACGACTCACTGTAACTTTGTCTGGGAAATGTAAGAATAACCTCATTCATCTGATTTCAGGGAGAATCCGACCTGTTGGCAGCCAGTAGGAATAACTATGTAGAAATAGCTGATCTTCTCACAGATGATCTTGTTAACTTATGTAGGTCATATAGAGCCATCATTATTAAATCGAGACTGTTTCATAAGCAGTTAGTAGTAGCTTTAAACATGCTGAAAACTTTTCCATCATGCAGTCACTCAAATGTTGGATTGATACACATTAACTCCTTACACCAGGGACAGAATGAACAGCATATTTAAGCTCTTTTAGTGTGTGTGTAGGCTAATATGCTGCTTCCCAAGTAACAGCCAAGGGACATTATTAAACATTTACTAGCGTATAAACAAACAAACAGAAAATCCCAGTGTGAATCAGTTTATTTTCGTAGTGAATTAGAAAATGATTGGAGGGCCACCCAGCACCCAACTGGGGGGCAGATTTGGCCCACGGGCTGCAAGCTGAGCATCACTGTTGTGGATCTTATGTTTTTATATTTACAACTCATACTAGGATGTTACAGGGACTATACTGTATTCTAGTACTCTCTCTGCTAGTGCATTAGAAACAGTCCTTATCTAGCAAGCACCAAACCTATGTTTATTATAGATATAATAATTATTGTTAGCATGAAATTTTTTTGTTGACATTTGGATGCGTACTAAGAGAGATATGAAAGAGATATGAAAGTATCGACAGGTTGCATCAGTAAATTCAGATACAGTCTCAAGAGGTCGGTAGAGGCCCATACTGCCTGCTTCTACCTGTGCGTGAGAGCTAACTCACATACGTGTAGTTTTCACACAGACAGCATCACTGCTGCTACTTCCAGCAGCAGCACCATTTTCACCATTTGAGTTCAGTATGTTAGCATCTTAACTTTTGCATTAACATTAACTGCCCAGTGTGTAAGATTTATGGGGATCTATTTGCAGAATATAGCAGGAATGGAATATAATATTCATATGTTTTCATTAGTGTATAATCACCTGATAATATGAATGTCATCTGGGGATCATGAATATCGGTGCAAAATGTCATGGTGATCCACCTTGTAGTTCGAGATATTTTCCTCTGGACCAAAGTTGTAGCAACCAGCTGACAAACATCCATCCCTAGAGCCCCAGTACTGGCATGGCCAAGAAGTAGATAAATTAAGCACGTTTTGCATGCTGTCATGGACACAAGTGGAAAAAAAAAATTACTACACTAACAAAAATGCATAGTAAGACTTTGATTTAAAAAAATAAATAAATTAAAAACAACTCTGCCTCATGAGCATGTGTACACTGTAAAAAAGAAGAAAAAAGAGGAAACTCAAAATTTCAAAGCAATAGATTTTTAAGTTTGGAAGCCAACTCAAACTCAAAAAAAGTTCTACCAACTACTAATCTTTTGTTGAGATAACTTACTTTTCTTCTTTACATAAACCTGAATCTGAGTTGTCAGAACTAAAAAAATGTGTCTCAAAAAATTGTTGTGTAAACTCATTGAAGTGAATGTGACAAATTGTTATTTTGTTATTTTCTATTACAACCATTTTATTTTCAGACATATGTACACTGTAAAAAAAAAAAAAAAGAAAAAAATGATGAAACTTAAAATTTTAGGGTAGTTTACTGAAATAGATTTTTGAGTTTGGAACTCAAACCCTTAAGTTTTGAAAAAGTTTTACCAACTACTAATCTTTTGTTGAGATGTGTTACTTTTCTTCTTTAATTAAACTTTAATCTTTGAGTTGTTGAAACTCAAGAAAAAGGATTTAAAAAATATTGAGTAAACTCATTGAACTGAAAGTTAGTAACAGTAAATATTTTTGTATTTTCTTTTAAAACCATTGAATTTTCAGGCACCCAAATAATGATAATAATAAGGTTCATAGCTCACCGTGATCAATTTTTGACATACAATTTTTGGGAGTTTCTAAAACTCAAAGATTCACGTTTATCTAAAGAAGAAAATTAAATTATCTCAGCTAAAGATTACAGGTCAGAAAAACTTTTCATGTATTTATTTTGTTTAGTTTATTTCAAAATGAGTTTGAATTGGACTCTTTTTTTACAGAGCATATATGTGTTTGTACATTTGAGTGACAGCTGCCCAGATATGTGACTCCAGGCTGATTTAATCCCATCAGAGTGATGCTATCACATCACACACTCAGCCCCTCTTTAATGCTGAGGGTCTCAGCTCCTCTCCACCAAACATCTGGTGACGTAACACAACCCTCTGCAGGTCAGTTAAGTGCACGATCATCCATGATACAGGCCTGCAGATGTGCCGATTCACACTTACAAGTCCATTTAACATGTGTCTATGTCAGCTGGTCTCATTTCTAGAAAATCTGAAACTGAATCATAAACACGAGCTGGAGTCGATAGTAAAATGTCACAGATCCAGCAGTCTGAGTGAAATGCATCTTTAATGAGACGTCACCTGATATGACAGAGCTGCTGCAGAGTCACTGCTGCCCCCTGGTGGTTGTGTGTGACACAGACACAGCTGTGTTAGTGGTGGTGCCCAGACTGGATCCTCGTTCCTCAGTAACCTGAGGCCCGTCTGAGGGGCCGAACACAGCCTGGTCAGGATGTAACAATACATCAAATACTGCAATACTGCAATAAAAAATCTCAATACTGTGACAATACATACATTGATATTACATGGTTAATTATTTAATTCTATTATTTTTATTTTGTATTTTATTAAAGGACTGCTAGTGTCTGCTGTATACTATTTGTGTTGCAGTTGTACATTCATAATTCAAACATTCATAATCATATGAAAGACAATTCTTTTTTTTAAAATGTCACGGCTGCTACTTTTATTTTATCAAAGAAGTAAAGCAGAAGTATTTACAGTTAAAAGAGGGCTGCAGATGTTCAAAATTGCTTTCTCAATTACTCATTTTTTTTCTTTTTTTTGCTGTTTACTTTTATTCTCTTTTTTCCCTCCTTTTCCATTTTAAGTTAAGTTTCCTTATTCAACAAACGTCTTTGAAAAACAAAACAATATCAAACGAGGGACAATTACTGCCATTTCTATACTGTTGATTGATACATTTTTAATTGGTTAAATTCTTAACAGCAATTAATTGATTAATGATTAATTATTAACATCCCTGGTAAAAGGAAAACAAATTTTATACAAACAAAAATGTGCTTACAGTTGAGGTTTATTTTTCAAGTTGTAATTTTTCTTAGTTTTGTAATATTGTGATAAATATCGTATTGTGGACTTTATATCATGGTGTTAAAGTCCTGTTAGAGTTTGGTATTGTTTCATCCCTACAGCCTGGTTTCAGCTTGCCTGCAGTAAGAGGGAGTGAGCTGTCTTTGGGTTCATTCATTTTATCCACCAGCGTCCTCTGTGTGGGGCCTTCAGTAACACTCACTTCCTGACCAGGTCAGGAGAGGACTGTTTGTCTACGGCCCCTGACCTCCACCTCCACACTCAAAGTCACTCCTCAACAGACACACACACACTCATCATCAAGCAGTCAGTCAGTCACAGGGTTGGGAGGGTTATTTTAAAAATGTATTTTGATACAGTTTTTAATTACCTGTTAAAAAAGTAGTCAGTAACATCCCAGTGTGAATCCAAGTATCACAATATAAAGTGATGTAACTTCATTACTTTCTTCTAGTTTTGGATTACCTCAATATAAGATATGGCGAATTTGTTCAGCCTAATATGTTTTTAGGGCTGCATCTAATGATTATTTTCATCATCGATTAATCAGTTGATTATTATATTATTGTCTCGATTGATTGATCAGTTGTTTGGTCCATAAAATATCAGAAAATGGTGAAAAATGTTGATCAAAGTCAAAGACAGCATCATCAAATGTCTTGTTTTTTCCAGAACTCAAATATATACAGTTTACCAGAAAATATTCACATTTAAGAAGCTGAAATCAAAGAATTTGGACTTTAAAAAAAAGACTCAAAATGATTAACTGATTAATTAATCCTATCAAAATCTTATCAGTTGAAAAATGGTTCCAAACATGCCCCATGTTTGGATCTATTTTTCATGTCTTCTCTATGATGATTATTTTTATTATTGGTTAATCTGTTGATCATTTTCTTCATTCATCAATTAGTTATTTGGTCCATAAAATGTTAGATGTGCAGTAATTAAAAAAAAACTTTTTGACCTACATTCAGTTGAATACAAAGACAAGATATTTCTGTTCAAACTGATGATGTAAATTTTTCAACTCATTCTGAATTTGATGCCTGCAACTTGTTCCAAAAAGTTGTGACAGCAGCATGTTTACTGCTGTGATACATCAGCTTTTCTTTTAACAACACACTCAGTGTTTGTGAACTGAGGACATTAATTGTTGAAGTTCTGAAAGTGAAATTCTTTCTCATTCTTGCTTGATATATGACTTCAGTGCTCAGCAGTCCGGGGTCTCTGTTGTTGTATTTTGTGCTTCATAATGCACCACATATTTTAAATGGGAGACAGGTCTGGACTGCAGGCAGGTCAGTCTAGTACCTGAACTATTTTACTACGAGGCCACGCTGTTACCCATGATGCCATGGGCACTAACACACCTCCGTACCATCGCAGATGCTGTCTTTTGAAGTTAGCACTGGCAACAGTCTGGATGGTCCTTTTCCTCTTTAGCCCGGAGGACAAGACGTCCATGATTTGTGAAAACAATCTGAAATGTGGACTCGTCAGACCACAGCACACTTCAACACTTTGTGTCAGTCCATCTCAGATGAGCTCGGGCCCAGAGAAGTCTGCAGTGTTTCTGGATGTTGTTGATTTATGTCTTTCTCTTTGCATGGTTGAGTCTTAACTTGCATTTGTAGATGCAGCGACAAACTGTGTTTATTAACAACAGTTTTCCAAAGTGTTCCTGAGCCCATCTAGTATCCTTTATACATCGATGTGGGTTTTCATGCAGTGCTGCCTGAGGGGTCAAAGGTCACAGACATTCAATGTTAGCTTTCAGCCTTACATACAGAGATTTCTCTGGATTCTTTGAATCTTTTAATGATATTATGGTTTATAGATGGTGAAATCTCTGAATTCCTGCAGTTTTGTGTTGAGAAACGTTGTTCTTAAACTGTTGGACTATTTGCCCACACAGTTTTTCATAAAGTGTTGAACCTCGCCCCATCCATGCTTATGAATGACTGAGCCATTCGAGGATTCCCCTTTAACAACCAATCATGATACTGAACCTGTTTACCAGTTGAATGTTTCCAACAGGTGTTTTTTGAGCATTCCACAACTTTCCCAGTTTTTTCCTGCCCCTGTCCCAACTTTTTGGAACATGTTGCTGGCAGAATGAGTGTATATTTACAACAAAACAGTTTATCAGTTTATGTCTTTGAAAAAACCTTTGGAAAAAAAATTGAGTGAAGTACTCTATCACTTTAAGAGGACTGGTATTGTACTGGTATTTTCATTTTTTAAATGATACCCAGCTCTACACCAAACACACCTTTGCCTCTTGCTTAAACTACATTCCATAAAGTTAAGAGTTGATTGGCTGCACACATTTTTTGAAACATAATTTTGAATCTTTGTGCTTGGAGAGAATGTCAAGTTACTACAGGTCAAAAGACTGAAGTCCAAGTGAGATCATTGTGCAAGTCTTTTGTAAAGTTCAGTATTAAATCACCAACTTTCACAGTCCACCTCTGATTCATCGCATTATGGGAAGTGTAGGTCCAGTGTTTTTAGGAGTCTGACCCATACCAGGGACTTCTTTCTTTTTCTCTTAAAAGCCTCCAACTTTATATGAGTGCAGTAATAAATTGCCGGAGTGCCTTTTCATGGTTGGACCAAGGAAGAGTTACCTTGTGAGGCAGCTGGATTCACAAGCTCACAAGATCACGTGAGAATCCATCTTGCCAGGTTTCAAGTTATCTGTTTGTGCTCGCACCAAATGTTGTGCCGCCAATCAGCATCCTCGTGGAGACTACTGGCAGCTACAGGTGTGGTTTTAGGTGTGACGACAGGGAGACTCATGCATGGAAACGACAATGGCGGCTCTTGAAGAGGTTAGCGTAGATACTGTGATAGCATCAGTTATATCAGAACTGGAAAGTATTTCTTAATTGAAAGAAGAGCAAAGAACAACAACACTTAGGGCTTTTCTCAATGGAGACGATGTTTTCACTCTTCTCCCGACTGGCTTTGGCAAGAGTTTGATCAGATTGGTTGAAGTTAGCCCATGTTAGACATGATAGACGGATGATTCATCCAATCACCTACCAAGTGGTTTTTAAAAGTGCCTGCCCTTTTCCAAACCGTTTCTAAGAATGATTCCTCAGACGTTTCTTTGTAGATTAGGTTCAGGTTAAAGGAAGAAGGTGTGTATGGACACACTACAGCCACAAAAACCTTCCTGCTACTGTTTAGCCAGAAACAGATGCACTTCACTATCAGATGCTTGTGCTTAGTTTGAATGTATCTGTGTGAGGGCAAAAACAACAGTATATTTTCTGAAGACCTTGAGGCATAAGAACTATTCTCTTCTTCCTCCTGGGGAAACAAAAGGTTACCCTCAGCCCCTCTGCAGCAGAGAAAATGTCTGTTACTTCAGGTAATCCACTTCATACTGTACATGTGTGAAGTTAAAATGAGAGAGGCTATTACAGTGGGTTTTTTGGGGACCATTTTATTTAATTTTTAATTTTTTTATATAACAACATTCTCTGGCATAGGACCTCATACAGATTATTAAAAGTTTAACAAAAAGGGAAAATAAAGAAAATAAAGGGAAAAAACAAACAATGTACATAACTATACAATTAAATAAATTAAATAAAAAACAGATTTACAAAAAGTAACAGGGGAACACAACAGTGGCATTTTAGTGATATTCTGTTATATCATCTATTACAACAACCCATTCTATTTGATTAAACACCCACCCTTCGTATTAAAGTGCCCATTTTGAGTTGCAGACATTTGCTCCATCATGTAAACCCCATTCAAGTTCTAGTCGATGTCTTTGCATCCTACCGGTTCACTGTTATCATTTTCTCCGCAATCAAAAAAAGAACCTGCAGTATGTACCTCTGATCCGTCTTAAATCTCTCTTTAGGCATAACAAACATATCAGTTTGTCTGAGGGGAAATCCAATTCCACAATTTTGTCAATTTCTTTTTTAACACTTCTCCAAAACCCTTGAATTATTGGGCAGTCCCAAAAGCTATGTGGTGGTCCCCAATTATTCCACAATTCCTCCAACATAATCCCACAAAAGGTTTTTTTCACATATGAAGAAATCATGAGATACTACAATGAGAAAAACCCTGGTCTGTAGAAGTTCTCTTGGTTAACAGTTCAACGCTGCACCCCCTGAACCCATTGAACTCTGTGTGATGACTAAGAAGTTCATCTATCCCAAGTGATAGGCCTGTGAGATGTGAAGATTTTGGAAAGACACGTATGACTGTACGAGTCCTCTCAATGACAGGCAGGAGTACAGACATCTCTTTGTTCTTATACTGGAAACTTAGTTTTGAGAGCCAAAAACTAACCAAGCCATCACTGAGGCACTTGTGTTGTTCAATAACCCTCTGAGCCCCCTGTTAGTCATGTTTCCAGCCATAAAAAACTGATTTAAAGCTGCACTAATCAATATTTTTATATGGAACAAACCACTATGTTTAATATGAGAGGGGTCACTTGTGCTGATGAAATCAGAGTTTTGAGAAGAGAGCTTGTGACTGGAAGGTCGTCGGTAAAATCCCCAGCGACCAGCAGGACAAGTCAGAGTGGGGAAAGTCAAAGGCAGCACGTTCCCGTCCTGAATCACCACCACTGAGGTGCCCTTGAGCAAGACCTCGCTGTGAGTGTGATCAGGGCGTTTCTGCAATAGAGAACATGGCTCTCAATGAGACTCCACTGAAAAAATCACCTGATTCTGTACTTCCCCTCAGCTCTACAAACGGTTTTAGTGTCCTTTAACTCATTGGGTCTCCCGCATCAACAATTCTTAGAGGGACAGTTCACCCCAAAATCAAAAATACATGTTTTCCCCTGGTCTGTAGTGTTATTTATTATGTTATTTATCTGTCTACAGACCTGCAAACTCATGAGATGGAAAAAAGGTCACATGTTCATAAACCAGTCCCCTGTAGGGGGTCTGATCCTCAGAGGAAAAATGTTGCGGGTTTAAGCATGTGAACAAAACATTCTGGTGCACTCTACCTAAAGTGAAAGTAAAGTAAAAGTACTAAGTAAGGTACTAAAGTAAAACATCCTAAGGTACTAATGTAAAAGTAAAGTAAAAGTACTAATTAAGGTAGTAAAGTAAAAGTAAAGTAAATAGTGCTAAGTAAGGTCATAATGTGAAGGTAAAGTAAAAAGTACTAAGGAAGGTTCTAAAGTAAAAGTTACTTTACTTCGTGGAATTAATACTTTAACTTAAGTAAAGGATCTGAGTACTTTCTCCATCACTGCAGAATCTGCTGGGTCACCAAATATGGTGTAAGACATATTTGGCTGAGTCACCAGTTAACTCGGTCTCTCATTAAAACAGAACACCGGTGGGTTTTGTTTCATTATGTGTTAGTTTTTATTTCCCTTGTAATTAATGAGAATGATGGAGGCTAAAATGGGATAATAATAAGGATGCAGTGGGAGTTAGCCTTAAATCAGCTAAATGATTCTGAACTGATATGTTAATGTTGTAAGTTAAAACACAATTCACTGAAATTAATGTTAGCTGACGTGCTAACAAGCTGAGGGCCATCTAGTCCATTTCTATTGGAGAGAGGGCAGACATCTCTACAGCCAACATCTCCAGATCTTAACAAGTCACACCAAAACAATCCAGATGAGTAAATAGCACTACAGGCCAGAGGGAAAACACGTATTTTTGGTTTGGGGTGAACTGTTCCTTTTTTAAATCCCAGTTTTGCAGTTTTCATGAAGATCCTGGCATTCACCAATGTTTTCTTGTTAAACTGTGCAGTCCAGTAGTGTAAAATACAACTCTTTTTCTCATACTGTAAAAGTCCCACTTTACAACTTGAACTGATTAGTTTATCTTTACCTAGTTTATCATTACACCCTTTATCCACTTGAGGGAGCTGTTTACCAGATATTATCTGGCTTCTCAGTATTTCTTTAAACATGATGATAATCATGTGGACATTCACTCTGTAGGTAGAGAATAAGTATGTTGTACAGTGTATTGTTGTGATGAAATATTGTTTGTCGTGCTGTTCATCTATCCAGATAGTTTTGGTGTGAGTTGCAGAGTTTTGCAGATATTGGCCGTACAGATGTCAGCTCAAGATAATCCACAGACCCTGTGTTGGACAGTTTCTTTATAGTAAAAAGAGAGCAGTTCTGCTACATAACACATGAAAAAGTAGTCTTGTAGATTCTGCTACAAAAAGAAAATAGTTCCTACATGAAACTGCTCACAGCAAGGTCTGTGGATTATCTTGAGTAAATGAGTCATGATTCTGGAAGCAGACACTGCTGCTGAGTTTGTCAGATGCATTTTTTGGTGCTTTGAGCACCACAAGCTGAATGCTGTTCAGCCCCATTATTTTGAAGAGAAGACAGTTAAAAAAAAATAATTTCAATTAATCAATAATCAAATTTGTGATTACATTTGTATTTTCAATTATTAATTGAATCATATAAAATAAAACAAGGAAATAGGATTACTGATTTATTATTAAGTTAAGGTTTATTATTAAGATTTATTAAGTTTTTTTATTGGTCATATTAATTGTTGATAATTAGATACTGTAAAATGATCTCATGGTTTCCCAGGACTCACGTGGGAGGTACAGACATGCTACCTGTGTACTGTGTTCATGTTCATGCTTCTTGCACCTTTATCATATAGGACAGCATGGGCATCTAGTTAGAGTTAAAAGTTGGGGGGGCAGGCAAGGGGAGGTATGGCAGGATTTTTCTTCTGCAGTGGTGACAAAATTTAAAAATATATATACTGTACATGTTACTAGTTTGAGTTAACTAAAGATCCTGGTGCTCTCCAGGGAAAATATTATACCAAACTTCCCTTAAGAAATATGACAAATTAAAAATTCCTTATGTGTGTGGAAAAACCCATAACTCTAGAAATACAAGACAAAATTTGTCATATATTGACAGATAAACTGTATTTCTGTACAAACTTAACATTTTAGAATTTGTCTCCTCAACTTGTTACCAGCCTCTGTTGTTTAGCTGGGCAATCTTAGTGGGAGAAAACAGTGGGAACGAGAGGCAAAAATTATGATTCCTCACTGAAATATTTTTCTGCAGTGGTGACAAAATGTTAGAAAATAAGCTTATTACCAGTTTGAGTTAACTATAGTTCCTGGTGCTCTCCAGGGAAAATATTACACCAAACTTCCTTTAAGAAATATGACAAATTAAAAATTCCTTATGTGTCCGGAAAAACACATAACTGTAAAAACACAAGACAAAAGGTGACATATGTTGACAGTCTTCTGGTCAATTTGGCATGAATGTAATCCATAGTATAAACTATATTTCTGTACAAACTTTACATTTTGAAGTTTGTCTCTTCAATTCATTACCAGCCTCCACTGGTTAGCTGTGTTATTTTATTGGGAAAAGACAGCAAGAGTGATGAAGATTTCTCATCAAAAGAAGTTCTGGATGGTGGATCAGATGTGTCGAATTAAACACAGACTCATAATACTGTAATTCACCGTTTATTGTGTGTGTGATGGTATTTGAGCAGTTTTTCCTGTTGTTACCGAAGTAACTACTTGCTTTTTCCCATTTGGTGCTGGAGAGGGCAGACCTGCCTTCCAATAATCATTGATTTTATGATGATTACGAATTTTTGATCCAAACTAGCTCATATGTTTAAAAGGAGCAGAGTTGCTCCCCCAAGTCTAATAGTGGTGCTGCAGCTGTCCACTTGTCCCTTTGCTCAGGCACACGGCAGCATATCTTCTGTCCATACCTCAATGAGAGAACCAAACTGTTTTAATTCTACATCTGTTAGAGACCAAACAAACCTTCTTTCATAGAATAAAACAACTGGACAACAGAGTTGGATTTTCAGCAAGTTTATTTCAGTATAAGTGGTTTTTTTTTAAAACACCTCACACTGTTTCTCCAAACATCTCGTTGTTCTTGCAACCTCCGAGATAAGCAAGCAAAGACATTAACATCTTCAAACATGGCCAAGTCCAACATGATCAAACTCTGTGCCCAACGACATTTTGAAGCAAACTATTTGACAAAGAGTCGACATTAAGACAAGTGGGGAGCAAAAACGGTCACATAATAACCAATAATTATACTTTGTACATGTGTAAAACCTGACTAAAAAGAGAGTTTGTGGTCGGCTCACAGCAGCCGCCGCAGAAAAAGAGCAGTGATCTGACAAAATGCCCTAACGGTAACCTCCTCTTCAGCATCATTAGCCTTGTGTACGGGCCGTGTGTGTGTGTGTGTGAGTGTGTGTGTGTGTATGCATGCGTGTGCACTTGTGTTCTATCATACAAACAGTACATTACATAGAAACCCAACGTGTTGTAATAAGGCATTATGTGGCAAAAAACAGAAACTCCACAGAGCAAAAAAACAGCATTAATGCCAGAAAATCTGTTTTTAAGGCCAAGAAAACAGAACAGAGTTGGTCATGAACAGGGTGAGGAGCTGCGTGAAATCAAGCTCAAGTCTTGAGGAAACCTTAAATGTCAGTACAGACACCGTTTAATGATCTGGGGAGGGGGGAAGAAATACGATGCAGGAAATCTGCGGGCTCTACCTGACAGGAATGGTTTGTTGCTCTGGGTCGGTAAAGTGGGCTCGGGTTGTAACGGCTAAGATTTGTCTGCAGAAGCCAGTCTACAGAGCTGAAATAAAAGTCAACAGTGGGACGGGTTACTAATTCACCATAGCGAGGGCGAAAACCAGAGTGTGCATTAACTTCACAGGTGGCGATAGTAGCATAATGAGCTGGGACAGTACCTTTAAAAAAGTACAGATATAAAATACATTCATGAAGACACTTTAACAAACAAAACAAGAACAAGGTCAAACAGAAAGCAGGACACCATCGGTTCAAATGGCTCAAGCCGAGAGGCAAAACACAAATATCAGTTAATGGACTTCAGTACAGAGTCAGGCGAGGGGACGAGGGGGGAGGGGCAGGACAGAGACGATGATCCCCAAAAATGCTTTTTGTGTTGATACATTTACGGACGTGCAACAGTTGAGATTCTGTATATACAGAGAGACAATATTCTCACAGGTTGTTTATTATCTCTGGTTTCACCTTACTTAAAGGAGCCATCCAAATTTTTAAAAACAAAAAAAAAAAAAAAAAGACGTGTTTTATCACATATCCCTAGTAGCTGTTTAGCCATGCAGTTAATCAATCAGCTTGATCAACTTAAATCTCTCTTTTCAGAAACAGTGTCCCTGTTCATGTGCAGTCACACCAACATTTGTACCAGCTAATTTTCAGACTAAAGTCAATTCATTTTAAAGTGATAATGTACAGTGTTGTTCACACTTCAAGAGAGCGAGCTAAAGTTCACTTCAGTTTACAGTCCAAAAAAATGAACTAATTCATGTTCATTTCTTGCATGTTTTTTTTGTTAAATTTCATTTTAAATAGAAGCTCCTCCTATCAGGAACACTGAAGTCTATGATGTCATACTGAACGGTGCCCTAGTTTTCAAAAGTCAAACTACTGTAGGACAGACGTGTTTTAAAAATCTGGCTTTTATCCAGTTTTCAAGAAAATGAATTGTGATGATGTGACATTTATTGAGGTCTGCACCAAACAAACATGTTTTCTTTCATCTGGACAAGATTTCTTGGCCAGGCCGTCTTTACAGCATCCCATTATAATGCTGTTTTCTCACACATTTTTCCTTTTTCGAAAAATTGCCATTTGGTTTTGCAATTTTAATATTGTACTTGGCCATATTGCGATTTTACTGCAGTTGTAATTACTTGTGCAGCCCTTGCGGCAACTCACGAGGGGGGGAAACACTACTGTGCATGTTCAGTGGGCTGTATAACCAGGAAGTAAACCTTGAAGCTAGAAAACTTTATTGGCTAATCCGTGACAACTCTCATTGGACTAAATGGGTGCCATCTTTGCGTCCAGTGTCTAGTTCATTATAATAATCTGTGGTTCGCTTGCCAGCCTACCAATAATAAAATAATAATAGTGACATGCCAAATACCCCCACAGGCCGTCAGTATGTCGGCAAACTTCCAGTTCCACCTATTTCAATGATATATAAATGAATTGTGAACTTTGTAGTATGACCAGGTGACTGCTCCGAATAAAACAGATAAATCAAAGCATCACTTTTCATCACAAAGTATCGAGCAAACTGTTTCTGGAAAGACAGATAACTACAAATCAAGGAGAATATAACCAGCTTAACTTTCTGCATCACCAGAGCACAACAGTCAGTTAAAACATGTCTTTTTTTTTCTGATTTTGTTTGAATGGACCCTTTAACATCATTTTCTAAAGCAGATGTTGAGCCTGAACCTGACTCTTCATCGCAGCTACTGACATTAATCTGCATCTGCCAGTCGTTCCACCCACAGCTGATCCAGTACCTTTATTCTCTGCTCGACAGTAGGTGGATGGACAGTGCTGCCTGAGCCGCGGTGGTGATGGTGGTGCTGCGCTGGTGTCCGCTCCGACACAGTTCCCTGAGAACCCACTTCCTCTACGACTACAGCTATGGAAAAAAAAAAATGCTGGGGACAATAATTTGTGGTCCTGAACAATTGAAAAGAAAAAAAAAAAAACATAACACATTTTACAGAATGATATGGTGCAGCATCATTACGAGGAGAGGACATATTAAAAGCCAATATTTACAAATAGTTCTGATGAGCTCGACGGTGCCGTGAGGGGTTCTTTACCCCCCCTCACAGCCACGAATATCCTCCTATCATGGTGCATGTGTTGCCTCTACATACAGACGTACAACAGTGTGCTGGTGGTGGAAAATAAAGGTGTATCTATGAGGACACTACGTGGTGCCACAGTTAATCCAATCACTGAGCTGTTTGGTTGCGCTGAGTGTCAAAGACATTACAATAATCAACAGTTTCTAAACCAGTGATCATTCAAATAGACGAGTCAGATTCTGTAAATGATGAAACATGTTAACTCTTCAGTGTTACATACACTGCTATAGTACACACGGTACTATTACCAAAATATGTAACTGCTCCGATATTTTCTATTTGTACATATTGTATACAGCATTTGTCTATATATTTTTATTTTTTCTCAAAGTGTGTGTTGTTTGCATTCTATATTCCAGTCTCTGGATGCTTATTTTGGGCTTTAAGCAATGAACCGCTCCTATGGATAGTGAGTTTGCATTACAAATAGGGTCTCTCTTTCCCTGGCGCGCACGACAAACTCAAATCCTTCACAGTTTGCTTCAGTGTCCACCTCTTCCTCACAGTCCTTTTTGACCCCATATATATATATTTAATATTATAAAAAATAAGTTATTGCGCATCCAAAAAAAGTGCATTGTATATTTGAAAAATATCTCTTTCTCTCTTTTCCGTTTTTCTTCATGTTTCCTGCTCATCGGGGTGGTTTCCCGTCGACAGATTTGGGACGGCGGCCGAGTTTTCCGCCCGTTTCCTCTTTGCTCCGACGTACCGCGCCGCTGAAGGGGGAGTGATGGGGAGTAGAAGGGGGAATTGGGGTGGGGGGCAGAAGAAGAGAAGGGGAGAAGGGAAGAGAGAGAGAGGTGATGGAGGGACGTCTCGCTACGCGATGACCATGGGAACGTCGTCTGAGAAGCCGCTGATCATGGGAGCATCTTCATCGTCGTCACCTTCAGAGGAAGAGAGAGGGAGGAGTAAAGACAGAGGGTTCTCATCAATATTTTTATATTAATAATGGATCAGACTGATCAGACAAGGGCTGGACAATAAATCAATATTATCAATATCGTGATATTAGACTCAGTAATAATCTTAGACTTTGGACGTTAATTATATGGTGATATGCTGAATTTGGGTGTGGTTGTTGATTGCAATCTAACCTTTAAAAACAAATTACAAAAATTTCAAAAGCAATAAAATGTAACCTTCCTCATTTCAGACTCATAAGAAGTCAGGGGGACTCCAGCATAAATTATATCCTGTAATCTCTGCGAATGGACAAAAATGTTCTGCCAAAGACGCCAGGATGTGGAATTTGTGGAATCCAACCAAGATTTTATAGTTTGCAGTATAAAAGACCAATAATAAACTTTGAAATTAGAGCTGTTTTATCTCTCTGGAAGGTTGTAAATTTAATCCTTGGTCTTGTTGTTCCAGATGAAACCAGTGACCATGTAATTTATCCCAGTACCCCACTTGTGGACTTAGAGGAAGCATTGAACTGAGAAAATTCATTTGAGGTAATAACATTTTTAATTGAAAATTTTGCAGGAAATAAGAAAATATAAAGAAAATGGAATTGTAAAATGTGTAAAAAGTGAGTGAGGGGGCCACTATACCCCTTTGATCACAGTGAATAAGTTTTGCAAGATATTTATTAATAATTTCTCTATTATTGTTATAATTATGCTGCTGGTGATTATTATTAATTATTAATTTTAATGTTTTATTTACATTGACTGTCTCTACTTGAGAACTGGTGTGATAAAACCAAACATTTCTGCTGACTGTAAAGTGTTGAGTCTTGATCTGGTTTCAGGCAGCAGCAGCTCTTCCTGTAGATCTTGGTGATCCATACAACAGTTTGATGAAGAGGAGCACAGGGAGGTTCACCTCTTCATTATCCCTTCTTACAGTTCCCCTCCTGGTTCACTACATTTCCTCTGATCCACATGGAACATGGAGGTGGTTTTAACACCTGTCTGTGTCAAGTTGTTTTTAATTTTATTCTCCCTCAGAATCCCCACCTTCCACACTTTACAGGCATCCTGACCGACTGCTGGGAGTTACACCAACACCTGCCACCCCCCCCCCCGCCTTCCCACTCATCAATCCTGTAAATTGCACTCCCTGAAGCAGCCACTCATGTCAAAGCACCACAGATGGGTGCTGCACCCTAATGAGCTCTGCAGTGACGCGCAGCAGCTGCAGAAATGTTTGAATTGTCTCACCCAGTTCGTCCCCAGAGGAGAAGATGGCGGAGCCCAGGCGGGAGTTGTAATGGGAGTTTGCAAAGGCGGTGAAGTTGTTCTGCAGTCGGCGGTGCCGGAGGTAGAGCACCACCAAGCCGCCGCACACGCCGAGCAGCAGCAGGAAGAGGACCGGGACCACCACCGCCGCCATGTCCCCTGAGTGGCCCTCGCCACGGGACGCATCGCTGGCCCCTGGACAGGTGGAAAAGTAACATGAAGAGAAGAAAGGGAAAAGCAGGTCTGAGCTTTTTTTTTAATGTGTGTGTGTGGTGTGTGTGTGTGTGTGTGTGTGTGTGTGTGTGTGTGTGTGTGTGTGTGTGTGCTCCAGTACCTGCTGTGAGCTGGTTGTAGAGTAGGAGAGCAGGTTCCCCACACAGCTGACCGTTGAGCAGGCAGCGGGCCTGCACAGAGAACGTGTAGTTGTGTCCCAGCAGCAGGCTGTTGATGCGGAAATACGTCTCTGTCGTGTTTCCCAGGAAGGACGTCTGGTTGGTCACACTGTCGTACACGTGCACCTCATACCCCTGTAAAAAAAAAAAAACAAAAAAACAAAAACGTACTGGTTGATGGAGGATATTAAGAGAATAAAACCAGTGAAGTTAAAATAATCACAAAAGTTTCTTTTGGATGATCATGAGACTACGTTCACTGGGTTTCTACTTCTGTGCTTATTTTTTTTTTATTATTTAACTTCTTTATTGACTTTTCATTACAAATGTAAATGCACAGCCAGTGTGTAAATATACACATTGCAAACAAGATTAAGTCAACATTTTAAGAAAAATAAAACAAACCTCACAGTAACAAGCAAAGGAAGAAGTAAAAGCAACTTAAAAGAAACTTAAATAATAATAAATAATAATAATAATAACAAAAATAATAATAATAATGATAGATAATAAGGTGCACATCCTAGACAATTACATTCACCACAAAACAATGTCACATGACATGTCTATTCCTTGAAGCTACATAGATATAGAGCACATGGGAGAGTGTACTGGTATTAGCCATTATGATCATCACTTTCCAATCATTTCCAAATAAGGAGCCCATACCTTCAAGAAGAGATCTAAATTATTATTAATCTTATAAATAAGTTGTTCAAAAGAAGCTATCTTTGTTAGTTCATCTCTCCATTCCTTAAGACTGATCTTTTCTTTTGACTTCCAGTGTCTCAAGACTATCCTGTTTCCTGTTGCAAGAGCTAGTTTCACCCATGTGTGCCTTTGTGTGGATAGGCAGGATTTCTTCGGCAAAATACCCAGAATACATAAAGCGTGGCCCCTCCCTGAACTCTACCTTCAGTACTTTATTGATACATTGG
Organism: Lutjanus argentimaculatus; assembly: GCA_034769285.1. Classification (NCBI taxonomy): domain Eukaryota; kingdom Metazoa; phylum Chordata; class Actinopteri; order Lutjaniformes; family Lutjanidae; genus Lutjanus; species Lutjanus argentimaculatus. The sequence continues at coordinate 372,637 of JAWZSL010000001.1, forward strand.
ATAACAGCCACCAGAGGTTGTGCACCATCTCACATTCATAGAACATATGAACCAGTGTGCCCTTTCCTTCTCACATCTCCAACACTTATCATTCTCCACTTCTGTGCTTATTGATAAGAGCCCGTAATTTTAAAAAAGATAATTGGGAAGTGGGGTGAATACTTTCTAATCTTTACGTTTTCAAAACAGACTCGTTATTTTAGTTTAATGCATTTGATGGACATTATCTATTTTATTTAGTGTCACTGCATGTCAACTTACGTAAAAGACGCAACAAGACAAAGAACTATGTAAAGGTATAAGACAAAAAACAACGTAAAAGACAAAAGAGTAAAAGATATGTAAAAGACATAACATGATGAAAAACTACTTAAAACAACTATTATGCAACAAGACAAAGAATGACTTCAAAGACACAGCAAGACCTAAATGGCAGAGACAGTAAACGGATAGAAAAGAGGATTCCTGCAGGGTCGTGAATATCACCAACTGAGCTGCAGGGTCCCTCCAACAATGTGATGGATGGAGAACAGGCCCTGATTTAATAACTGTATTTAGTATTCCTAATGTATGCTATTTTTTTCATTTCTGTTATATTTTAATTTGACTGTTTACAACATTTGTCCCTTAACTTAACCAGTCAGAATCGAGTATTCAACAAAGCCTTGTAATAAAAAAAACCTATAAACTAACTATAAAAAACTTTTCAATTAAATGATCATTTGTTTTCTTTAGCGTTTGTTTTTCTTTAGTACTGTCATAGAGTGAGGTAATGTGTGTGTTTGTGTTGTCCAGTGTCAGATCACTGGCCTGCACTAAAGCCCATCATAACAGCCTGAGGCCAGTCGTAACAACCTTACGCCACTGATTCCTTGGCGTATCCATCACTGCATATAATCCACGAGCACGACGGACGTGACAAGACTACAATGTTGTAAAAGATGTAACAAGATGAAACAGACAGAATCTGTCAGCTGCCTGTGACAGGCTTCATAGCGCTGCTGAGCCTCTTGATTTAAAGAACTGTGGGAAGCAGCCGAGGCTGAACAAAAGATTTTAGTAGTTTTGTTGAGATGATGGAATCTCTACCAAAGGAAAACGTTAAGGGTTAATAAACCTAAAGTGTGCTCTCGTGTTGATCGTAACTGATCTGCACATTGGAGCAAAGTCAATGTTTATTATTTCCAGTATTTTTATTTTTATTTTTTTTATTTGACAGATCAGAAGTTTATGTTTAATAATCTTTGAAATACATTAACATGATGTGAGGGTCAGTTATCTTTGCACATTAACAGATGGTAGAAATGTCTTTCAGAGGAGACTTTTTACTTTTATACTTTGAGGACATTTCAGAACCTTTTTCACTTTTACTGCAGTAAAGAAGCTGAGTCAGTGCTTCTACTTTTCTTTAACACAAGTATCTGTAGTTCTACTTGAGTAAAGAACGTGTGTATCACACTTCTGACCTGCTATATGAGAAGTGCCCTGAGATAACCTCTGTAATGATTTGGAGCTATACACATAACATTAAATTGAACTGAATTATTTGTTAAAACTATACAATTAAATTGGAAGGAGTGCAAACAAAGTAGAATGGAAAGAACTTTTCAGGCCCCCAGTGTTTCCAGGTGCTGTTATTGTTGTGCCACAGTGGTAAAGATAACAGGTTGTTGTGTTGAAATCTGTTTCCCCTGTGCTACACCTAACCATAACCTGCCCCTCCAGCACAGAAGGCACCACCAGGAAACACTATCTGATGGGGAAACACACTCAGACACACACTGCACTGTTCTGTTTCCTCAGAGCCCAGCTCCGCAAAGAAATGGTCAACACACTTTAGAAATAAGAGAAGAAGCATGTTCTCTGAAGAGGTGGATTGAAATTTTCACAATTTTTAATTGAAGTTCATCATAGAAGTTACAGCAAAAAGTTGCCTATTTCTTCTTAAGTATGCATTAGTCTTATACCTAAGTAAGTAGAGTAGTAGATACTTGGCATCCAGAGGTGGCAAAAGTACAGACATTCTGTCCTCAAGTAGAAGTACAGATACTTAGTGAAAATAGACTCTGGTAAAAGTAGAAGTACTGATTCAACTTCTTTATTCAAGTAGAAAAAAGTACAGACTCTGAAATGTACTCCAAGTATAAATATCAAAAGTTGCTCTGTAAAGGACATGTCTACCAGCTGTCTTTTATGTACTTTTTTTGGTCCTCTTACATCTTTTGTCTCGTTATGTCATTTTTGTCCTGTTATGTCTCTTATGTAGTTTCTTATCTTATGCTTTTGATGTAGTTTTTTGTCATGTTATGTCTTTTTGTTGTTTTTCTTCTTATCTTTTATGTAGTTTTTTTGTCCTTTTATGTCTTTTTTTGTCTTGTTATGTCATTTTTGTCCAATTATGTCTATATGTAGTTTTTTCATCTTATGTCCTTTACATCATTTTTGGGCTGAAGTAGTTTTTCATCCTGTTTTCATCCCACTTTTTTAGTTTTATGTCTTTTATGTAGTTTTTGTGTCTCATGTCTTACATTGTCATCTTATGTCTTTTACATCGTTTTTCATGTTGTCACATCTTTTTGCCTTTCCATGTCTTTTTTGTTCGTCAGAAGCACTGATGGATACACAAAGGAATCATCTTTTCTATGTGTTAATGTCCCACACATTTAGGTTGAAATCAGTCTTCATGTTGGGAAGGCGGAACACAATAACGCAAAATAAAAATAATCAATAATTCCACTGGAATGCATTAAAACTAAAGTAATGAGTCTATCTGGAAATGTAAGGATTAGAAAGGACAGATATTTGTGTCCAAAGGTATGGAATAACAGTGAAAAGTTGACAGAAAAGTACAAATACCTTAATTATTTGTACTTAGTGACTTACCACCTCAGTTACATCTAACCCTATGAAAAAAGTTGGAAACTATATAAAAGAAGGACGATATTGTTCAGGAGTTTCTCACCCTGCTCTCATTGAAGCCCTTCTCTCTGACAGCCAGACTCTTCCAGAACAGGAACACGTGATCTTTCTCCGTCAAAATTTTCAGGGCTTCAGGAGCCGCAAGTGGAACTGCAGCGGAAGGAGAAGATTTCCTTCAGCAACATATTTCTTTATAAAGACTTCGCTGCACCTTGAGCCTGCACCACACTTGGACATTAAATATGACCATTATCAAAGTTCTGAACTGAAAATACTGAAGCTGGATCAACATCTGTCCTGTACAGTACCTGTGCTGAGGGTGAAGCTGGCCTCCTTGCTCATGTTGCGGAGGCGGACGGAGACGCTGTATCGTCCTCCGGGCTCCAGGCCCTTCAGCAGGTACTCCACCGTGTTGTTCTGGGTGGACACCTTGTAGTCCCGCTCCTCCTTACGGATCACGTCCCGCACGTGGATCGCATACGTCTACAGAGACACAGAGAGGACAGGAAGACACACAACAACAATAACACACTGTTACAAGAAGCGTTTGGTATGTCTTTACAACAGATGATACAGGTGGGTAAAGTCAGGTACACTGAGGGCATTATGGGTCGTCACTCATTCTTGAAAAACTGTACTTTGAGGTAGTGGATTTGTACCAGCAGATACTCAAGGTTGCAGCATCCAAACTACCCAAATTGACAAATAATTTGATTGGATATCGGTGAGATCCTGTTGCCCTGATCTGAAACCCAACTGGTTTCCCAAGAAATGTCCTGTCTGGATTAAAAGAAGCTGAGTGTGAATCTCAGCATTTGCAGGACTGATTCTGAAGACAAAGAATCCAGTCACTCTGTTGTTTGTCGATTTTTTTTTGTCCAGCTCTAGCAGCTGTCCTGACAAACCGTCCATATTCCTGTTCCTGATGCTCATCATGTATCATCATTATCACAGCAGCGTGAAGCAATGTTGTACCAGAGGTGCGTTCGGGGAGTCGTAGGGCGGCTGCCACTTCAGCATCGCCTGGGTCTTGTCTGCTCGCACACGATGGAGATTCCTGGGTGGCACCTCTCGTTGGGAATCATCTTCACCACGACGTAGTCAGAGGGAGGTCCCAGGAAGGGAGAGATGGCACGCACCTGTAGGCGGACCGCAAACATGACAGTCATGAGTCAGAAGACAGATGGAACAGAATGAAACAGAAAAGGCTGGACCAACATTAAACAGCCCATTATTTGATGATGTAATACCAACATCCACTATGAACATGGTGTCTGTTGACATATACAGGGCTCAACAAGAAGGGTTGATCACTATTTTGATAAGCGGTTAAGTAATTTTTAATGCAAAATGGTGGAAAATGGTGTTTTAATCTTCTCAAATATGGAGATTTCTCACTTTTCTTCATTTATTATCACAGTAAACTACATTTCTTTTAGACAGTTGTTGCAATAATCAGAATCAGATTTATTGCAAAACAGGTTTACACATGTATTATGTCTTTTTTTTACATGTGTAATGTATATTTGTACATTTTTACTTGTATTGTCTTGTAATGTTCATTAATGTTCAGTACAGGAGAAATAACTGACTCTTAGATGCATTGTGAATCTTTCTTGAAAGATTATGAACTGATGCAGAAAAGTCAATGATCAGAAATGTAAAACCCAGTTCTCGCTATTATGATCCCCTGTAACAATTTTGTGAGACCTTATGGCTGAACCAACGGATGGTGAAACAAAATGGATGTAAACGTGCAGAGATTTGTTGAGGACGGCTGAGTGTGAGCAACCGCAGATGGATATAATCTACCAGCACCCCCTGGCTTAAAAAGCTTCAAATATGAATGCATCAAGATCCACCGCTTATCATTTTATAATCGCATCATAGACCTCTGAATCAGAATTGAAACAAATTGTGAGGTGCCAAGAGATTAACACCTCTAATTAGTATGTGCTGTCCCTATCAAATAAACAAATAAAGTAAAATAAAGTACAAACAGTACGAGAATTAGACGGGTGTTTTTGTGCAGAATAATAAACATTAAGTGAAGAAGATTAAAAAAACAAGTACCAGGCATTTTTTAAATGTTATTTGGACTGTGGGAACTTGTGATGACATTTTTTTGATATTTTATATATTAAATCTTTGGTTCCCAACCTAGGGGCCGGAAATCACAGGGGGTCGCCAAGGATTTTTACTGCTCTGAGTTCCTTAAAATCACATTTGCACATGTCAACTAAAATCACAGTTTCAGGTTCGTACACTTTTCCAAAGTCAAATCCAAGCACTTTTTTAAGCACTTTCAAAGGTGCATTTTCAAGCTTTTCCAGCACCTTCCAGCTGTGGTAAATCACATTTATACACAAAATGATTTATTTCACCTCTTCATTGCATTAACTCAGATGTTATTGTGCTGTTATAATTGTGTTTTGTGATAGAATCACAGATTAAAGGAAAATACGACAAAGTTTCATGTTTCAAAATGTGCCACCTGTCTGTCAGTTATTCAAAATCCTTACAATTAATTAATTGATTAATCTTTTATAATTACTTATTTCTCTTTTTGCTGTTTATTTTGGACAGTAAAGCTTTGGAATGAATCACTTATTCTTTTGGTGAATGTGTGTGTGTGGTGTTTGGGCTGGAGGGGGGCTCAGCTTCACTTACATAAAGACAGGAGAAAAGGTTGGGAACAACTGTATTAAATGATTAATTTTTAAATATGAGCAAAAATGATTATACATGAGCTACATAATTTGTACTCTTAAAAATAATATTTTTCCTCTGCTTGTAATATACACAGTTAAGACCTAGCTGGCACATTTAAATAACATATCAGATGAATTGATGAATCAGAAAACGATGCAGATTGATAAAGGTAATAATCACCAGCTGTAGCTCTCATGCATTTAATCAATGTATTCAATCCACTGTTTAGTTTAGGGCTGCGACTAACGATTATTTTCATCATCGATTAATCAGTCACTAATTTTCTCGATTAATCGATTATTCATTGATTGGTGTTTGGTCTGAAAAATGTCTGAAAATGGTGAAAAATGTTGATCAAGTTTTCAAAAGCCCAAGTTGACGTCCTCAAGCGTCTTCTAATGTCCACAAACCAAAGACATTCAGTTTACTGACATAAAAGGAGTAAAGACACCAGAAAACATTCGCATTGAGAAGCTGGAATCAGAGAATTTGGACATTTTTTATGAAAAATTAACTCAAAATGATTAACTGATTATCAAAATAGTTGCTGATTAATTTAATAATGAATCAATTGATTAATCATTGAAGCTCTACTGCTTAGTGTTATTTACACAAAGTGTTGTATCATAACAATAAATGTGATACAGTTTAAAACCCTGGCTGTTATTCAACATTATTTGTGTACAGTGAACCTGAAGTTAAACACACTGAAGTGGTTGAATTTAAATTCACTCTTGGATCATGTAGCTTTGATCAACTTCAGCTCCCACAGCACCTCACACACAGGTGAAGCAGAGCTCTGGAGCAGCCATTTACACCTGAAAATTCTACACTGAATAATTCCCACTTCTCTGCTCTGACTTTATTTTTGGGGATAAATTTGGGGATACTTGCTAGTGTGAAAACACTGAGGGATTTCCTGACAGATGTGACTGGTTTCAAGTTAGACATTTGGGAGATCAGACATCTGGCCAGATGTCTCTCCTGAATTGACGCTGTATGAATTTGAGTTGAAGTTGAGGGTAAAAATTCAGTCCTGCTGGGAGGGGGCAAAGGGCAAGAGTGCATTGTGTTAGTGTTCATTACCCTCGGCATTTGAACGCAACTCAGAAACTGACTTGATGGACTTTTTTATACGTTGAAGCAACAGGATGACGACTGTGTGTGTGTGGATGAAGCAGATATGTGCTCCATCTACTTATCTTAACAGACAGGATGTTCCATTAAAATCAGTTATAATCTTAAAGGGATAGTTCACCCAAAAATGAACATTCACCCTCATGCTAAATGAAGGTCAGGTTTTGTGTTTTAGTCCACATAACACTGCTGGAGTCTCACAGGAAAACAGCATTGCAGCAGTGTTTTGTGGACTAAAAAACTAAACCCAACCAATCAGCATGAGGGTGAGTAGATAATGACTGAATTTTCATTTTTTGGGTGAACTATCCCTTTAAAGCCTTGTGTCTAAGTCAGGGCTCAGCAATCTTTACTATCAATGAGCCATTTTGTCAGAAATTATTATATTCTCCATTTTCCTAGGAGACTTTTCTTCTTTTTCTTTTTGGATTTGGAATCCATGTAATCCTCCTTTTGTAATCCTGTAAGAGTTGTTGTCAGGGAAGTGAATATTTCAACTTCACACGTTTCCTTGATCTCTGATGACATACTGTATCATAGTCACACTCAAACTACTTGGTTAGACTCAGGCAACAAAACTACTTGGTTAGGTTTAGAAAAATATCATGGTTTGGGGTAAAATAGACCATTAACCACATGTTAGGAAGCCCTTTCTGGTAGAAAGAGTTGAAGGCTAACTACATCCATGTGTGGTAGCCGTCACGCACACGCAGAGGCAGTGAAGATTGGTGTGACGTTGTGAAGACTCACCAGGAAGAGATACTGTTCATCGCTGTCCACTGTGACCATCAGACCGAGAGACGAGGTGCTGACCTGACGAGGATTACGGTACAAGTCCAGGAAGGAGGTGGCATAGAACACACCATACACCTACACACAAACACACACAAACACACACACCCCACAGTGTCTAGTCAGTGAAGTGGCTCAGTAAAAGCTTCTTCTGGTGAGTTCTTCTATTTAAAGTTTCATTTACAGTCATGAATGTAAAGGTTCCACTGGACATGGAAGCATCTCAGTACAGCGCTGCAGAGCAGAGGTTCCCAACCGTTCTGCCTTATGATCTCTTGAATAAAATCTGCTTACAGTCCCTTCTAACAGGTTTCTAAGAAAGAGTGACACAAAGTTTTCTCTTTCTGGTGGTTAATTTTAGTACTTAAATGATCATCAATCAAATTTTCACACACAAAAAAGCCAGGAAAAATAATCCTACTTTTGTTGTAATATGTTTCTTATTCATTCTGAGTCCTCTGGAGGGTCCTGACACACAGTGTATACATGTATTTTTGAGGGTTTCAGTGTAAAATGTCAAAGCATGATTTCAAAACATATTTCTGTCTCAAAAATGTGCAATTTAATTTAACTGTCTTTAAAGGCGTAGTTTGGATTGTTTAATGTGGGGTTGCATGAGGTACTTATTGTCAGTGTATTACCTACAGTGGATGGAGCTCGGCATGCCCACAGTTTGGATAAGCAGAGTGGGGTACCAGAATGGAAGCTAAGCAATGTACTGATGTGGGCAGGGTAAATGTGCGCTATATTTAGAATATTTTTAGCACTTTACTTTGCCATCAAAAAGCCTTTTGTGACAGGAAACCACTGTTATGTAAGCCAAATACCACTTTCTGTAAGCCAACCAAACTCCATGGGCGAAATCAGTCATTTAAATTTGCAGAACACAAGGCATGCTGGTCTACTGCTGCCTAAACTGGTTAGTTTGCTTGTGTTATTGTGTGACTTTGGTCTTTTAAAAGGTTAGGTCAGATTCATCAAAGGCAGAAAATAACAAACAAACTAACAGATTGAAGATTGAACTAACAGAACACAGCAGCTCCTGTGTTCTGTGAGGTAAAATTACAGATTTTGCCCATGGAGTTTGGTTGGATTGATATTTAGTGTATATAACAGTGGTTCCCCATCAAAAAAGGCTGTCTAACAGCAAAGTTAAGTGGTGAAAATATTCTAAATATAGCGTACACTGAAACTGACATTGATTTTTTAGGTGTCTAAAATATGTTTTGCTGCTGACCCTGTCTACAGCAGTAGCAGTACATTGTTTAACTTCCATGCTGGTACTCCTGTACCACTCTACTGTAGGTAATACACTATTGAGGGTTTCAGTGCGTCAACATATAATTTCAGGACATATTTCTGTTTACAAGTTCATAAAATGTACAATTTAACTGAACTGCCTTAATGAGCAAAGAGGTCATTTTTTCTGCATGTTTTAACTGATCTCTGTTTGTAAATGTGCTACTGATATTTCATCCCTCTGTGCTGGAAGTCTAAAGGCTAAAACACACCGCCGGCGGACACCGCGTGTCAAAACAGCCGCCCCCATTATTTTCTATGGAGAAGCCCCACACTGGTGGAGGCAGGCACGCGCCGCCCCGCAGGGCTTTACGCCACTGTCCTATTCCCAGCGTCGCCGCGCCTGAAAAAGACACGGGTTCACCTCGAGAAACAGCAGTTCAGTGCTTCAATATAATGTTGGCTCAACTACAGTCGTTATTTACTTGTGTTTCTTACTTTTCACTGTAGTTTCAACTGTTCCTCCTGTCCTCCAGCTCCTCTCTCTGCCTGCAGTCTGTCTCCCCTGCAGCTCATCTCTGCCTCTGCTCACATGGCAGATCAGCTTCCTCTGCTTGTCTCTGTCTCTCATGTGTAGAACGATGGAGAGACTAGAGCCTCTTTACAGACACTTGTGCTGATTTGTCTTGACTTGTTCTGACTCGGCTAGTCAGGCCTGCATGGCAGGGATTCACATCTCAGTGCTGCCGAGGTGTGTGTCTGTTAACTATCTGAATCGCGCTTGTTTTTAGTCAAGTGGCTGATGCTGGACGTTTCACTTCCTATATATTCTTCACCATAAAAGCCCATCATTATTTTTTAAATTAAATGCTTTTAATATGAAGCAGCAAACTCAGGAAGTGTTGTCTTCATCAGCAGTAACTTAACAGGAATCCTATCAGTTGAAAGCGACCGTGAAGAAACGGTAAAATAAAGCAGAAACCTGAAAGTACACACAGCGATACAAGAGAGAAACTAAACTACAAACCACAGAAATCAATTTAGAAACTACAAATTACTGAGAGCTGAACACACAGCAACTCCTACAGACCACTGTGTCTCTGCTGTCCTGCACAGACAGGAGCTCAGTCTGACAACACAGGCTTATTGAAGGGGAGAGGTGGAGGGTCAGAGATGCTGAGGTCAAGAAATATCCCTAGCCCAGTGTCCTGGACGAGGGTGACGCGCCGCGGCGCTGCGCTTCCCATGTGTGTTCATTAGAACATGTGACGCGCTGCGCCGCTGAGCTGGCGGTGTGTTTTAGACTTAAGTCAGCTGTCTGTTGTACCTGAGCAGAGGTTCCGTTGATGGTCCAGCTGCAGTCCACAACTGTCTGGTTGAGGGCCCGGGCTTTGAGGAAGGGCCTGTCCGGCTGGGTGCCGGTGGTCTGATGATGGGACAGGGCGGTGGGACTGTCTCCTATACTGGTGTGAGCCCACACAGCCACCTCGTACACCTGTCCCTGCAGTCAGGTTTGTAGCTGGAGACACACAGCACACATTGGTCTCACATAAATCAATGTCTAAACATGTCGTCCACCAGGATAAAGGAATCCTACACAAACGGTACCTTTGAGGATCCTCTCTCTGACTGTGTAGTTCTTGTTCTCCTTCACGTGGGTGTCAAACTGCCAGGACAGAATCACGATGTACTGCTTCACCTTCAAGAAACACAAGAGAGCTCTCAGTCGTGTTCATACACACAGACAGGATGCTAGAATGTTTTGAAATATAAGTGTTTATCTATTCATTTTTTTTACGAAATCAAAAAGATGATTTTCATGATGATGATATGACATTTTGCTTGTATTATGGCTGCAAATTGTAAGCACTTTAGTTAATCGATCATTGGTAACATTAATGATTAACTAATCAAGTAATCGTTATTAAAAAAAACAAAATTTGTTCTTATACCAAACAATATCAATGTAATACCAATATATTATATATAATAATCTCTGTTATATTTCAGATCTCATGTATCAAGTATGATATAACTGGCATTGTTGGGTTAAAGAGCAGCTCTTACCTCGTACTGAGAGTTGAAACTGAATGAAAGGCTCATGGAGTCTTTGGTGATGCTGTCGGCGATCACAGATGGAGGAGGCAGAGCTGCAGCAGACAGAGCAGGTGGACATTGACTACAACAGCCATCTCTTTGTCTTATTTCAGAAATACTTTCAGTGTGATGAGTTTGTCTTTGCAGGGCAGCTGTCCAAATGATGCCAGCTTTTTTTTTTTCTCTTGACATTTTAATTTAACTGAATGGTTCTGTTAATGCAAACTCAGCATTTCCGTGTGTTTCACATTAAGAGTCTTCCAGATTTTAAATCCCCTTCCTTCCACAGAAGGCCTGTTTTTTTTTTTTTTAACATCTCAAAGAAATTCTGAATTTTATTTATATAATGTATATAATATAATGTGGAATCTGAATGAATGAATGAGGAATTAAAATGGTTATTTAAGTCAAAAGAAGAAACTGTGTGAAAATGTACATTATATTGAAATGACAACAATGGCAGCTGGTAATTTTGGTCTTTCATGTTTTCGATGTCTACTAATTATTAGCTTTATTTTGAGAACTTATACAAGGTAACTTTCTGCTACTGAGAATGTCTGCTTCAGTGATTGATTGGTTATGGTCTTAAAGTGTTTTAAAGCCCACATGCTCCGTATTTAAGCATTTTAGACTTTCCATATTTTCTGAGTCATTTCCTGATGATGCTGAATAACTACATGGGGTCACTAAATGTTTTTTGACAAATAACTTTATTTTATGCTCAATGTTAAAGGTGCAATTTGTAGCAATTCATTCACCGTAACTTGATCAGCTGTTTATAACTGTCAGCTGTCTGTCAATATAAAGTCAAGCCTGTTATCCTGAAAATACACACTCTGGAGTTGAAGTATAGTGGCTGGCTGTCTCACTGCCTGCCAAACTCCATTAACATTTTGCTCAGTTTAACTGTGATAAACATCTACGACTTGTAAAAGATTATAAAATTATTTCTTACAAGTCATAAACAGACACTCAGACATCCGGCAAACACTCGGCATTAATATGAACTCTTATTGGCCTGAAACGGGCAAACAAAAACAGTTATTTTGGCCTGGATTAGAAATTTCAAAGGAGGACACCACAGCTGCGGCGCTGTTGTCATGATAAATTACAGTAAATACAGGACAGATTTCTCTGGTGAAAACAGAAACATCTGCACTGCCTGAAGTAGAGGAAAACAAAGCCTCTGCAGCATTCACATCACAAGTGAGGTTACAAAAACATGTAGTTTCAAACAGAGCATGCCTGTACAACCTGAAACATCTGTTGAACACCAGCAGGTGGCAGTGTTGGAAAGGTTTTCAAACCAGAGTGAGTGATGAGCAGAAACAACTCACCTTTCTTGGGGGTGATGGATTTAACCTCGGTCCAGTTGCCCACACCTCGACTGGTCACTGCTGCCACCTGGGAAACAGCATCACAACAACGTCAGCATTTAAACACACTGTACTGTACAACTCCAATTCCAAAACTACCTACTAACTACTACTATTACTAACCTATATTCAGTCGAATACAGTTCAAAGATAAGATATTTAATGTTCACTCATTCCAAAGGTTCTAAAAAAGTCGTGACAGCAGCATGTTTACCACTGTGACGCACCAGCTTTTCTTTTAACAACACTCACTCAGTGTTTGTGAACTGAGGACACTAACTGTTGAAGTTTTGAAAGTGAAATTCTTTCATTCTTTCTTGATGTACGACTTCAGGTGCTCAACAGTCCGGGGTCTCGGTTGTCGTATTTTGCTCTTCATAAAGCACCACACGTTTTCAGTTGGAGACAGGTCTGGACTGCAGGCAGCTCAGTCTGGTACCTGAACTCTTTTACTACGAAGACACACTGTTGGAACATGTGCACAATGTGTCTTCATTGTCTTGCTGACATAAGCAGGGACGTCTCTGAATAAGCTGTCGTGTGGACGGCAGCATATGTTGCTCCAAAACCTGTATTAATGGGGCCTTCACAGATGTGACAGCTACCCATGATGCCATGGGCACTAACACACCCCCATACCATCACAGATGCTGGCTTTTGAAGTTAGCGCTGGTAACAATCTTGTCTTGTACTGCAGTCAAGTAAATTTAGGCCTAAAAAGGATTTGTAAACCATTGCGCCCAACTTTTTTGGGATTGGGGTTGTACATGAGCACATCAGGGTGTAATTAAAAAAAAAAAAAAAAAACGTGTGTCTTACCCTGAACCTGTACAGAGTGTCTGGCTGCAGCTCCTTCACCTCAGTGTTGGTTGCGGTGCATCTCTGGGACGTCCAGTCAAGACCTCCTCGCTCACTGTACTCCACCTGACATCACATACACACACACACACACATTGAGACACATGGTTGTTGTTGTAGAAGGGAATTTATGATCCACGAGCTTGTTACACTGTCCAAGAGAGAGGCAGAGCAGCTGTGTGAGACATCACTGTCAAATTAAATGTGATAACGTGGAATAACTGTCAAACAGACGCTTCTCTCACTGATTTAAATGATCATGTGAATCATTTTAACGCAGATGAGAAGGACTCACAATGTACTCTCTGATGAGGCCGTGTCCTTTGTCAGGAGGACTCCAGGACACTTCCACCGTCCCGTCCTCGCTGTTATCGCAAGACAGCTGCAGGTTCCTGGGTGGGTCGGGCACTGTGGGGACACAGGACAGACACGTTTCTCAACCAAAATGAAAACAAGGGATGAAAAACAGATGTAAAACATATGAAGCTAAGTCTCATCTTAACTGTTTTCTCTCATGCATTTATGACCTCATAATAGGTTTTGCTGGGATAACAGATTTCAGTGTTTGCTGGTGTAATACTCATTTTGGCCACAACAGGCTGAAGTGCACCTCTAACCCCTGTTCTCAACAGGTCTACAAGCATTCATGTTTTCTATCTGAAATGATGAAACCCGACAAACTGATACAACATTTGGTTAGAGGTTTAATTGATTTTGGGTGTGATGGCTTTAAATGTGCTTTATTCAATTTTTAACTGAGGTCTCACTTGTAAATAAGATCTCGCTCTCAGTGTGACTTCCTGATTAAATCAAATATATAGAACTGAATATCTCACCATACCTAAAAAACTGCACATCAGAGCTGCAGCGAGTAATTGATTATTAATCATCATCTAATCTGATAATCAATTAATCTTTCTGTGTAATTTTTTTAAGAAAAAAAGGCCAAATTCTCTGATTTTCTGGTTTCTTTACTCCTCTCTGACAGTAAACTGAATATCTTTGACTTGTGGACAAAACAAGACATTTGAGGACGTCATCTTGGACTTTTTTCATCACCTTCACAAATGTGCTCTTGCACAAAAGAGCATTTTGACTAAGACTGCAAATTAAACACTTTTACATATAATCAGCTGAATCAGATATTATTATAGCCAGTATTTATCAAGTATAATTTTATTATTAGAATAACAAAGAATAATAGAAATTCCCCATTACTGTCAAATAATCTATCAGCCCTGATATTTACTGTGCATCCCTGAAATGAAGTTTTAAATTCCTCTAGAACATATGTTAACAGTGTAGTTATTAGCAGTGACTGCAGCTTTCCTGAGGGCTCAGTGTTAGTATTGAGGCATGTGAGTCATAAACACATTTTCAAGCATTTTCAAGGTGAATTTTACGCTTTTCCAGGACCTTACAGCTTGTGGTACATTACATATTTATATACACTTTAAATATAAGCTCAAAATGATCAGGCCATGTATAATTTCTTCATCACATGAAATCAGTTGTTATTGTGCTATAAAAAACAAAAACTATGTTTTGTGATAGAATTGTACAGAAAGGAGACAAATTAAAGGAAAACACAACAAACAGCCATGTTTCAAAATGTGTCACCTGACTGTCAGTAGACTTGGTGTTATGTATAACCTGGCAGAGCTCAACAGTCAAACACAGGGCTGCAACTAATGATTATTTTCAATGTCGATTAGTCTGTCAATTATTATTGATTAATTAATCCTGTCATAATCTTGTGAGTTGAGGTCATACTTGATCAATCTGTTGATCATTTTCCCCACGAATCAATTAGTTGTTTGGTCCATAAAATGGTGAAAAATATTGATCAGTGTTTCTCAAAGTCCAACGTGACGTCCTCTAATGTTTTGTTTTGTCTACAACCAAAGGACATTCAGTTTACTGTCAGAGAGGAGTAAAGAAACCAGAAAATATTCACATTTAAGAAGCTGAAATCAGAGAAATTTTTTCCTGAAAAAAATGACTCAAATCAATTAATCAGTTATCAAAATAGTTGGTGACTAATTTAATAATTGATTAATAAACAATTAATTGATTAATCGTTGCAGCTTTAGTCAAACTATTATTAGACAAATAACTTCAATTTTTTTAATAAAATCAAGTGTTATTAAGAACCCTTCATAACGACAGAAAAGCAGCCGCAGCCTGCAGTATAATGATGCTGATACTCACATCCCTCTGGTGTCCTGACTGTGATCGCCTCGTTGGTCTTGTGCAGCTTGCTGAGACACTGAGTGAGCACCTTGATGTGGTAAGTGGTGTCCGGTTTCAGCACGGTCAGTTTGTAGCTGGTCTTGTTGCTGTGAGTGTCCATGATGGTCCACTGCTGGGTGCCCACGAGCCTGGAGACAAACACACAACACGAGTTACGCGAGAACAAGAGACGCTGCTGAGGAGCTTGCCCAGAGGTTTTTACTCCAGTGGTGTTCTTGGCAGGGCTTACCTGTAGTATATGAGGAAGTAGCAGGAGTTCAGAGGGAGGTTTTTGGGGCGAGACCAGGTGAGGGTGATGGCGCCCAGGAAGTCTGGTGTCCACTGGAGGTTCTGCACTTTATAGGCCAGGGTGTCCACTGAGAGAAAGAGGGATGGAGTCGAGTGTTTGAAAATAAACACTAACAGCCAGCAGAAGGCAGCATTGCACTGCTGTTAAAATACTAAACGCTACTCAACTACAGTACATTCCCTCTGACACTGAGAGGTCCACGTACAGGTGAGTTTCTTTAAAGAACCAATATGTATCAAATGCACATGCAAAAATAAGTAATGCAGTCAAAAATACACACTCTGGACTGTGACTTAAGTGACTGCCCGTCTCACTTCCTGCCAGACTCCATTAAATTTTGTCTCAATTTAACCGTTATAAACATCTACTCCTTCTAACAGATTAGGAATGATTTCTTACGACTCATAAACAGACACTTACTTATTGGGCGAACCTTCTGCATTAATTTGAACTCTAATAAATGTGAAGCAGGCACAGAAAAACATCATCATTCTGGCCCAGAGTGGGACACTGTGGCTGCACTGTTGTTGTCAGAGAAACCAGTGTTTCAACTCAACATCTTTCCTTGATCTCTGATGACATATTGTGGTCATTTTATGATTCATTACACTAAAAATATTACAGATTTCTCCTTTAATGATATTAATTATTAACAAAACATAGTACTATTATAACATCCGTAATTTGAACACTTGGTCACATTGTGAGAGTATCTGGGACCTACGGGTGCAGTTGTCTTCGTCGCTGTGGTCGGAGCAGTCCAGGAAGCCGTCACACCTCTCGCTGTCCAGCACACAGGCCTCGCCGTCAGAGCAGCGAGTCCCGTTGATGCAGAACAGAGGCCCACGAGTGGCTGGACACAGAGAAAAAACAAGGTTTAAATCAGTTGTTGTTACTGGACAGTTATGTGCATCTAGACTTGCTACACTGATACTAGGAAAATCACATGGCACATGCCAGCATTTAATAACAACTTTATTACAAAAGCAAATATGAGGACAATGAAATAAAAATGTTGCAAATAAGTGTAACAAATGTCTATTTTACAGAAATTATATGATGAAATGATAATAAAATAAATATATCACCATGTCTTTGTTCAGTATCATAACTTTCAGGGCGTCTTGTTTTAAAATGTTTGAAGAGGTCACTTGTGTTGCTGCTGCGTCACAAATAGTGCGTCTGTATTTTTATCCACAGCTGAAAATCAGCACCAAACCATGTTCTGTTTTCTTTCTGTCAGGGCTGTTTATTGGTGCAAACATTATACAGATGTACTGTAACATCTGGAGGTGATGCAGCCAGCCACAGTTTGAATTTAAGGGATTTGATAACAAATGAGTATCTTGTGAGAATACTAATTTATTGATCCTGCAGAATCGACTGGCTCATCCCTGTTCCACAGTAAATTACATGACATGTTTTCAACTTGTCAACATTGTAGTAATTTTGTTAGCCAAAATGAGATCTGATCTGAGAGGAACCTCTGTGCATTTTATGGTGCAGCACAAATTCAAAATTTTCACTGTTAAATCCAAAGCATGAGATCTTCTCCTGGTTCATCACTGTTTCTTTGTGAGTGTGTGTGTGATGTTATCACAGGTGTACACAGTGTGCAGAGACTCACGGCAGTGGGCTTCATCAGAGCCGTCCTGGCAGTGGAGCTGGCCGTCGCAGCGCTGCCAGTCGGGGATGCAGTGAGGGGGACGGCGACACAGGAACTGACCCCGACCGCAGCGGCCTGGCACGGGCTGGGGAGGAGCGGCCTGGGTGGGTGCTGGAGCCAGCGTCACTGAGCCGTTAGCTGCTGTCACAGAAATCCATATTCATATAACTCTTTTGTTGTTTATTATTATTCTTTTCTGCATATAACTCAATTTTAAAGGAATAGTTCACCCTAAATTAACAACACATATATTTAATCTTATTTGGATTGCTATTTATCCATCTTGATAGTTTTGGTGTGACTTGCAGAGTTTTGGGGACATCGGCAATAAAGATGTCTGCTTTCTCCCCAATGTAATGAGACTAAGTGGCACTTTCTTTCTGCAGTAGATTCAGGTAGGAACTACTTTCCTGAAGAAAGAAAATAGTTCCTACATGAAACTGCTCACAACAAGGTGTGTGGATTATCTTGAGTACCTGGTCATGTTTTTGGGAAAGAGACACTGCTGTTGAGCTTTTTAAATGTATTTTTTTGGTTCTTTGAGCACCACAAGAAGAGTGCCATTTTGTCCCATTATACTGGAGGAAAGGCAGACATCTCTATGGCCGATATCTCCAAATCTCTGCAGCTCACACCAAAACTAATAATAATCCAGATATATAAACAGCACTAAAAATATGTATTTTTGGTTTTGCGGTGAACTGTGCCTTTAAAATAAGGACAAACATGGCACCTGTGGGACATCCCAGCTCGTCGCTGCCGTCAGGACAGTCAGCGTAGCCGTCACACACCCAGGTGTTGATGATACAAGCTCCAGAGCCACAGTGGAAGCGGTTGGGGGCACAGGTAGAGGGTCCAGGGGCCACAGTGTGAGGAGTAACACCACCTAACAGGGGTCGAGATTTACGGTTAATGAGCAGGGACGGATGGAGATTTTGGTGAGTCAAACATAAAAATATTAACACAAAGAAAAAGAGAACAACAAAATAGACAACTGAACATCCAACAATACATATATGAACATTTTTAAAAGTGTAATTTCACAGACAGAAGAAGACTTCAGCTGGATCCCTTTACTGAGCAACAGTATGAAATGTATTTGTACGTGTATCAGCTCAGCATAACTCATATTTCCCACAAGATTTAGTGGATCGATTTTAACAGGTGCCTTTAAAATATGCAAATGCATTTTTTTTTTAACAAACTACTCTGGCACTGCTGCTGCATTTGAGAGTTTCCATGAGATTTAACATACAGTATACTCCTACTTTTTCCAAGTGTCTATGAGATTTAAAAATGGTTTTCCAAGATTCTGAGATGTTTCTTGTTTATACTGAATGCATTGTTCTATTTTTATACTTCCTATTTTAACCGTCCTCTTTATATTGTTCCTGTTTATTTTATATTTCCTCTGCTTAAATTGTTCCTATTTTTTTATATTTCCTATTGCTTATATTGTTATTTTATTTATTATCGATTGTTTCTAATGATGCTCCTTTCTATTTTACTCCTCTTTGCTGCTGGAACACTTTTCTATCTATACTTCCATACGATATAAGTGTGATAGTGTTACCCAGAAATCTTCTAATATTATTGCCATGATAAATACTGTTGCTGATACATTATTGGCTGACATTGGCCTCTCACAACATATCAGTCTATATCGGCCGATAAGCTGATAAATATTGACTCTAAAAATGTCTGATTTGACTATGTCAAAGCATTTAATTTGAACCCTTTTTGATGAAAAATTAAACATCAACATCTGAAGAGTCAGAAATGTCTTTTGTTGTCATAGTGATGTGAGTCAGATTTGGTTTGGTCAGAGCTGCGGAATATTAAATCGTCCATCTTTGCTCACTATATCTGAGCTTTTCTGACCTTCAGCTGTGCATAAACTACAGACTACATGAACTACTTTTAAAATACAAATGTGAAATCATCAGTTATCTTATTGGTAACGGCCATGAGAAGCAGGTAATTATTGATTATATGTAGCTGCTGAAAAAAATCCATATCATGCATCCCTTGTCATGACATTTTAATTTTACTTAGTCTGCATATCAGTTAGTGTATTTGCTGTTTATCACAGACTGTGAATAGATATGGGATGATGGGACTCCCTCGAGTTTTTCATAGTTAATAATAAGGTTTGATGGCAGTTAAAGTTCTTCTGAAAACAGAGTAGCCTGATGACAGAGTAACTGTGTACCTGTACACTGAGCTTCATCAGACCAGTCCCCACAGTCGTTCTCTCCATCACACTTCCACCATGTTGGAATACAGCGTCCATTTCTGCACTCGTACTGGAAATACCTGGAGCAGCCTGGGACCTCAGTGGGAGCAGCTGCAACACATCAAGCCAGAGTCAATATCAGATACTGCTGCTTTAACATCAAGGTACTTCTACACTTTCCAGAAAAATCAGCAGGAGAACACAAGTAATGTGCTGTGTGTCTGTTACTTATTCTGTGTGTGTATACAGTGTGTCCCACATGGTGTGATAGTGAACACTGGTTGTGCTGTGAGTTCTTGACTGTTTCTTCATAAATCCTTCGTGCTCACCACAGTTGGCTTCATCAGAGTAATCCCCACAGTCGTCCATGCCGTCACACTTCCACTCCAGGCTCACACACACTCCGTTGGCACACTGGAAGGTGTAGGCGTCACACACTTTGCCAAACTCGGACGGCGTGGCTGACACTTAGAAAACACACAGGAGCGTTAGCAGGTCACACAAATGAGTTTGTTGCAAGATGGCAAGACAGATAAAATGATAATGTATATGTGACATTGTGGGTGTAAAGCAGAATAACAAGTGACAGTGAGATTCATGAATGAACAGTCTTTTGTACAACAGATTAACTGTCAACTATTTTGATAATCAATTTTGTGTAATTTTTTTAAAGAAGAAAATGTCAAAATTCTCAGATTTCAACTTCTTAATTGAGAATGTTTTCTGGTTTCTTTCCTCCTGTCTGACAGTAAACTGAATATCTTTGGGTTGTGGACAAAAGAAGACATTTGAAGGCGTCATCTTGGGCTTTGAAAAAACACTGATCAACATTTTTCACCATTTTCTGACATTTTATATACCAATTATCTCCATTAATTGAAAAAATGATTGATAGATTAATCGATAGTGAAAATAATCGTTGCAGGAAGGACCTATTTTTGGACTACTTTTCAAGATTGTGACTGTGGATTAATTAACTGATTGATTGTTTTGTGCATTTTTAAATAAAAATAAAAGTTCAAATTCTCTGACTTCAGGTGCTTTTCTGGTTTCTTTCATCCTCTTTGACAGTAAACTGAATATATTTGACTTTGGACAAAACAACTTTAACTCGATTAATTGAGAAAATACTTAACAGATTAATTGACAATGAAAATAATCATTAATTGCAGCTGTATACAATATGTTATGTATTGTACGAGAGGCAAAAAGAAAGACTGATTTTGAGAATTTCAGGGACATTTACAATTTTTTCTTCATCTGTTTTTTTGCCAACTATCATTTCACCTTATACAATTATCATAAACACAGGTAATAAACTATATGATTAGTTGTCTATTGTAGTATTGACAGCGTTTAAGTTACTGTTGCATAAAGAGGAAAAGAAACTGGTACAAAAGATCTAATTTTCCACCCGAGACAACAGGCAATAAAGAGAACAACTGTTACAGATTGTTGCTGTGTAAACAGATCCAAAACATCATCATTATCATCATGACACACAAACCTGATTTAATGAGTCACTGTTAACGTGCACAGGTGTGTGAGAACCAGGGGATGTCCAGTGTGAACACACCTCCTCTTCATGTTAACTGCTTTTGTCAGTGTGCTTATTAAATTCACAAACATCATTGTCGGCAGATTTATAGATTCAACTGAATAGTTGGGAATAACTGCATTTTTGGATTCTGTCCATACTGCGCTTTTGTCCAGACATGCTTTTAGAACGACTTCTTTGTGTAGTTTTCTGAGAATCATTAAGTGTTACAAGCAGGGTTTAAAGGATAAGACACAACAACAGAGGGATTACTCAGATACAAAACAGTGAGTGTTTCTTACCACATCCAGCATAGTCAGCGTCCTCATCTGATCCGTCTTCACAGTGTTTGATCCCGTCACAAACGAGGGACTGAAACAGACACTGGGCTCGGTTCTTGCATACAAACTCCATGTAGCGAGTGCACAGGGGGTCTGCGGGCGAAAGAACGACCAGCAGGCCAAACGACTCATCAACACACAAGGACTTTTTCCCACAATGCACTTAAACTACATGCTTAACAAGTCAGATTTTAAAAGTCTTCCCATATTTTAATTCACTTCCCAGTGAACTGCTCAGTGATTTGCTTTTTTCAAACAAAACAATAAGTAACCCTGCTGCCAGATTCAGGTTGGGTGTGTTCAAAAAACACTGATATTTTAGCCTGAATTTCAGACATTTGTGGTTGACTGATCACACTAATACGCTTGTTGGGAAGCTTTTATTGAACTTACAGTAACATAACAAGCATTATTTCGCTTCAGCTGTTTCCCCTCTGCTCCACTCAGTGTGTGTAGGGAGTGGAGGGGCTTAGCCCCACCCTCTGTGAGAGAGCAGAGCAGACCATGTACCACTTCAGAAAATATTGAGCTCATCAAGTACCACCTTACTCTTCTGCACCATTTTGTGCTAGCAGGACGCTTCACCGGTGCTTATTAAGTAGCCACTAGTACTTGTGCAGGAATAACTATCGTATTCTGCTTCTGATCGTAATAGTTCCCGTTTGGAGTCACGAGTGCTGTTTTTGAACCATTCATTTTCAGTGACTTCATTTTAGCTCTGCTTATCATCTTACCATCGCAGTTTAGCTTGTAACTACTGCTAGTTATGCTGATATTGAACCAAAAATACAGGAAAGACAATTTTAAATTGCATTTCAGTGACCTAATATTTTGTGTATTTTCATTTGATTTTTTGTAGCATTTTGATAGTATTTCATGTTTTTAAATTAATTAATTTAATTAAAAAAAATATTTATGACATTCCTCCATGTACCACTATAGAAAGCTTGCGCATCAACAGTGGTACACGTACCACAGTTTAAGAATCTAGGAACTAGCACACAAATGACAGCAAATTCAGTCAAATTCAGATTCACTCTCTCACACTGAGCTGAAATGAAATGAGTGTACATAAATTAGGTAAATAAAAAAACAGAATTATTTTGTTTCTTTAAGAGTGAGCATTTTGTACTGCCATAGCCCCCAAGGCAACACAGGTACAAACAACGATTTGATGTTCTGTTTGATAGGTTGTGGCACGCAAATTGACAACCAAGCTATAATTTTGGAAGCTGGACATGGCCTGTGGGGTTCAGCATGGTTCTATACTTGGCCCATTCGTATTGTCCCAAAATGTACTATGACTCAGTGACAGTAGCATCCAAGAGGGCACTTTAGCAGCTTTTTTTTAAACATAGGGCACAGTCTGAGTTCACGAGTGATAATCCATTACTAACCTATTTAATGTAGCAGTGGAATAGTCAAAAAGTGTCTTAAAGAGCATTACAGACTACAGTAGATGTCCAGGAATTTCCTTCAAATTCTAACAAATTTAAGTATAATTTTTACTTCCCCTGTTTATTATTCACAGTTCACAGACTGACAGCTGAAAATGATGCAGTTTGCTAAGCTCCTTTAAACATTATCTGACATTAACTTTTGATTAACATTAACAGTTTTACACATTTTTTTCTTAAATTATTATGATTCTCCTAATTTTGCGTGACTCAAATCTGTCTAGCAGCAGAACCTTACTGGAGAGGATCTGATATATTACTTGAATTTATTTTTTAATCTGTCCTGTTGAACTGAGGCTGTTAATGTTTAACAGCATAACCAGATTAGCATAATTCATTTAGATATGATCTTTCACTACCCGACCCCATATTTACTACTACACATTTGACTCTTCTTCACTCACCACAGTTGTGCTCATCGGCACCATCTGAACACTCCTGGATGCCGTTGCAGTGTGCCGTGGCCGGGAGGCAGGTGTGATTGGAGCAGAGGAAGCCATTACACCGAGTTCCCGCTGGAAACACACAGAGAAATGTCAATAAAAAGCAACTGTTACTGCTAACAGGGAACCACTGCTGTCATGACCTCCCCTTAGCTTGTTAGCATGTATGTCTTTATATTTGTGAGGAGTAAACACAGCTTATACTAAAAGTTGTTATTTGAAGCTTCTAAAAGATGATATTCTGAGCTGATATTTATTTTTATGAATTATTCTATTATTATTACTATTATTGATTAACTGATAAATTAATTGTAAACTATTTTGATACTCGATTAATCAGTGTGAGTATTTTTTTTAAGGAAAAAAAGGTCAAATTTTTTTCTGGTTTCTTTGCTTCTTTATGACAGTAAATTGAATATCTTTGGGCAATGCACAACACAAGACATTTGAGGACGTTGTCTTGGAGTTTTCACCATTTTCTGACATTTCATGGATCAAACAACCAAGTGATTAATCGACGTAATAAGCAACAGATTAATTGATAATGAAAATAATTGTCATTTGCAGCTCTACCACACATTACACAGGCTTCAGTGTCTAGGTTTTATTTTTGGTGTCAGGGAGAAAAGCTTCTAAAACAGGAAACATTAAACCCTCAAAGTTCACTAAAGCACAAGAGAGCAGAAAAATAAAACTTCATATTTAAAAGAAAAAAATAAGCTTTTTATCTGGATTTAAAACACTGACAACTGTGGCAGAAACATCTAAGCGCTGTATTTGATATCACAGATGATATAGATACATTCTGGAAAGGTTGATGAGCGCGTTTCAGACACCTATTATATTACATATGGTGTTCCACAGGGTTTCATACATGGTCCACTCCATTTTTTCATCATATATGCTTCCAGTCAGCCGAAACATATGACGCCATGGATTAATTTTCATAGCTATGCAGATGACACACAACTGTGCATATTGCTAGCACCTGATGACCCCAATAATTTAAATAGTTGCCTTATAATAGACTGCCTTAAAAATATTATAGTTTGAAATGAAACAACTATTTTAAATTAATTTAGGACAAAGATAAAATCATAGTTATTAGTGCTTATTCTAATACAGAAAAAAGGAATCTAATAGAAATTTAAGATTTGTTAAGTATGATGACTATGTCGGTCAGGATGAATTTTTCCACTTAAATATTGCAAATGTGAGACCATATCTTATGGATGTGCCCCGAAATATCATGCACCCTCTTGTAAAATAGTAGAAGAAAATATAAGGAAGAAAAGAAAAGTTGCTTTGCAGTGTGTAGTAAGTCTGTAACTGCCCTGTGCATGGATGTCACTTTCAAAAGACTAAAGGTCCAAGATCCTGCATAGTTTTTTGCTTTAGGCAAGTGTTTTTTTTTTGGTCAGACAAAACTATTTTTATCTTATTTTTAGCCTGCACATTTGTGAAATAACCACCTTTGTACATGTGGACATATACGAGAACAATAATTATGCA